>JAXGGA010000012.1:0-546610 GCA_038373865.1 Uloborus plumipes
CGTGGACCAATAGCTAATTTCTAAACCGTTAGAGATAAGCATATAGTTTATTTAGGAAAAAATCTCAAAATTATGAAAGGAATTTTGGGTCTATTCAATGTTTTTCAAAAAATCAAATTTTGAAAGAGTTACGAAATTTAAATTTTTATACAGCCCCCCAGTCCTATCAATCATATTTAGTAAAACATTCTTGACACTGTAACGTTTAAAACTAAAAAAAAATCACTCTTGTACCACAAAAATTGACCGAGTTATGACGTTTTGAAAAATCAAGATTTTGCATTGTTTCATGACGTCATCGAGAGATGGCTTAAGGGACCGTATGCGAAATCCTTCAAAATCTTGATTTTTCAAAACGTCATAACTCGGTCAATTTTTGTGGTAGAAGAGTGATTTTTTTTAGTTTTAAACGTTGCAGTGTCAAGAATGTTTTACTAAATATGATTGATAGGACTGGGGGGCTGTATAAAATTTTAAATTTCGTAACTCTTTCAAAATTTGATTTTTTGAAAAACATTGAATAGACCCAAAATTCCTTTCGTGATTTGGAGATTTTTTCCTAAATAAACTATATGCTTATCTCTAACGGTTTAGAAATTAGCTATTGGTCCACGATTGGAGTGGACACCCTGTATATACATATATACATATATATACATATATATATATATATATATATATATATATATATATATATATATATATATATATATATATATATATATATATATATATATATATATATATATATATATATTCAGTTTTAAAATTGTTTGATTTAATTTAAAAGTCATATCAAGTTTCTTATGATCAAAATAAACCGCTAATTTATGTACTTTGGAGAAATTTTCATTACTCGAGCAAACAACTGCTTTTTTATGTTGCTGTTTCCACTTCCGGTTCAGATTTCATATTTTTTGATTCTGTAGTTTACTCCTTTAAGGCCAATCTTTCTGTGGTTATTTAATTTATTTCCTTTTTCAATTTATTGTATGTTGAATTAATGAAACACATTTAATTTATGTTCTCCACAATGCTGTTTCTATAGTTTTTAAGCTTCTTTGATTCCAAATACAAATTAATTTGAAAGCTCTTTTGAATTAAAATTGAAAGATAAATTTAGCAATGAATATGCTTTATAAAAATACCTATGGCCATTTTTAAGCATAAAAAGTGATCAAACAGTCAACGCATATGCGTATTATTCATAGCTTATTATAAATTTTAACTTAATTTCAGGATTTCAGCCGTGTTGTTCACACCCAGTCAAAAATGCACACTGACAATAAGTAAAGTAAGAGGAAACTACACATAGACGCAATTTTTTAACTTGAAAACTTTCCTAAACTCTAAAAGGCCAATTAGTTTAAGTTTGCATACAAATTTAGTCTTCTTACCGTTGCTGAGGAATTGGCAAATACTTAGATACGGCGACTCTGTCTGAATTGGGGGAAAAGAAAAAACTTAATACGCCAACTCGGCTATTTCGATCCATGGACTGCAGTTTCGAGCTTATTATGCTCTCATCAGCATGGAATACGAAAGTAGTCGAGTTGGAGGCAAAAATCCTCTTATAAAGCAAAGAGAGCCAAAAAAAAAAACTGGTAGATAATGCGAAATTATAATACGAGCGAGTACCAAGTGCGGTAGCTCGCTTGTACTCTTATTTCACATTACCTACCAATTTTTTTGGCTCTCTTTGCTTTATAAGAGGATTTTTGCCTCCAACTCGACTATTTTCGTATTCCATGTTGATGAGAGCATAATAAGCTCGAAACTGCAGTCCATGGATCGAAATAGCCGAGTTGGCGGTGTATTGCATGTTTCTGCCTTAGCCCTTGCTTAGGAGCGGTTACTTACTGCTTTATAACCTTATATGGGTTCCACGTGGTTCTGCTTAATTTAGACGCTAACATTCATCTACAAAAGCTGGCTTCCCTAAACACGAATTGATGCAACTATTTTCGAGTGTAAATTAGATGTTTGCCTGTCCATATCATTGGTGATCTAATTAAACGAATATCAATCCCTATAAATCTAGTTCATAAAAAGTTTTGTATTTCATTTTCCATAGAATAAATATTCAACTTTCTAGACAAACAGGAGAAATGAAATATTGTTTATCAATATCAATATGGAAACTAGGTTTTAAATCCGCACATTGAAAGCATACTAAAATGTATAGTATTGTCTTGCTAAAATGTTTATGGCGAACTTTTTACCGAGAATAAATCCAACATGGATTATATTTGTTCAAGCCTTTTTAATAATTTTGAAAGCACATGTAGAAATTTCACAACGTTTCGAATATTCGAAAGTGTATGATACAATGTATATGTAATCCTACGGTTTTTAAAAAAATATATAAATACATACTATTGAACCCAAAAATTCGCTTTTGTCGGATGTAGTGTCGTCTATAAGGTGAAATTATTTGCATTGAAAAGGCGTTCCTTGTAACGCCAAAACACGTGTAATCAGTATCCCTGCTCATTTGTGCGTCATCATGTTAATTTATATTCTTATAAAACGTCGAAATTTGATTTGATTATGAAGTAGTGAAAACTTTTAAATTAAAAAAAAATTGCTTATTGACTTGATTTTCATTATTTTTGACATGCTTTCAAATTTCCCTCTAGGGAAGATCTTATCTGTCGTTACAGGAAAAAAAAGAGAAATAAAAGAAAAAAAGTGCATATATAAACTACTATTTCATGACTATTTTCTGTAATATAAACAATCATCATGAACGTTTGATAAAATGCAATTTACTAATGCAAATCCCTATAAAACTCTTTTACATTTCATGAACATTGCTTTGAAAAATATGAGATACCCACGTCAACAAGTGAAAAATCTTAAAAATACTTAAAACCCTGTGCACCACAAAAAATACAATTTATTGTTTGATAGTGTCAAATAACTAAAGTCTTGAAACAGAGCAATTTTTCTTTTAAGTCGCGCAAAAAAACTAAATAGAAAAGGTAATAATGGTTTTCGGGACGTGAATATTTAAGCAAGAAGAGAGAAAAAAGTGTCGCCAAATAAAGAGTAATTACAACCACAATGATGAGTAATGCCACATTTAAGAGATTGAGGCTAAGCTAGAGATACAAACAACTCTTCCAGACTAATTTGATGAATGTAGTTCGTTAATTTGTGTGTTTGAATGTGGTATTTATAAAAGAAAAGGGAATCTCACCTTCTGCGCATCAAAACGTACACAATCAGAAAAGCGGGATTTGGATGTCAAGGAAAACAAGTGAGTAACTTGAAAAATCTGTAATTAAGAAGAGCCAAAAGCAGTGGAGAAAAACTATTCCTTTGTTTTCTTATAATGAGATTAGCGAACACTTGATAACGTTTTTTTTTTGCTCTGCAAAATGTTCTTGCAAAAAATTAAATGCAGGACTGGCAGTCTTTATTGAGTAAAATAATAATTATGCTATATGTAAGGCGTGTTTTTACGCTGTACTCGATTAGGATAAAAGCGATATTCTTCTTCCGTTTTCTCATTTAAAGCGGTTTCTTTTAAAGCCATCAAGTGAAATTCTAGAATTCTTTTCAAAAAAACCAAAGCTTTTATTTTTTTAAAAGGATCTGAAATTTATATTAGAGAATTCTTCTAAACATTATTTGTTGCTGAGTTATTTTTAAAATAAGATCAATCTCGCAAAAGAAAATTTTCATTCATTACGTTTTTGAACGCATTTTACCTGTTTATTCTCTTTTTTATATATAAACTATTTAGGAATATATTTTAAATTTATTTTTTGCATTTTTTTACAGGTGATAAGTTAAAGCAGAAAAAAGTTTTTGTTTTATTATTATTTTTACTTGCTGAAAATATTTTAATTTCTCTATAAAGTTCTGGTGTTCACTCCAGTAAAAAAAGCTTACATTTTCATCAGTCGACACTGCTTGATGCTCTGGCTAAAGAAAACCAAATGTAGGTAAATCATAGTATGCAATTTAACGCTTATTACTTGTTCCTGTGCCTCTAAAAAAGCTAATCATTAGTACACAGGACAACCAAAATCTATAAATATGGGCCTATGGTGAATGTAATAGAAATAAAAAAAGATGCCACAATGAAAGGATATTACAAGAAAGGAATGGCAAAACAAAAAAAAATGATTTTGCGCTTAATTAAAAATATATTTAGCATGTTAAGGATACAAAGTGTATTCAATTTAAAGTAAAATAATTTGCCGGTGTATTTTTAGAAAGCAAGCACTAATTTATAAATTAAATATTCATTTTATAAATAAGCAGAATCTGCTTTCATTTTAATCACGTATTATAAGTTAGAATTATTTTTTGAAGACTCTAAATATAAGTATGGTCAAAAATATTTTCTTAGTAACATGTGTGTTATATTATTTGTGAGTAAAGTGCAACTTGAAATATATTCCTTTTTTTTTTCTCATGAAAATTAAAACTTGCATGAGGAGAAAAAATTATGTTATTATGCCTTTTAATGTCCCTCTTTTTCTTACTGCTTCTATTACCAACAACTACTTACATAAAGTTTAAAAAAAATGTGTCATTGTTTTACAAAAAAATTAAATATATATTGCATGCAGTACATAACATATAGAAATACTTTTTTTTTTCAATATTCATCATTTTCTCTTCTTCATGAATCGTATTTAAAGAAAACCATAAAACCTCTAAATTTTCTAGTGAATTTTCAGAGTATGTTTATTACAGCGAGAGTTTTTTTACTATATCTCGTTTTATGTTTTCTCTGTAAAGCATTAAAATTAAATTATGGTAATCTGGTTTGATCTATCTACATCTGTTTTCCATGATTTCCAGCAATGTATTTTTGTTCAATCTGGCACCACTTCTAAAATTTTCATTTGTTTCATTAAACTTT
Organism: Uloborus plumipes; assembly: GCA_038373865.1. Taxonomy (NCBI): domain Eukaryota; kingdom Metazoa; phylum Arthropoda; class Arachnida; order Araneae; family Uloboridae; genus Uloborus; species Uloborus plumipes. Next base: position 4,883 of record JAXGGA010000012.1, read on the forward strand.
AAAACAAAATCCTGAATTTTGCATTCAAATGCATGCAAGCATTTTCAGAATACAATTTCAGCGTTTATCTTTTTTTCTTTTGCAAAGCCAACTTTTTTTTCAATAATTAAATAGAAATGCATTTTACCCTTCAGTTTTCTGCAGAGTGAACTGCCAAAAGAACTTTCTTTGAACTCGTGAAGAGCCATTTACACCGAAAAATAAAATCAACAGCTGAAAAATATTGAAATGCAGCTTAAAAACAAATATTCCGATAAACTATGCATTTCGGTTGATAGTGTAAAATTCACATTTAATCAGATACTAAAACGATATCATTGCAAGGATGGATCTAAACTTATTTTTCCCATTTCGTTGTTGGAAACTTTCCCCGTATCAACACTTCAGTTAGTTTTAATCAAAGCAACTACACCATCCTCCTTTGAGATTTCCCCTTCTTCCCTTTCTCGGTAAATAATGTCCAGACAATCTAACTCATTTGTGTTCTTCTAATGTGTCTGAAGCCAGATTCTTCGATAGGATCATAGAAAGTCTGTAGGAAAACACTGATTTATTCTTCGTAAACGAAGAAAGAAAACTAATTCAGTTGGCACTGTTTAAAAAAACAGTGCCAAATACCAGTTGCACAAGTCATATTTAAAAAAAAAAGTGCAACTTTTTAATATGTGCGTGTATCATTTTTAACTCACACATTTCAGTTTCAAATTTTGGACACATATTATCTTTTTTGAACCTTATGATCATTGTAATACTATCTAATTGTATGTTCGTCAATTTGAAATGGGGAAAAGATGGCTCGAAATTATTCTAGCAGAATTCTTATAACTTACTAAACTTACTTAATACTTCACAATCTATTTTTACACATTTTGCGACTTTTTACTTTCATTTTGAGAAGTAACAACAATCGCACGGCAAAAATAATGCAATGTGAACTGAAAATAAAAAAAAATATTTCAATGTTTTGAAGTTTAATCCTTTTTAAGTAATTCAGAACAAAACAACTACAAACGTATCATGTGCAAAGATAAACTCAATATTGCAATGTTTTTATTTTCTATGAGAAAGTAAATAGGGAGTGGATTTCGAAAATATTTAACATAATTTAATGTCAGATCACTAAGGGGATATTAATATGTAATGTACTGAACTACGATGAAGGAATACATAGTTGCATGTGGTTGTTTGACACGGTATCTTGCAAAAGGAAGAAGATTGCGTGTTCATGAATCATGAAGTCGTATTTTGATATTCCTTTAAAAAACACTGTCAATTACATAGGAAAATCTAACAACTGTTTGATAAGCACATTTGATTGTAGAAAATATATATTTTAAAGGTAACAATGTAAATAGTAAAGAAAAAGCTTTTGTTTAATATTGCGTAGAAGAATGTATACTTTTTTTTTTTTTTTGTAGTATTATCTTGAAATTCCCTTGCGATATTCCATCAGTGTAAAAGAAGCAGATCGGTGTTTTTTATTGATTATTTAATATTTCAGATAAATAAAATTATTTGGAAAAATGAGTCTCTTTCACGGAAATGATACTAACAAGTATTTTGATACTGAAAATATTTTTTTTAATTAATAGATAGGGTTAAAAAACAGTTCAACTAATATTTAAATTAACAAATAATTAATTAAAGTGACTGAACAATTTTATTTATTCGTCCTTATTTAAGTGTCCTTGAAAATTATATAAGCTCTTTGAAAAGTAGAGCGAATCAATTGATTCTATTTAAAAATAACATGTAAAATTGTTAACATGTCCAGCAATTAAGACAATGCCTAAAATACATCGGTAAACGCATCGACAAACAGTATTTCAGTTTGACGATCTATCACTTACTTTTTGACTAAGTCTACAAAACTGCATACTAAAACTGATACAAAAGCGGGGAAAAGAACAACCAGGAAAAAAGTTACAAATAAAGATATTTTAAGAGCAAATTATGGAACACAAAGCAAGATTTTAACCGCTTCAGCACATTAAAGTTTAAAAATATGATATATTTATGAAATTTGTAAAGATATATATTTTTTAAACTGATTAAGTAGGAAACAATGTTTTCTTTATTAACTAAAAATATCCCGTCAGAGGAAGAAAATAAACCAGATTATAATGGTTATAAACGAGAAGAAAACATCCACCGTTCATTCGTTTAATTTATTTACTTTTCACATTTTTTATCGCAAGTAGAATTCTCTCACAAAAATGAAAGAAAGACATTTTCTATACTGCCGAATTGTAACTAAACGAAAAAAAAAAACAGTACATAAACTATAAAATCAAGTTGTTGCAACACGAAGAAAAAGAAAGAAATCATCATTTGAAAAGCCCGAAATGCATTTTCTTACATCATAGCCTTCAGGAACTAATCTAAGCAACGTTTGGAAGAGGAGCGCAGTTTAAACAGATGAAATTCGAAGACATAAGTTTTGATGGTATAAAAAAGAAGTATTTCAGCATCGAAAAGAAAATCGACTTTCTTTTAATTCTATGTTCTAGAACAAGCGACCATTCGATAGTTCTACGCCCTTTAACATCAGCCACATGAAATTCTCGCAGGCAAAGAACATAGAACGGAGCTAAAAGAAAAACACATTTTAACACCTTTTAGTGGAAATTAAATTTAATCAATAGCTAATGGAATGTGATCTAGCTACCATGTTTTCCAGACCGCAGGTTCAGTAGAACACTTCTCCCTTTTCCTTTTTAGCAAATTCTTACCAGCGAAAGCATTTGGAGCAGCGCCAAAGCGACGGTTTTGGGCATTTTTCGACATTACAGACCACAGCCTATTCTCTTTTACTCGCCAATACATTCTTACGGCCTCGAAAAAACAAGGAAAGAACTTAGTCTGGACCCTAAATTTCTGATATGTCTTTGATGGAAAATGTCTTCTGTTTGATTTTGGAATCTAGGCATCATTGGTCGCTGAAGGAAAGTTACTTTCTTCTATTATGCTGGCGATAGAGCTAATTTTCTTATTCCGTAACTGCTTTATCGTTCTTTTGTATCTGTTTGTATATACTTAATATAATGTAACATATATATATATATATATATATATTATATATATATATATATATATATATATAATATATATATATATATATATATATATTATATATATATATATATATATATATATATATATCCCTGCTACTGTGTTCGGGTCCTTTTGGACCCAAAACAGATTTCATTTGCTTATAAATTTTCGAGTAACGTTGGTATAACGTTGTAACTTCATGAATGTGTTCATTTTCATGTTATATTACACACATATTTTTTTTGTTTTGATTGAAGCATAACCCTACTTGTCAAAAAAAAGTTTACTAATACTGTGTTCGGGTCCTTTTGGACCCATATGATTAAAAAGCATGTATCAGAGAAACAAAATCATTTTATGCTTGTTTATTTTATGCATAATTTATGAAACAATAAATAAAACATTTGTTCATTGTTTTTGTACGTTTTTTAAATATTTTTTAATGGTTATCTTCTGTTTTTCTTTCATTCATTTTTTTTCTTCTTTTTTTTCTTTCTGAATACCATTTCTTCCTTTCTATGAATTGAAATCAGTACCAGTGAAAATGTTTCAAGGTTAACTTTCATAGAACTGCAAACTCTGCAATTATGCCTATCTGAGGGGAATTCCCTTTTACCCCCTCTCTCCGCCGCTTCCCCCGCGCATATGATTCTGTACATAAATCTGTACATCTCATACAAATGTTGTACTGTTCGTATTTCCATTTTTAACACTTCTTTTTAAGCTTAAAAATTTCTAGTAAATTTCTTAAAGTGACAGCTTACATAATTTTGTTAGTTTTCTTTAGTACGAAAACTGGAATTGCTATAATATTTAAATTTTATTTATGTGTTTTCTCGGATTAAATATGTAAAATAAAATACAAAAATTGAGTGATTTATGTTTGGAAGTTTCTAATAAAATCAAATATAACAATTAAACTTGAAAAAATATAAAAAAAGCGGTGTTAGGGAATAAATTACATATGTTGGGTCCATTTGGACCCGAACACAGTATACGTATGTTCGGGACGAACACAGCAGCAGGATATATATATAATATATATAGATATATAATATATATATATATATATATATATATATAATATATATATATATATATATATATATATATATTTATTTATTTATTTATTTATTTATTTATTTAGATGTCTGTATGTATAGAAAAAGCGGTTTTTGTTATATATATATATTGTAGCAGGTCTATTAAAGCTACAAGGCCTCTATTTTCGCTACACTTCGTCCTGGATGCATACTTTCAATTGCAGAAACACTCAAAATAAGGGGCAGAATTAAGATATTATCAATATAAAACGAAAAAAAAAAAACAACAGCAGAAAAATAAGGTGAACAATTACGAAAACGAACTGTTTATAAGGACACTAGATCCTCTAATTTTTAGGAAATCAGGGAATTTAGGAAAATAAAAAGCATAAACGAAAAATAATTTGAGCACAGAAAGTTTGACATTAGTACGGCCAATACTCACTGAGACATAAAACACACCGTTTTAAGAATTACACCACTTTACAGTCGCAGTCAATTACGCTTTTGTGGGAAAATACAGCCTTTATACACAGACACCTTTTCTCAAGTTCCACCGAGACCATTCACATTTTCTGAAGTATGATTTCCTTAAATGTCTTGTTAACACGCATTTTCTTATTTTACTATTAGCTTTTGCTTATTTATTCCAAGTGTTTTGCTTGACGTATCATGAAAAATGTATTAAAGAAAAACTCATGGATTAGGCTAAAAGTAGTGTAAATTTGTTAACAAGCTGTAACGATGAGTGTTTATAAAATTTTAGGTTTTAATCAGTGCTACTTAACAGGCTGCTTTTAATTTGCATAAACTGAAAGAGGGTTTTGATTAAGTTCGATTTTGTTGCTATTAGAGCATGAAATTCTTTATATCTACCGCATAATTTACTTCTCTATATGTGAATTAGACATAAACCCCTTTATTTATACACTCAAATATTAATTTAATATCACATTTTCCACGGCAACTTGCTCGTATTACTAAAAACAAGAAATTTTAACGCAAAAGTTTTTTCATGTTATTTAAATACGTTTAATTGAATAGGATTTTCGCAAATCATAAACATTTTGAACTCCTGTATTAATTCTATTTCCAGTGTATGATAACTCGATATACCTAATTATGTCCATAATCAACGTAGTTTAGTCTACCTACATTTCATATCACATCGTATATGAGCCATTTGTTTACATTAATAACTGTGGTAGGTTCATTGGTTGACTGGTTCAGATGAAATACTCATGTCTGATCATGTGCGAATTAATAATCGAGGAGCCATTATTTGCTTGTGTAAGTGTCCTCAGATATTAAACTAAAGATTTCCACCTCTCGTCTGTTTAATGAAAGACGTGGATATTGAATTGATATTCTAGTTATTAGGTATTAAAACGTCCTTATGCATTTGATGCATGTTACAAATATGTTGTGTTTCTGTGTATACTTTTGTACAAAATGTATAACAGAAAATAATGTTGTATTATTCAATGTTCCATTACCTACACAAACCTGCAAACTTCATGATTTTTTTTTTCGAAAATGTAATATGTATGAAAGTTTGTACATGTATTAATTTTAGAAGCAGCTAAATTGTAAAAAAATAAATGTTGTTTTTACATTATAATACAGATAATTTTATGGTAAAAAACTAAAATTGCTAATTTTAGAGTAATAAATTGTAAAATTGCTAATTTTACAGTACTAAATTGTAAAGTTGCTAATTTTACAGTTTATTACCGTGCATTTTACAGTTTCAAACTGCAAACTCTGCTGTCAGTATTATACTGTTGTTTTTGCAGTATTAAAACAGTATTTGTTTTTACAGTATAGCTAAATTTTACGGCAATAAACTGCAAAATTTTTAACTTTACAGTAAGAATCTGTTAAATTCTAGTTTTAAAGTTTATTACTGTGCATTTTGCAGTTTTAAATGGAACTTCGGCCTCCAGTATTATACTGCAAAAACAACGGTTCATGTTTTTCAGACTAGTAACTTTAACAGACGGTGGTTTATGAGGCCTAGACAATCTGAGGGCAGCAATTAGAACAGAATATGGCAAGTTGACTATTTATTAGGGCAGGTTAGATATGTGATTGAACATTTTTTTTTCAAGTGCTGCTAAATGCATACATAAACAGACTACAGCTGCCTTTATGTGCTATATTTCAAGCGGTAAAATTAGTTTTATAACTTTTCTCGTGGTTTATTTTGTTTTGTTAAAGAACTTTTTATAATTAATTTTATAAGAATCTGTAAGGCATTGCATTATAGAAAGAAACTCGTGTGAGAGAGATTTCATATCATGCTATTTCGAATTTTTAGTGACAAAAACGCTCCTTATTTTTATTCCTTGAGTGACTATATAGTTAGAAGTATTTAGACATTTTCAAAAATGCACATTTTTCAGATTGTCTTGAGAAATAAGGTACCATCTGTACCGTATTTTTGACAAATAAAAGGTATGATTCGACTGGTAGTTTTCAACGAAACTTAAATGACACATGCATTTTGTAAACTAGCAGAAAATTAAAGAGACCGACTAAGTTTTTGATCATTCTTCACAATGAATAGCTGAGAATAAATTGCAAATTTAAAAGGGAAAAAATACTTAATAGTTTTATCCGTCATAAGAGTTCGTTTGCAAATTGGAGCATTAGCCAGCATATATAATACACCAGCAGTTATAACACTTGCCAGCAATCATTCACTGTGATTCGATATAAAAACTGATGATTTGTGAGCGACCCGTTATAATTCATCGTATTTCAGAGAATCATTGAAACACAACTGATTAGCTTACTGATACCTTTTAAAGTTAATAAAGTTAAAACTTTAACTTTTATTAGTTGCAAAATCTATTTGACTACGAAAGTATGAAATTTATAAATTGTTATATTTTACGCATACTCAGTAAGAAATTAAATGCTTTAAATTTTGACATTTTCTTTTTTTTCTCATTTTAATGTAATGACTTTGTTGTGTCAAGTTTTCTGAAAGTTTAATAAGGTTTTACCGAACTTTGCACGTTATGAGCCAAAAATACGGAAGAAAAAGGCAATTCCTTCTCATATACAGGGTGTCCACTCCTATCGTGGCCCAATAGCTAATTTCTAAACCGTTAGAGATAAGCATATAGTTCATTTAGGAAAAAATCTCTAAATTACGAAAGGAATTTTGGGTCAATGAAATGTTTTTCAAAAAACCAAATTTTGAAAGAGTTACGAAATTTAAATTTTTATACAGCCCCACAGTCCTATCAATCATGTTTAGTAAAACATTTTTGACACTGTAACGTTTAAAACTAAAAAAAAAATCACTGTTCTACGACAAAAATTGACCGAGTTATGACGTTTTGAAAAATCAAGATTTTACATTATTTCATGACGTCATCGAGAGATCACTTAAGGGACCGTATGCGAAATCCTTCAAAATCTTGATTTTTTAAAACGTCATAATTATTTGTTTTCTTCCCCTTTCTTTTTTTTGGATTTATATATCGGGCATTTCACGGTATTTGTGACATAGGGGTGTCCGTAACAAAACTTTTTACAATTTTAAAATTTTTATATGTATTGAAAAAGTACATTCTAAAGTATATGAATAACATATTGTTTTCATAGTTCACTTTATATTATGTTTGTAATTGCACTCAGAACATTGAAAATGCAATTTTCACCGTTACGGACTCCATTGATTTTTTTCTTTAAAAACTAAACATTTATTCTAATTATTGTTACGGACTCTACAGTCATCATTTTCACAATCCATAATTTTTTATAGAACACACTTTTTGACTGAAATTGTTAGCTATATTAGAGGTGAGCCTTTTTTTATCTGTCTCAAGTATCAGTTTTGGCTTAAAAATCGTTTTAAGCCAGATTAAAAAAAAAAAAAAAATCAATGTAGAGTCCATAACAGTGAAAATTGCATTTCAATGTTCTGATTGCAATTATAAACATAATATAAAGTGAACTATGAAAACAATATGATATTCATATACTTTAGATTGATACTTTTTCAATATATATACAAATATTAAATTTTTAAAAAGTTTTGTTACGGACATCCCTATGTCACAAATACCGTGAAATACCTCATCTATAATTTTTTCTGTACTTATTAAAGTCATTTGATAATATTTCACAATACAATTTTATAATTTGTTAATTCATGTAGTGAAATAACATACGACGTTAACTAAACTGTCAAAAGGTTACATAAAAATAGTAAAACGGCTTGCTTGTTCCAGAAAACTCAAGTTATCCAACTCTTCCTTTTCTTCTCATTAACTTTAATAGATATATATTGTAGAATATTAAACACAATCATGAATAACATTCAAAATTATAATTACAGATCTTTTGAGAAAGTATGTTTTAAATTATTATATAAAAAAACCAGAAGGATGAAAAATATGAAATAAAGACATTACCTCGTTGTGTGTTACACCAATTAACAATATCATATTAAAAATATATTTATAAAAACAGAATTAAATGCAACAGTTGTAAACCGTAGAAAAAGCTTTTATATTTTAGCCTTACACATGGTTCTACGCGGATTTGTTTTTTTTTTTTTTAAATTATCATCGTCAATTTGTTATACCGGTGATTTTAATCTTATTTAAAACGAATTACGATGCATATTTGATTCTTAAGTGGTTTTCCTTTTTTTTTCCGTTCACTATAGAAATATCCGTAAATGACAACACGAAAATTTTAAAAAAAATAGGCTTGTTTCTTATTGTTCTAGGGATCTACATCACCATTTGTGGAAACAGTTGTGTATAAATTCGCATCCCACAGGGTGGGGCATTAAAAAAATGTCAAAGAAGATTTATTCTAAGAACATAAGAAGATAGGGTGTGGTCCTAGATTTCTTGTAGAATTTTCTATTAAGTAGCAATGACGCCATGACTTCTGAAAATTTTGTAACTATTTCTTTTAAATTTTTGAATATTTTTTTATATTTAGGCCATGGAATTTCAAAATGTAAATCTGTGATATGATTTCGTTCGTCCCTGAAACTAGTGTGCAAAAGTGCACTATATGAGCTCATGTCTTCCTCCACTAACAGTAGACAATGATATTAATAAGGCTAATAATAACGCTTAGCTGAATTTGGAAAAAAAAAAACTGGAGTTTTGATCCAAAAATTTTTGAACATACTGAAATGTATTAAATGAAATATACCGCAGATAAATTTAACTCATAAAGGTTCAGTTGTCTGACGAACAGTTACCTAACGAAAGTTCTTATCTTTCTTAACCCATCGCACGTTTCAAACATAAACCTCCATTAAAACTATTTTCAAATGCACTTTTTATTAAAACAAATACATTTTGATGAAAATTAAAAAGGTACTACTATGTTTGAATTTATGATTACGCTTATAATTAAATTTAGTAGTAATTACTGTTGTTTATGTGTGTTTTAACTAAAACGTTTTTATGATTTACCTATGAAAAACATAGAAAACCCTTTATTTTAGAGCCTTTCATCCTTGCATTGAAGTATCTCCTAAACACGGCTTAAATAGAGGCTTATCAAGTAAAATAAATAAATAGCATGGATGTGTTCCAGTTACTATAGAGTTGTTGCTGGGACAAAGTAAAATAACGGGGCAAAGTGAAATTGCGAGATATTTACTCTGTTTAAGCTCCGCATGTATTAAGACATTTTTTTTATTTTAGTAGATTAAAAATCATCTCTGGAGATCAAATCATATGATTATGCAAGGAATTTTTTTTAAATTATTACTCATATTGTAATATTGGAACTCATACTTTTAAAGCACTTGCTATTAATGTTTTAAATATTAAATAAGATCTACCAATAGTCGGCGCTGTATTGACTTACTTAATATTGTTTATTTTTATTTTAAATGTTAGATATAATTTGTTCCATTCATACGAAGCAAAGTGGATGAAGCAAAGTAAAATAATTCATTTCATTTACTCATGCAATTATTTATACAGTAGCTTACATATTCATTTCTTAATTAAGCTATTTGTATTCTTTCATTTTACAATTATCTTATTTATTCGTTGAATCACTTATTTTCTTATTTGATCATTACTTTATTTACTCATTCATTTTTCGTATATATTAAGTAATTAATGTGTATTTTTTCCTCATATCATGTATTCATACAATTGATTCGTTTACTCATTATTTGATCAACAATATTTTTAATAATTGAGTAGGAAGTAGTTAATTCTTATGCTTTCACTTTGTCCAATAGAAAAAAGAGTGAAACATTTCCACTATAATGTGTAATATGTGTGCTTATAATTTTTAAAATTGATATGTGCATACAACCTTAAAAAGTAAGCTTTTATAAATATATTGGAAACTTAAACTTGAAATTCATATTTTAAAAAATGTATAATGAGATGTATCTTATAACATCTTTTTTTTTTGTTTTTTAAAATCTGCATTTGTTAATTTTAAGTATTTTTTGCTGTTGTCTAACAAATAAATGAGTCTCTTTTATGTAACTTAGGATTGTTTAAAAGTTATCTCAGTTTAAAAATATGCATGAGACATAACATTTAATTCTGATAACCTCTTTAACTAAACATCAAAGCTATTAGTACGAATTAATTGTAATGGTAATATCTGTATGAGTAATAGCCAAAGTTTTGTATTTTCAGTTTCTTTTCACTTGGTTAAGCATTTCCTAATTGTTCACAGAATTATTAGCCTTTGATTCTTACAATTAATTACATTAAAAGCAGAAATCATCTCACCCAAAGTAATGGCTTCCGTTTGACTGGTATTTAAAGCATAACTTCAGTTTTATTTAAAACGAGTTATTTATGATCAAACACAGTTTTTTTTCTTATTTTTCAGCACAATAGTAAAGAATATTCTTTTAAGAACTAAACCATAGCGATTTCGGATTAAATTTTACCATTTAACTATCGCTGTACAGCAACGTATATAAAAGGATCAATAAGCCACTCTTAATTGCGCTGTCCTACTTGATGGAAATAAAATATGCTTTGACAAAATAAGTCTCTAAACAACTGTATACTTTGAACTTGTCATAGAGAAATATCGAATGCAGATGAAACGAAGAATAATGGCTTGACTTTATAAGGCCATTTACCTTTTGCGGAACTAATTAGCAGGATATATTCTCAGAAAACTGCAAGAGACGCTTTGAATCAATTAGTCTGTGACGAGAACGATGGATACGGTTAGATTTTTTTTTTAATTTTTAAGTATTGTTTTCTCTGAATTACAGTCATTTGGAGTAAGTAATTCATACATTAGATAATTTGAACTGCCCCACGTATGCTTAAAAATTTTTATTATATCTATTGGCATAAATCCAATGATAATTCCTGCATATTATATGGTTTTCCAAAATTTTATCAGCGACTATAAGACGAGATTATTAATCTGATTAAAAAGAAGAAAATCTGCCACTTAGGGTAGCTTTGAATCAAGTCAGAAGTGTGAAATAATTTAAAAATAATGAAAAAAAACTTTAAGCGAAAAAATGAACTTTATAGAGTTTAAAATCTCGCCCTTTTGCGTCATGACATCAAAGTGTTTCTAGACATCATTATGCTGGTAAAACTGTTGCAGTGGGTACAGTGTAACCAAGGGTTTCCACACACTCAAGTCGTGGCAACATTTGAAGATTTAATATTATCTAGCACCCAAGTCACACACTTGCATGGAATCTCTACTTTGCTATATGCGTGCATTAATGTACAGGGTGTCCACTCCTATCGTGGCCCAATAGCTAATTTCTAAACCGTTAGAGATAAGCATATAGTTCATTTAGGAAAAAATCTCTAAATTACGAAAGGAATTTTGGGTCTATTCAATGTTTTTCAAAAAATCAAATTTTGAAAGAGTTACGAAATTTAAATTTTTATACAGCCCCCCAGTCCTATCAATCATATTTAGTAAAACATTCTTGACACTGTAACGTTTAAAACTAAAAAAAATCACTGTTCTACGACAAAAATTGACCGAGTTATGACGTTTTGAAAAATCATGATTTTGAAGGATTTCGCATACGGTCCCTTAAGCGATCTCTCGATGACGTCATGAAATAATGCAAAATCTTGATTTTTCAAAACGTCATAACTCGGTCAATTTTTGTGGTAGAACAGTGATTTTTTTTTAGTTTTAAACGTTACAGTGTCAAGAATGTTTTACTAAACATAATTGATAGGACTGTGGGCTGTATAAAAATTTAAATTTCGTAACTCTTTCAAAATTTGATTTTTTGAAAAACATTGCACAAACTCAAATTTCCTTTCGTAATTTGGAGATTTTTTCCTAAATAAACTATATGCTTATCTCTAACGGTTTAGAAATTAGGTATTGGGCCACGATAGGAGTGGACACCCAGTATATGTATGTATAATTTTCTTAAACTGTACAAGGAAGTATCAAGCATGTATATTAGGGTGGAGCGAAAACAAAAATTTTGGAATTTTATTCTGTAATACCCGGCAAAAGCTGTGCATGCATAAGTACAAAACACGTGCAAAATATTATCAAGTTTGAACAACTCCTTTAGGGTCCTACCAGGGCTTGAATTTCTCTAAAAATACGAAAAAATGTCAATTTTCAAAAATTGTTGGAGAATATAAATAGTCACCATTTTTGTTCTATAACCATTAAAATGCTTCCTTCTAACAATCTTTTCATGCATCTTCAAAATTATTTACATTCTATTTAGTATTAAGTTCGTACATAAACCGTAAAGTTCCATGAAGTTAACCAAAAATTGACTTTTTTTACCATTTTTTGCACATAGCAATAAATCTTCTTTTGTAATCCAGATTCTATTTTTTTGCAATGAATGGGCAAAATGCAGCTTTAAGTTGTAAATGCAATTATATTTCGTTACATTAACAGCCCAGAACTGCATTTCGAGTGTCATTCTGCCTTTCCCATCCACCCAGTCACGTTGCTTACATATTTTCAACACATTTATACGGATGCAATTACTATCTCATGTTAAACAGGTTTCTCCTGTTGAATCAAAGTTTGAAGTTTGCCTCATGACTCAGTTTTTACATTGACGATTACGAGTATAAAGTTTTTCCTGTAAATTCATATCTTGTCTCTTCCTTCAATAGCAATCTGTCGTTTCACTAACCAGTTTTGAACCCTTAAAACAGTCGGAGTGTAGAAAAGGTATACTTATTGAATCACTGATAAAGTACAACTTGTTTTTGAAAAGTTTTCTTATTAACGTTGAAAGAACTTGGTGGAATATACCAAAGCTTTAAAAACGGATAAAAGTACTTGATGGACATCGTCAATGTAATACAGAAAGAAAAAAGTCACCCTGATCTCACTATCAAAATTGGAGATCTTTCAGTCATTAGCTTTCATTAATTCGAGCTTACAGAGTTATGAAGCTGTATATTTTCAAGCAGAAATTCTAATGAGATAAAAATACTCGTCAGTTATATCATTAAAAAATACGCTTCTGTATAGTTTAAGAAATTAGAAATTTAAAAAAGAAAGAAAATTTCCATGTAATCATATTAAAAATTACACATTCTATAAAAGTTTAATTAGTGTGTAATTTTTAATATGATTTTTTAGTGTAATTTTTAATATGATTAAAAATTACACATTCTATTAAAGTTTAAAACTATAAGAATAAATTGACTGGTCAACGCGTGTTTACTTTCCTCCCATTAATGATGCCAATTAAAAACTAGCTGTCGTGGCCGTCACGAAACTTTCTTCTATATCTATCTTCTGAATTCCAGTTACAAAATAAAATACGTACTCGCCCGAATAATTGGAAAAAGCTCCAATTTCCCAATTATCGTAATAACCCTGCAAATGCAGAATCAATGAGCGAAATTGGAAATCATTGCAAAAGCCTTGTTTAGATTAATTGCAAACATTTTATTTGTTAGTAAAAAGAAATTGGCAACAGTTAAAAATTTCAAATCACTGAAAGTTTTCAGCTGTTTTGATAATTAAATAGCGTGAAAGCGATTTTTTAATGAATTGATTTTTCGCATTGTTGACTAAGCGCAAAAATCACCCCACCCTCCCCCTGGGGCGATTGGCGCCAAAATTTAATCGATGCTTGCTTCCTTATTGGGTTAGTGTTATTCCAAATTTCATTCAAATCTCAGCAATATTTCTCGAGATACAGTAGGTGCAATGACAAAATAAGCACTTTTGATTGCTCCACCCCCTTCAAGATATTGACACGCAAATTGAATCAGCACCTGTCCTCGGTAGGGTCTACCTTGGTACCAATTTTCGTTTGATTCCGCCGGTTACTTCCTGAGATATAGCAATCACCCAGGCGCAGAACACGTGCGATTGCTCCACCCCCCTTGGAGGAATTCGCTAAACAAAGTCAGGTGCACCAGTTCACATGGTGGTGCATATGTGAAAAAAATTTTGTTCGATTTCATGCAGTAGTTTTTGCTCTAGCGCGGCCACAAAAACTGGTCACACACATACAGACTCACACACAGACAGACACACACACACACACACACACAGACAGACATTTTCCAAAAATGGTCGAAATGGACTCAGCGCACCTCAAAACGTGCAAATCCGTCAAAATCCGACATTCGAAAATTTTCACGAAACCAATACTTTCTTCTATATAATAGATATAGAAGAAAGTAAAAATCTTATAGTTTGAACTTTCAAAACTTAATATAACTTTTATAAAAACTTAATAAAGTTATCAAAGTGTTTTCTGATGTTGTATGCCTTTCCGTAACCCAACTACTTTACAGTTTGACTATCGTCCACTGCCATGGCCAATTACAAGTTCTCAAAATTGACAGAGTATGCATTTTTACGAATCAGCGGATCCACGAAGAAGAGAATATCATCAATTAAATGAATTATAGATTGCGTAACTTGCATTATACATACAATTCCATGTTTCATGGAAGTTTTCTTTCTTTTTTTAAAATTTCTAATTTCTTGAACCTTTATACTATTTAAAGATATAACTGACGAGCGTATCTTCATCTCATTAGAAATTCATCTTGAAAATTAACAGATTCATTACTCTGTTAGCTCGAATTAAAGAACGCTAATGACTGAAAGGTCTTCAAGTTTTGACAGTGAGATCAGGGTCACTTTTTTCTTTCT
The DNA here is from genome assembly GCA_038373865.1 of Uloborus plumipes. Taxonomy (NCBI): domain Eukaryota; kingdom Metazoa; phylum Arthropoda; class Arachnida; order Araneae; family Uloboridae; genus Uloborus; species Uloborus plumipes. The sequence continues at coordinate 20,101 of JAXGGA010000012.1, forward strand.
GTATTACATTGACAATGTCCATCAAGTACTTTACTTGTTTTTTAAATCCGTTTTTAGAGCTTCGATATTTTCCACCGAGTTCTTGCAACATTAATAAGTTAACTTTTCAAAAACAAGTTGCACTTTATCAGTGATTCATTAAGTATACCTCTTCTACACTCCGACTGTTTTAAGGGTTTAAAACTGGTTAGTGAGACGGTAGACTACTATTGAAGAACAAGACAAGATATGAATTTAAATGAACAACTTTATGGCTCGCAATCATCAATGCCAAAACTGTCTAACTTCAAACTTTGATTCAAATGAGAAACCTGTTTAACATCAGAAAGAAATTGCATCCGTATAAATGTGTTGAAAATATGTAAACAACGAAGCTGGGTGGATGGAAAATGCAGAATGACACCCGAAATGCAGCTACATCCTTGTGGTGCGTTCTGGGCTATTAATGTAACGAAAAATAATTACATTTATAACTAAAAGCTGCATTTTTCCCATTCATTGCAAAAAAAAAAGTATCTGGATTACAAAAGAAGATTGTTGCTATGTGGAAAAAAAATAGTAAAAAAAGTCAACTTTTGGTTAATTTCATGGAACTTTACGGTTTATGTACGAACTTAATACTGAATAGAATGTAAATAATTTTGAAGATGCATGAAAAGAGTGTTAAAAGGAAGCATTTTAATGGTATTAGAACAAAAATGGTGATTATTTATATTTTCCAAAAAAATTTAGAAAATTGACATTTTTTTGTATTTTCAGAGGAATTCAAGCCCTTGTAGGACCCTAAAGGAGTTGTTTAAACTTGATAATATTTTACATGGGTATTGTACTTACGCATGCACAGCTTTTGCCGGGTATTACAGAATAAGATTCCAAAATTTTTGTTTTTCGCTCCACCCTAATGTATATGTGACTATTGTGCACATTTATGTCAAAAGAAAATAGATGATATGTCAAGGAGCTATTACGAGTATTTGCCGTTACTTTTAGTTTCAAAAGGATCTGATGTGACATTATTGGTATTTAGTAATCACGTCTAAAGCTATAAATTTTAAATCCATACAAATTTACTCGTGTACCTATGCTACAGTTTATTTTTGGGAAGTTAACCAGTAAACGAACAGAAACGATTTGTTCTCCGCAGAAGTGCAACTTATGTTCTTTAAGATTACTGAAGTAGAAAACTAAAGCCCTGGGATCAGAAATGTGTCTTTAAGTGCTATAGTTTTTAATAACAATCAATCAATGACATCATTTAGAATTAACTTTAACGCTATTTTTTTTTTCAAATGATGACTTTTAATACATTTTCTCTATGTACGATGCATTACAAAGTTTTTCTTTTATTTTTTCATTTAGACGCGATTTTGGTTCATTTCAATTCTTGCATGGCTCTTTAAAATATGGTTGGTGATAGAAATGTGTGTGTGTGTGTGTGTGTGTGTGTGTGTGTGTGTGTGTGTGTGGTGTGTGTGTGTGTGGTGTGTGTGTGTGTGGTGTGTGTGTGTGGTGTGTGTGTGTGTGTGTGTGTGTGTGTGTGTGTGTGTGTGTGTGTGTGTGTGTGTGTGTGTGTGTGTGTGTGTGTGTGTGTGTGTGTGTGTGTGTGTGTGTGTGTGTGTGTGTGTGTGTGTGTGTGTGTGTGTGTGTGTGTGTGTGTGTGTGTGTGTGTGTGTGTGTGTGTGTGTGTGTGTGTGTAAGTGAATACAGCGTAAAAATAACCTACTCGAAAGTCCTACCCTTTCGTTCCATTACATCCCATTTTTAAAATTTTAATTTTTCAAGATTGTTTTTTCTAGTTTGTTTTAAATAATACTTTAGTGAAAGAAAAAAGCGGAACCTCAATATATTTTTTTGCTGTTAAAATCATTTTATACGACATATCTCCACAAAAGGCAACTTTTTCGCACTATTACTTAGCGTTTATCTGACTTAGATTTTATTTACTCTACCCTATTATACAAAATACATCAATGCATTTAGTTGTGAATACACCATAACATCTTCTTGTTAAATTTATACCCGAATGGTTCAATGTGCTGAATGCGATGAATTTTTCACATTAATTCGCTTTAAAAATATCTATTGGACGAGAAACTCGGAAAAAAAATCTTCAGTTGTAGAATGTTTTTTCTAGGTCTCTACAGTAAAAATGCAAAGCAAGTCGAAAAGAAAAATATCGTTTTCTCTATCTATTATCCAACTTTTGCCAAAATAATTTTATAAAATAAGCATTAGGGTGCAATTTCAGTACACACAAACCAGATGGAATTTAGAGATGTAACATAGGTGCTCAAAATATGTATCTAAAGCAAAGTGCAGTATTTGAAAGCTGAGACTATTTATTTATAGTAAGCAAATGAAAAAACATAAATGTTTTTCAAAAACCATTCCATTCAAGTTTAGTAACAAGCTTCCAACGAATAGAAATGATATTTAACGCGATATCGCAGACACTCCATAAAATTGCAGGCAGTCAAAATGCATCACGAAATGGGACAACAAAAACTACTAAAACGAGGCAGCTATTTCGTTATTCTAAACTTATTTTCATTTTAGCAACTCCCTCCATCTCACGCTCTCTCTCTCTCTCTTTCACTCGCTCTTCTTTCTTTGATCTCTAGATTCACAAAATACGGAAGAAAATAAAAGGGCGTAAAATGAATTTCAAAATTTACTGTTCGCACAGCCAAAGTTTTGACAATAAATCCCTCCTCTTCGGGAGCAAATATTTTTCGTTTTTATAATATGCCGGAACACGTTGGGCCAGAAAAAGTGCTCCGCACATACCTCTTGTTTCTCCGCCTCTAACTGTTTGTACTCCCTTCTGCCAGTGCTACCAGCGATTACCGAACCATAAAAAACGGGGACTCAAAAACGCTCGATTTTTAGTAGATTTTCTTACCTCTGCACTCTCTTTGGCGATCAAATAAACGCCACATCATGATTTTTGCTTTCTCCTTTTAAAAACGAAGACGGAACTTGCTGAGCCCCAGGGCATACAAATGCAATTTGTTTTTCAACCGAAATTTCGGTGTTTGCTTCTACGGTTCTTTTAACACACTTCAAGCTATTTCCCCCCGTTTTTTTTTAAACACCCCTTCCCTGACGTTATCTCCAATAAAAGACTTCGTTTATTGCAGCAATCGGGTCTAACCAAACTGCGAATTACACTTCTGAAATCCAGTAAGAAATAGATACGGTCTTTCTGTCGTAAGTACTTACTTTCCGTTTCATTGATTCACATTTTTTTTCTTCTTTCGATTGGCTACTTAATATTTTTAAGTGTATCTTTCCTGATGGCATATTATCTCTTCCTGGTATATATTTTTAAGACGTATTTATGTTGTCATCGTCGTTTGAGCATAAATACCATTTCAATTCCATATGTCCTTCAAATTAACTAAAATTAGTTTTGGACGTTACATCAAGAAAATAAGTTTTATTCCAAGAGAGTTAAGAAATCTCGTTTTCAAACTGTTTAATAAAAATAAAAAAAAAAAAACTACGCAATTATTACGCAGATCAGTCTGGCTAATCTAAAACTAAACAGAAAAGTATATTCTTGAAAATGTAGTATACCATTCCTTAATTTACAATATTTGTCTATTGATTAGTTCTTGATTTTTTTTCTATCTTTTTATTTTAGTGTCACATGTTGCAAAAATATGAGGCTATTTTTATTATTTTTATTTTTTTGACGCACTATGAATATTATTTCTTCTTGGATAATAAAAGATTGATATCAAAAATGCTAAAATATTAAACATTTTTAAGGAACTTGTAACGGTGGAAAAAGATTTTTAAAATTTTTTGTTCTTAAATGTATCGGAATCAAATCCTAAAACATTGATAAGAAAACGTCAAAACTAACTCAAAATACTAAGATTGGGAAATAGCGTTATCGGATTGAAACATTTTCATTAATAATTCATAGTTTACATTTCCCTGCTTTCTCTCTTTTTTTTTCTTCTTTTAAACTATCGTGACTAAGCGAGAATCAAATTACAGTTGTAAAATACAGCATCGTTTAAAAGAAGTACTTTTTACACAAGTGTCGTTCATCCCACTTCGTGCATTTAAAAATTCCACTATTGTGACCATCTTTTATTAAAAAATTACACCAGTTCTTTCCATTACTATAATTATATATTCCATGCATGACTTACAAACGCTAAATGACTTAAACATATATAATGGTTAAAACGTATAAGACGGGTTAAAAAAAGCAGTTAATTATAGTCTTGGCGCCTTTAAAACTGCCATGATGGTTTTAACAGAAAATGCATATCTTGATGTCCTAAAGATGTGCAATGAATAGAGCTGATTCCTTAACATGTGAGCACTACCGTTTCGTTTCATTTCTTTCTTTCTTTCTTTTATTTTTTTTATTTTTTTAATCTGCTTGCAGCCTTTTTTAATTAAAAAAAAAAAATCTCTTAAATCTTTTTTTCTGGAAATCTTGTACAAGGCTCTTTTGTACACTGCAAAATATAAGCTGTTGTTTTTACAGTATAATACTGGCAACAGAGGTACCAGTTTCTTACTGTAAAATTATTAATATTACCATAAACTAAGCTGTGTTATACTGAAAAAACAACAATATTATAATGGCAGCAGAGGTTCAAGTTTAAAACTATATAGTGCAATGTGACTACTAGCAATTTTACCAACTGAAACTAGCAATTTTACCGTCTACTACTGTAAACTTAGCAATTTTACAGTTTATTACTGTAAAATTATCTGTATTATAGCTGTAAAAAAAGCATCTATCTCTTTAGTGCACGATTAACTATTCTACCACCGGCTTGATTAAAAGTTAAATCAGTACCGAGATAGTAACGGAAGCGTCCATTAGCGTTTAGAAGCTCCTACTTCTTTCACTTAAAAGATTTAATAACGTTCTCCGTTAATGCTCAAAATTGTTTCAAAGCATTTTTTTCTTAAAAAGTTCTTTTGCGAAATTAAGTGTATATTTGGGATATCAAATGAAATGCAAACACCCTTTCTTTTCTGCTGGACTGATTTAACTCTTGGTTTCACTTTAGTTTATCATTTTTCATGTCAAACGCTATTGGACATTATCCTCTTTAAACAATCCTCTAGACCCTATACACCCATATATGGCTATGATGATGATAACCAAGCACTTATTCTAGTGGGGAGCTTTTTTTATTACATTTATTTTAAAAATAGCTTTAAATTAAAATTTAATAACAAACTAATTTTTTTAATATCTAGAATTTCTAAATTAAATCATTTTTATTACTATAAAAAATAAAGTCATTAAATTAGTTAATTAAGAATTGAAATTTTTCATGTGCACCATTGCTTATAATAGTATACTTTTCAAATATAAAATTTAAACATTGGTGCATAAAGATATTTTTGTTTAAGAAGTGTTAGTAATTATCCAGTCTTAAAAACTTCATTTTCATATAATTCTTATTCTCGCATTCGTTTATTTTTTTATACAGTTAATACTTTTTAAATGCTTAATTTGCAACAATTTTACTCATTTTTCACCTGCTTATTTTTGCTAATATTTTTTGCCGTTTTATTTTTCTTAAACAGCCAAATATTCTCACTTTTTTGCAAAGGCTTTTAACGATAACGCTTTATCCTGCAAACATTTCTTTACAATTGATGGATCATTATCCTAGCATCATTTGTCTGATCTTAACTTCATCAAGATGGCCATTTCTTTAGTGTGAGGTCTTTTTATAGCATTTTTATTCTTGCAGTACATTCTTTATCTATACTTATTATGATCCCTGTTCTTCTAAATGGAAATCTCTATCCATTAGCGTTAGAACAAAGGCATAATGATCCTAACTTTATGGCTGATGTTCGTTAACGTATCTTTCTGTATGTTCTTCAGTAACAGCGTTGATGAATTCTTAGATACACGTACTTTTTTTTAACATTTTTTTTCTACCTGATCATTTTACTGTATTTTAATTTTCAGTTATATTAATTGGCATATGTATTTTTTTAAAATCAGTGTGGGAAACTCAAACACATTTTAAATGTATGAAAATTTGTTTAGAATTTAAATTTTTTACATAGCAACCACACGTTTTCATGTTTGGAAACTATTTTTTGAGTTTAAAAATTAATAAAATATATGTTTGCGCTTTTAAGGAAAACGGCTTGTTAAGTATTATGTAGCTTTAAAAAATGCTGTCTGTTAGGAGATATGGATTTCGATACAGTTTAATGTACAGTGCTCTGTAAATATGTCGCTGATTATATATTTAACACAGCAAATTGTACTTAGCTTACAAGACGTAGATCTATGAGTTTTTTAAATGCGATAGAGGGTTTATCTTGACTAAGATCGTCTGGTAGTAATTGATACATCATTATTTCACATCTAAGATTTTTTTCTTTTATTAACATATGGTATTTTCTATTATATTTCATTTTCGTCACAAATAATCATCAGCTATTTTAAAAACACCGTGAGCTATCGAAAGTCAGAACAAAAAAGCATTATCCTTTTTTTTACAAATTGTTGCTTGATATCGAGTTGTTTAGAACTCTCCTGAAGCAAATCGATGTCTTTGAATTCTAACGACAAACTTTTAACTGAAGTTTCAATTCTCGAATTCTGCATTTTAAACACCATTATTTTTGTATTAATTATTTTTTTAATGGTTTGATATTTTGTTCTGATAATTCGTGAAGATTATATCTGCATTCCTTTCTTTTTATTTCAATATCTTATTTTCAACTAATTTCAGTATATTTCATTTAAGTTTTACATTCTAAATACATTTTAATTCTTATTGAATGTATTTTGTTTTAAAGTTAGGGTTAAGTGAATAATTCATGTTTTTTTCATTTTTTCTAGTTCTGTGACGCAGTTCTATCTAATTATGTTTCTCTTAAATACCGCGCCTCTAATTGTATCTCTGGCGTATCGTTTCACCCAATAAGTTGCATTTCCATCATTAAAAACCTATGATGACATAAAAACTTAATACATCTTCCTCCAAACATACTTATGTACACTGACTTTTAAAATAAAATATATGAGTGTTAAAAGTAGCTATTACAAGTAAATTAAATATTTGATTTTTTTGCTTTCGTATTTTTGTGACGTAGACTCCTATATATCTACGTTAAAATATTTTATCCGTCACTAATATGCTTCACTTGAATACCGAATCTCCACTTGTATCCCTGATTCAGGTCCGTCATTTCAAGTTTTTAAAGGAGTGCAAACATAATGCCACTTCATTACAAAACAACGAAAATAACTCCCACTTATATGTAAGTAGATTGATTTGCCAAAGTCAAAGAGGCAACTGTCCTCCCCCCCCCCTAAATTACGGGCCTACCCTGATGTATCTTTCCACCCGGTGCACTGCATTTATACCATTAAAAACGTATTATGTTACAGAAACTTCATAGATCATCCTAAAAACAAAATTATGTACACTGATTTTTAAAATAAAGTTCACGTTAGTTAAAACCAGCTATCCCTAATCGTAAGTGTAGAATTTTCAAGTTAAAAAAAAATATCATTAAACTGTTAAATACCGTAAAATTCAAAATATTGAAGTATCCATCCCATTAGCAAGACGTGTTTACGGAAGAAAACCAAAGTTTAAGAAAGTATATTTGCCTTTCGGATAATCCTGAGATGAGCCTCGTTTAAACCCATGGAGATGAATTTGTTTTCCTGTTTGGTGATAAATTGAATTTGGCGAGATTTAATATAATTCCTTTCAAAGCGATTTTTCCTTAAAGAAATTCTTCTCAGAGATTTTCAGATTTTTCGCTTTAAAATAAATTATGCATATGTTCTATAATCATCTGATTGCTTGAAATGTATTTCCAAATAAGAGAATCAAAGTTATTACGTTAAATTTTCCGTTTAACACAGTACATTAGTTGAAAATATTTTTAAATCAACGGATGTTATCTTTGTTAAACCATTTTTTTTTGCCAATCATTATTTCTAAAATTTCTTAATGTGTTTTGAAATTCTACATTACTTTTTTTTTTTTTGAAAGAAGTGTCTTAAAAAGAATAGACGCATAATTGTTTAATACAAAAATAAAATATAGTAAGTATGTAAACAATTTAAAACTGATAAACATTTTTAGCTCATCCTTAATGTCTAATAGATAATTTAATACATAATCTGCAAACGATAAATATTGAATTTTATGAAACAACGAGCTTCACTGCCAATAAATTACTGCCTTTTACATCACTTACACATTCTGGAAATGCATCGCACTTATGTTATTATTGTTAACACTAGTATAAAGCCTTTAATAGCTAGTAACTAATTGTACGCTAATTTGCGTTTGACTCAAATGTATCCAAATCTTAGGTGTTTGAACCTTATTACGTGCATTTCTCTATCTTACATTCTTCTGTCCAATAGTAAATGAAGCCTGTACTGTGCTATGTTTATTTTAACAATTATTGAAACACAAGTAATTACTTTAAGCTAGCTTTTGCAGCAATTTTATAAGAGTTCGAAGAACACATTGCGTTCAAATAGTTAAAAATATCACCACTAAAGTGCACTAGCAGCGAAAAAACTTAATGCCGATATTTTATATATAGCCGGCTTTTCAGTAAAAATGCTGCATTGTTATGCGACTTTGGCACGCTATTGCTGCAATGAGCGGCTTTGTTGAGAATATTGTTGTTTTGGCTGCCAACGCTTTATAGCCTTAATGATTTGAACTACTTTAACAAAATGTGTTTTTAAAAAATATTGGCGATCTAATAAAAATGCTGAAAACTGATAATTTTTATCTCGAACCATGCAATTCTTTATTACGTTTAAAATAGATCACTCATTTAATGCATACACTATCATTGATGTGGTTAATGATGAGAATAAACTGAGATTTGCTCCTTATCGCCTAACATTCAGATCAAAATATTTTTCCTTCACTACAAATATTACTTCCGCAAAAATTGTTGAGCCAAAATGATATTGACTGACTAACTGAGATTCATGCAACAATTCTTTAGAAATTAGGCTTAGCGAGAATTAAATGCAACTATATTTAAATACGTACCAGGACTTAAGCAACCTATCCTCAGCAGTTGCAACACAGGGAATTGTTTGTGGAACGACTAAAAGTCTCACCTCTTTGCCTTCCCACGGATAAATCCAAGCAATTAATTTATTTTGTGTAAGAATACTGTTTATCCTTTGAAAAGGTGAAATAATGTATTGACACTCGTATTCAATCATTGTTCTGCCCCGTTTATTGTAAGCGAAACATTCCCAATCGTAATAGGATTTGCAATATTTGCGTTAAATAAGGTTTGGAAAATTAATTCAGTAGATGCGTAATCTTAGAGCACATTCATACTACAGCATTTGTATTCAAAACAGTCGTATTTCATGAATTGTAGTTTATTCTATTATGCTTAATTATACAAGATTATTTTGGAATTATAATACTCATTAACGGACAATGAGTTTCTCTTTCGACAACAGTTAAGTTTTATCTGTAAGAAGTTTTTAGGATTGTTCTAAATATAATGCGTTTTAAAAAAAATCTTCTAATGAGAAAAAATCATAACATTTTTCTTTGTTATTTATTTAATGATCAACAACAATCAATGCTAGACTTCTTTTTAAGTTATCGAATCCCGTAGTTTTTGCAAGCAACTCTTTTTGTGATTATTTTACATTAAATTATTAATTATTAAATAAGTTATATTAAGCTTTTAATTATGAAAAACAAGATAATAACGTATCTTTCCAATGAAGGAAAAAGAATATGACGTGTACAGAGCATTCACCCCAGTAAAAAAGGTATATTGCTGTGTATAAAATTATGTTTTCAAAAGCTGTAGATAAATATAAAGAAAAATACTGTAGATAAATCAATTAATTTGTACTAACATTCAATGATAATTTCATTTTTCAAATTAATTTTAAAAAGTGAATAAGAAACGGAAAATTATATAGTAATAATATTTTTTTTCAGGAAAAAAAGGTTATTAAAAACCATTTTTTGGAATAAAATTTTCGGAATGGGTTCGAACCCTAAAAACAGACCACTGAAATATGGCCCTGAGTGCTTTGCACATATCTTCGAAAAATTTGGGATTGTTAAAGTTTTCATCGGAAAATTTGATCGTTAAAATCTCGTAATCCGATTAAATGTAGCTCGGCATATTTTCATTGGAAATTTGATTGGAAGAATATTTTTTTCCGATGGAATGTAGCTCGGCTAACTTTCATCGAAATATTTCATCGTTATGATCTTGTTTTCTGATGTAATGTAGCTCGGCATATTTTCTTCTTAAAGTTTGATCGGAAATATGTCGCTTTCGATTAACAGTAGCTCATCAAAAATCGTTCTCGGATACTGATTGAAACGATATAATCGTGCGTTACGGGACAAGTTTGAGAGGAGTTCGCTGAAAGGATAAGCAAAATCCGATGAGTTGATGCTACTTGGAAACGGCCTTTCTGTCTTTTCATTAAATAATATTTGCAACAACTTTCACGGTTTTTTTTTAGTTATTAATATTATTTTTACTGGTTTAAGAGATATAGCTTCATAAGCTTTGTGCAATCATATAAGTATCAGTTTACCAAACTGATTACTTTAAATACCCAGAAAAATACTTTAGTTATCAATTTTACATTATTCAAAAATGTGGGTAGAAAATTATATTTCCATAACAATAGTTGTATTCATATTTGATCAATCACATCCAATGAGTATGAAATGAGAAACATTATTTAAAGGAATTGAGTCGTCAAAGAACGACTTAAATATGCCCAAAAGTCAAAATAAACTCAGAATTAATATGATATAATAAAGATATTAAATATATTTCTTATATTTACAATGTGACATATATACAGTCAGACAGAAACTACAGTCAGTTACAGACGTATTCCATTCATTAAAAAATCGTTTTTTTAAACACAACTTTAAGTAAGACATGCCTGTATTTTATTCTGCAATGCTTTAAAATCAAGTGTTACGCGTTAGGAATACGAAAAAAGTAATGATTGATTCCGTTGGTTTGTGTTGTAAAAGAATTCTCGTAATTAAACTTAGCCACGCGAAAACTTTCATTAACTGGTTGGGGGTACCAAAACATTTCTAGTATTTTCTTGAAAATATAAACTTTAACAGGTTTTGAACAATGAACCAGTATGTTTTCCTAGAAAACATCTCAGAAGGGAAGAAAAACAACCAAAGAACTTTTCCGACTTCCCAGCGACGAAAAGTAAATAATTTCGTTTCAAGCTGTTTTCTTTTTAACACGCTTTTAGTAGCCAATACCTTTAAATAAAACCGAAGTATAAAGTCACAAGTCACTTGTGCGGTCAGCAGATTTCCATTGTCCTTACAGCATTTATTATTTAACAATGACTAGCTATAGTAGCACGGTGATGAACATGTAAAGACCTTACATACCTAGCATTCATTAAAATCTGACCTAATAAATGCTAAAATACGCCTGAAGTAATAAAAACAATTTCTTTTAATTAAAATATGTAGTACACGTACTTCAACTTAAGATCCAAGCGTCTTTTTTGTAATAATAAAAATATCTAAGAGACTATCAGCAATTGAGTCGTTTACACTGCGAAAAAGGAACTCTTGTTTCTACAGTATAATACTGGCAGCCGAGGTTCCAATTTAAAACTGTAAAATGCACAGTAATAAACTTTAAAACTAGCAATTTTAGTTTATTACTGTTGGTTGGCAATTTTACAGTTTATTGCCGTAAAATTTAACTGTATTGTACTGTAAAAGTAGCAGTACAATACTGGCAGCAGAAATTCCAGTTTAAAACTGTAAAATGGATGGTAATTACATACTGTTAAATTAGCAATTTCACAGTTTATTACAGTAAAATTAGCAATTTTTACCGTTTATTACTGTAAAAATTGCAATTTTTATAGTTTATTACTATAAAATTAGCTGTATTATACTGCAAAAACAATATTAATGGTATAGAGTGTAAAAAGAAAAGCCGTTACGTCCACATCTTAAAATCCTTAGTTTTGAAGATAGACCTATGGATCAGAGGGGGGTTTTGACTTCAAACAGTTACTTTATATATTAGTGTATAACATTTACTTTTCTTGAGATCTAGTGGTTTTTTATCTATTGTCTTTCAGCCATCTGTAAAGGAGCTTTTAAACCTATACTTTTTAAATAAAATTATTTTTCATAAAAAATGGACTTAAAGGGTTTTGATTCTAAACGACTCAAATATCACTCACAGTCCCCACTCTTTGAAAGGATTATACAAACAAAACTGTGACAGTGACTCAAACAATTATTAATTCTGTTTATTTTTCCTATTCTATGACATAATTCTTTAAATTTATTAAACATCCAATGATTCAAATTATTGTACTAAATCTGTTATATAATTTTTTTTTCAAGCAAATAAATGAAAATGTATGTAGGATGAAATGTGTTGTGACATGTAACGGAGGCATATAAGTATCATTCCGTCCATTGAAAAAAGCAATTTAGAAAAATATTATTAATTTGTATTAATCATTGTTTAAAATTGGCTATATGTTTCGAAATCTCGAAAGAAAGTTGTTCTAAAATAAATATGTTTAACGCTAACCACTCTGCACTTAAAAAGCGCGTTTTTATGGAATGATCGAAATGTAAAACTAATTAACCTTTTTAACTGCATTATTAGATTTTTGTAGTATCGAAAAGTTGTAAAAGTTTACTAGAAAAATAATAAGTTTGTAAAACTACAAAAGCATTGTGTTAATGTGACATTGTTCCAATACTTTAATTTAAATGAAGGGTACACAGTATCCATTAAAAGTAGTCATAACGCAAGCTACTCCTTTGAAGTAATACGGGAAGGGGGGGGGGTGCAGATTCCAGTCTATGGTCTTTTTTAAGCTCATTTGGCTACTCTATATTTCGATTTTGTGAAATATTACTTTCAGGAGAAGGGACACATAGTCTTGAAAACATTTTGAAATGCGTACATAATATAAAACTCAAAGTTATACGCTGTAAAGGCATTTTTTTGTGATACAAAGGCAAGTTGTGAAAAATTCTAGTTGTAATTACTCATACCAAATTTATTCTTGAAGAAAATTAGCTTAAGATTTTATGTCATTTTAAATTAAAATCAATGGAGCATCTTCTAAATTTTAATTCGCGCTCGCTTTCGGAGCCTAGTTACAGCATTTATTTAATCATACTGAACAATATCAATTCAGAATAATGAGCGCATTAAATTAACTCTAACTAGATTAAATAATGGAAAGCTATTTAGAATTAAGGACAAAAATTCTAATTAGCTTAACATCAAAAGAATTATTTGTCTTAAACACGATATATATAATGCCGTTTCGTTTCAAATTACCGAGATTATTCATCAAAATGATATGAGAAAGAAGCTTCCATCAATTTCCTTCAACAATTTTGAATGCTGAAATTAACTTTAATATAATGTAATGAAAGTGCAAAATAACGAAGTTGGCCAAGAAGCGGCGTTCGCATCAGAAATATATTAAGTTAGCCCACTTGGAAAGAAACGAAATTTAATCTGAGACATGGGCTATCTAAACGCATGCAAACGAAGCAATTTGTCGGAATTGCTCAAGGCGTGAGAAAGATCGTCACGAAAACGAAAGAATTTTAAAGCGAGAATAAATATAGGCGCACTGTGTGGAAAGAGATGGGGAGAGGGAGAGTAAATAATCTTAATGTCCTAAATGAGAATGAGTCTTACACTAGAATTTCTAATGCTCGATAAAACTCCATGCCAGAGCCTTGCTGTGCTCTTCCAAATGGCATTTCTGGTGCCCCGCGCACGAATTAGGCACGCGTAGTGTTTTCGCACTCCTTGCTTAAACTCAGTCCGCTTTCGCGATAATTATATTTGTGGGTCTTATCCCTTATAAACCCAGGCATTTAATTACACAGAGGTAATTTGCCTAAAAGGATTTACTACCGCTTATCAAATGTGTGCTGTTTCTTGGCTTCGACTGGAGCTCTAGAAAAATTGTTGCTTCAAACTGTGACTGAATTTTTAGTTTGAGTTATCTTGATCGAAATTCTTCGGTGTATTGAAGAAATTATGCATGACTGTAAAGATAAATATTTTTTCCTGTTATCTATTAGTAATACGATTCAGACGTTTTTTAACTACTGCAACAAGAAAGTGCTGCCTCTGACGGAGTGTTAAAGACATCTTTCAACGTTTCTAAATGCACCTACTTCGCGAATAATACCTGCAATCTATAATGTTTAAGGCTAGCAGCCTCAATTTACGCACTTAGTAATTATGTTATATGTATTAATTCAAATATCTTCTCACTCTCATTTGCGTTCTGACACAAATTAGGGAGATAATCTGTTACATGTATTAGTATTCTACAGTAGTCCAAGAGTACTAGAGTCCGGAGTAGAATTTGGAAGAGTCACCATAAGTGAAAATTAATTAAAAATGAGTTATTCTCTTCAAATGATAAAATCCCAGATATCATAGAATGAAAAAAATGCATAAAATAAAAACTTTTGGGCGTCTATAATATATTTGGGCGTCTAATAATTTTGGGCATATTCAGGCTAGATGTATTCGGAGTAACACGCAGAAGTTTCACAAAAAATGGCATATCTTTAAAGATTCCGAAAAACGTCAGTTCTGAATAAGTTTTTTTTGCATGCATATTAAAACTTTAAATCTGGAAGCAATTAAAAAAATATTGTCAAAGTTACACAATAACGCTTTCTAAGTAAATGCTTTGCTAAAATGTTTTACCCTTTTAATATGCTTTATAACTGAAAAACTTTTCGAGAGTACTAAATAGTAATAAATATAATTAAGTAACACACAATTAAAAAGTATAGATATATTTATGCTTCTATTTCTTGAGAGATTTTTGAACTGAGTTCTTAAACCTCTTAATCTCTTAAAACTCTTAAACCTATTAAGTATAATCAGTTAGGACAAATCCAAGCAGTTTCTATTACTGCACTCTTAGTCATTTTTGAAACTCATTGGTTGATGAAAGAAGGCAGTTTCGAGTATTTCTGAACAATTGTGCATGAATCATCAGTTTAAAGATGCCACAGTGAAAATATTTTTTTTGAAAAGTTTAATGACGTTTTATTTTTCTCTGCAGCTGGTTTTAACATTTATTTAGAAAGTTTTACCTTCCAAGCTATTTTTAACTCAATTTAGGCGTTTCTATTTACCCCAGAAATCCTGTACTCTGGGGTAAATGAAAAAAAAATGGGTTTTTAATTCTTCCTTTTTTTTAAGATAAAGGTTTATATAAATAATTTGTGGATCATATAAATTCAGCGTATAATTTTCTTTATTTTTATTAATTTTTTTTTACAAATTCTTTCCTGACTACATTTTGAGGTTTCAACGCGACACATGCTACCGACGCGCTGGGTAGCAGAATGAGTAGTTTTGGAGAATAACTTTTTAACCCTACAACCTGATTGTGTATTGCAATTATACAGCTGCACTACCTCATGCGGAAATGAATATTGTTTTTCTATTTTCCACAAGCTTCTGAGGTAAAAGAAACACCCAGGGAAAAACGTAAACTTGATTTCTTTCATTAACAAACATCACGTCGGACTTATTAGTTATTTTATACACAATTATTCTCCGAGAGTTGTCTTAAAAACAATTCACACAATTTCATCGCTCAATTTATCCATAAAAAAGGAAAGAGCTAAAGTTTAAACACTGAAATTATTTTTCCCTTTACCGTAACTGATCCTATTTGGAATTTCTAATTTCTTGACAGCTATGGTGTTTTACAAAGCAGCCATTAAAAAAAATCTTTGACTATAAAAGTATTATGATTATTCCACTTTTAAAGGTTTAAGAAATCACTAGAGCTAAAGGCCAAACAGGACTTTAATATGCAAATTCTACAAGATCGTAGCCAACAAAGGTAGTCAAGTATAGACAACAAATCTTTCGTAGAAACAAAGAAAAACATGACAAAAAGGTACTTAAAAAAACTGAAAATGCTGATTATTTAAACTTAATTGTAAAAAATCTAATTTGAAAAAGGAAGAAAAAACGTTTTTGGAAAATATTTTTGTTTAGCAAATATTTTTTTTTTTGCAGTTAAAAAATATTTAAATTTAAAAATTTAAAAAATATGAAAGAGTTGTCACATCCGAGGAAGAGAAGAGTTGTCAATGAAAGAAAAGCTTTCAAGAATCCGACTGATACCTTAAAAGTTTTAAAGATGGGGGGGGGGGCATACTGACGGACAGAATGACACATGAACCCTATCTCAATATTCTGCTTGTCCTCTTCAGTTTTTTATTTGTTTATTTCTTTCAATTTGAATTGCATTTGCTTCCAGCAATATTTTGACAAGAAATTGATCCTTTCATATCATTACAATTTTTGAGCAGTTTTTACGGAAATTACTCTAAATGCAAAGCAAAACAAAGCCAGAAAAAAATATTAGCATGTAATGAATAAAACCTTGAAACCCTATTTTAGGAGCCCTATTACTTTTAAATACATTGTTTTATTCCCCTATCATTTTGTTTATAATGCAATTCATTTGATTTATAACGCACAAATTTTGCTTATAAAAGATGCGAATTATTTTGGAAGAAACGTGGCCTCAATCTAACAACAAATCTGAGAAAACACATTCTTCACCTTCTTTAGCAGCGCATCTGGAGCACAAAAGCCCTGGTGAGCTAGATAATGCATCGAATAACCATCACACCTTTCACCCCTGTTGTTGTTTTGCCGTAGAAATAGAGCAAGTGTACATAAAACAAATCACTGCTGGGCTCTCACAATTTCCCCCGACTAAGCAATCGATTTCGTAAATGAGGTTCTAATAAAACAAACGTCAATACGTGGACTTTTTCAAGCTCACTATACCTTTTTGCTCTGTGTGGTGTCTTTCGTAACGAACTTAGAAAAGCCCCACCTGGGGAGTTTCTTATGAGCTTAACCAAGAGGGGGGTAGGGAAGATATGGGGTGTTTTATAAGAAAGGTATGAAATTGTAAATCTAACAGGCTTACGCTAAGGTGGACGAAAATGAAAAACATTGAAATTTTCTATATAATTTACATCTCAATTAAAAGTTAAGTAAAATTTTTTTGGTTCGTCAAAAGTTTGTGATTATTTGTGTATTTCGTGTTTCAAAATATTAAATTGTCTTTTTAAGCATTATGTAACAGATGATGTAAACGAAAATTATTGCCATATACAAAATATTTCACATTTATATTTCCAGTTTAATGAACAATTTTTCGACTTCTCAAGTTCATTTTCTTATAAATTCATGATAACTAATGGTAAAGGAATATTTTAGGTGATGCGCAAAAGTATTTTAAAAATAATACTTTATTTAGCAGTAATTCGAATAACACATGAATAGAAAATGAAAATAATGCACTTAAATATGTTTACATATATTTAAATTTGCCTAACTATAAAGCACACATAAAGTATACATTTTTTACCAAATCTGTTTAATTATCCTCATCACAACTTCGAATTCCACACCATCAAAACAAGTACTTTAAGTTTAAATGTGAGAATACTAATGTTTATTACATTTTATAGGTGTAGTAAAGAGTCTAGATTTCAAATGAAATAGTTTCAGTTCGCTGCAAGATAATAGAAAACCTAATGTTACAATAGGAAAATGAAGCTAGAGGTATAAGATAGGAAAACATTTGGCGATTAGAAAAAACAACTACGACACATAACTCACACAGAGTCAGCATTGACACATTTGCGTGGCTTTATATTCATCAATATTAATCGCTGAACTTCCAGGAGAATACTGACAGTAAAAATATTGTAAATAATGACAGTTTATGAAAAATTTAAAAGGGATATAGGCCTAGTGATCTGAACATACTAGAGTTGCAGTATTAATGGTAAAACATCAAAACTTTAAATTGAAACATAGATGGAAACTTATTGATGTTTTATAACTTATATGTGTCAAAGCGTCGATCTTGTTTTTAATTATTACTTACACATTTGAATTTTTGACGGAACAACATAGCTATTTCTAAAAAAAATGTTTCTAAGTGGGTCAGATAATTTTTTTGAAAATTGTCTCTGAAGATAACTATCATTTTAGAACTGTCATTTAGTATCATTTAGAACTGTATAAATTTATGACAATAATATTTTTTAATTAAACAATAAGAAATAATTGAGTACTGATACATAATTTTAAACATTAAACAAGACAACATAAATGCAAATAACTTGAAATATGTCCGCAGCATTTTTTGATATTTTTTCCTACAGAGCACAAAAAATCAGATGTTCGACGATTAATACAAACTAATTAACGCAGTAAGAAAATATTTTCAAATGAGATAACACTAAAAATAAAAGAGCAGAAATAGAACTGAAAAAGGATAGTTTCCTATTCTAAAAGCATTTAAAAAAAACATATTATCCAGTTCTCCTCCCCCCCCCCCAAGAAAAAAACAAAACCCCAAGGTTTTAATCATCGATGATTTGATACATTTCGTACAAATTGCATATATATATAATATACATTTTTTATAAGTGTTTAAATTAGGGATAATAAATCACAAAAATACAAAACTCTGGTACCTTTCCATGTGAGTACTTAAATTTTTTGGACCTTTTTGGTGTTTGGTTTTTGACTGCGTTCCATTTTTCTTTTGCTTGTGTTATTCTGTCGTTATTTTTGTTCAAGGCTCTTGGGGAAGATAACATGTTATTGGGACCTTCCCTCATGTCAGATAGAAAGGGCCTTGCGAACCATGGATCTGGTCTTCCCCCTGATGACGTGCCAGTCCTTGGTTCGCCTTTTCAATTTTACCGTTTGTATTTTTTAATATATATTCTGCAGAGCTGAATTCAAATAATTCAGTTGAAGGAACGGCTCAAACTTGTAAGATCTCAAAAACAAGTGAGGCTGGTTCTTTGATATTGGAACAAGGAGAGTCCAGCATGTGTTTTATTTTTATGTGCATTTAAACTTCTATTATAAGCACACTCTCTGCTGTACACCAATAACCAAAAGTAAAGAGGAAATTTCAAAAGATACCAGAAGAGAAAACTACACACATACAGAAAGAAACTTGTGGAATTTTAACGAATTCGACAATATTGAAAAGATTGCATACTGAAAAAGTCTAAAGAGATTTAAAAAAAAATCAATTAAATTGACACACATCCACAAAACTTAAATAATTAATAAACCTTTTCTTTAAAAGAAATTTATAACTGAATTAAAGAGCAATTATAGCAACCTTTAACAGTTGGAATATGGGAACAAGTTAAGTTTTTGGGGAAAATGTCGAAAAAGTATATTTTCATGTCATCATTCTTCATCACATTGTAGAATAACGTGCAATGAAATTAAAAAACAGAGTAAAAGTTGTTTGTTTCCGGAGAGCGATGATGTTTGAAATTATTATTCATCGTAAACAGTGCTAGACATTCCTGGCCCTGGGATGAATCAAAAGGACAATATAACTTTCTAGAAATGCTTATAAGCCAATTTTTTTCTCAAATATGAACAAAAGCACATACTTACAATTCAGTAAATCGTGAAATTAAATGACTCATTTTATCCCACTAGTGACCCATTTTACCCCACGCTATGGGGTAAAATGAGTTATTGACAATACATTTTCTAACTCGTTTTTGGGTATCAATATTTTGTTCTTTTCGAGATATTTTACGTTAAATGTTATAACGAAGAGTCATTTGTGTACCCCGATCAGTTTATTCACTGGTTGAATTAACCCTTCACTGCACGATTTTTTGTATTTTCATGAAAAAAATCATTTGTTACCTTTTAAATAGCCCTGAGTTCAGGAAAAATGAAGAAAAAAAAATAATCTCAAAAATGTGCACCAAAAATGATGTTTTAATTGTTTGTTCTATACAGGGTGTCCACTCCAATCGTGGACCAATAGCTAATTTCTAAACCGTTAGAGATAAGCATATAGTTTATTTAGGAAAAAATCTCCAAATTATGAAAGGAATTTTGGGTCTATTCAATGTTTTTCAAAAAATCAAATTTTGAAAGAGTTACGAAATTTAAATTTTTATACAGCCCCCCAGTCCTATCAATCATATTTAGTAAAACATTCTTGACACTGTAACGTTTAAAACTAAAAAAAAATCACTCTTCTACCACAAAAATTGACCGAGTTATGACGTTTTGAAAAATCAAGATTTTGAAGGATTTCGCATACGGTCGCTTAAGTGATCTCTCGATGACGTCATGAAACAATGCAAAATCTTGATTTTTCAAAACGTCATAACTCGGTCAATTTTTGTGGTAGAAGAGTGATTTTTTTTTAGTTTTAAACGTTACAGTGTCAAGAATGTTTTACTAAATATGATTGATAGGACTGGGGGGCTGTATAAAAATTTAAATTTCGTAACTCTTTCAAAATTTGATTTTTTGAAAAACATTGAATAGGCGCAAAATTCCTTTCATAATTTTGAGATTTTTTCCTAAATAAACTATATGCTTATCTCTAACGGTTTAGAAATTAGCTATTGGTCCACGATTGGAGTGGACACCCTGTATATGGCACAAAGAACATAGCATATGCTTTGTATACCGATAAGTGTAATAATCTACAATGTGTTTTGTGCCATAAGTGGTATAAACAAACTTTCCACTAAGTGTATTTAAACATTTTTAGAACAAAGGAAATAATGACTAAGCACACTTCTAACGGAAATGCAGACACTCTTTCTTTCAAAAGCAAGAACTGTAATACCTAGACTAGTGCAACTAACTAGTGCATAAAAATCACACTAAACTGTTATAGCAATGTTCCAGAAGGGGCACAAAGCTCAGTTTAACTGCATTTAAAAATCATAGGACTATATGAGGGTTTATTTGGTTTGTGCCAGATCTGGCACACCGTGCAGTGAAGGGTTAATATATTTTTTGCTATCAAATCCTGATTGTAAAAGTGCTCTTTTTCGACCCATTTTACCCCACCTGACCCTAATCTAGATTAAAATGCCAGATCTCAACACACAATTAATTTTATTTCTATCGCTAATCGCAAGGAATTACTCTCTGTCACTAAATCCAAGGAAAATATTCTTTACTTAGATAAAAAGAATGGATTTGACTGTGTTTTGTCGTAATTAGACACAATGATCTGCGAAAGAAAAAAATACAGTAACATACAAATTAAAATGAAATGTTTTTTTTTTCTTTCTAACATTAAATTTCACTTAATTATATACTTCACAATGCAGTATAATAGCTTTTTACGGATATGTAACTTCCCAATAATGGATAAAAACTACAAAAAAAAAAAAAAAAAAAAGCTATAGTACTTTATCAAAAAACTAAGAAAACTGTTAATGACTTTCTTTTAAACAGTTAAATATGAAATCACTACAAGAGACAACGAGTAAATAAACGCTGATGCAATTAGCGCTTTGCTACAAAACATTAAACAAGATTTTCAGCAAGTTAACATATAAAAAAACCTGTCTTTAACAGAGAATAAAAAACGGATTAAATTGATCGAAGCTAATAGCGGTGTCACCTAACGCTTTGTCTCAATTACTGCCTATCAACTGCTTATCACACATTATTTATGGCACTTACATTCACTGAGGATTAACCAACCTTAGCCTAAAACATTTATCGCTTCCCACCATCGCCTAAACATATTAGAGCATTAAAAACACGGCGGCAAAAAGCATCGATCGGATGTGTTTAGTTTTCCCACATTGGGGTGTCCCTAAAGTAATCCCATGAGCATTTATCCGAGGAAATTCTCCTATTCATCTTGAAGGCGATTCTCCTCTTAGCAGGATATTTATCTTCTGCGAGAGAAAGGGGGTCATCTCATCGCGCGCTATTTTCCTCTTCCACACATCGTCAGGTGTTTTGCGGTGCAGGCCGCGGTGAAGGT
Source organism: Uloborus plumipes (assembly GCA_038373865.1). NCBI lineage: Eukaryota > Metazoa > Arthropoda > Arachnida > Araneae > Uloboridae > Uloborus > Uloborus plumipes. The sequence continues at coordinate 42,011 of JAXGGA010000012.1, forward strand.
ATAAATAAATAAAACATTTGTTGGTTGAAAAAGTGGAAGTTTTAACAATATATTTATTCATTTGTACTTTTTCTGATTGTTTTTTTTTTTTTTTTAACTTTCGGATGTGGTGGAAAGATTTATCACATTCAAAGCGTATCCAAGTGATCTGCGGAGAAAATGTACACTACCCTCAACTTAATGTGATCGCAGTTCATGTATGTATTCAATTACTGTTATCAAAATCACTAGTTCCAGTTTTTCTCTAATCATTTGTCCAATAAATTATTGCATTTTATGATCATTACATTATTTAAGTTTATCAATTTTTGAATCAACGATCTGATTAAACGATCAGAAACAATTTAGCTTTCTCAGAATTTTGTAAGAAAATGTTAATCGGAAAAGTAAAAGTGACAAAAATGTTAATGTAACGCGTTCTTCATTGCAGCCACAAGCGCTTTCTTCCAACCCTGAAATAAGGAATGAACTAAAACATTTCAAGTGGAAGGTACATCACTTCTTCAATTACTTAAATACATTTCAATTACTAGCAATTTAGAAATTTGCTTTCAAACATTAAAAAAAAATCTACAATTGATGTCACGAGTTTTTTCATCCTACGTTGTAGGTCAGTTTATCTAAGTTTGAGATTCGTTTTATGTTATTAAAAAAATTAAGTCCTAAGTTGATTATACACGTATTTAAAGCGAACACCCTAAATATTTTTTCTTCAATATTCATTACACTTTTCAGAAACATTTTTGCTGCTTCAGTACAGCACTGCTTTTTTATTGATGAGTTTTTAAAAGTAAAATTATTGATTTTCTAACAATAAATGCCTTATATATTTTGATACTATGACACTTTCCAATGCTAAAACTCCCAGAAGGCAATTAAAATCAATGTATAATAAAAAAGATCAACGCATTTCACAATTTCTTTTGAAAATTAAACAAAAAAAGTAGAGAGGCTGTGATTTAACTTTCGTCGCTTGTATGTCTACTCTGAAAGTGATTAAATTTACGGTTTCTAAGAGGCGTTATAGTTTTAAAAAATAATCTATGACAAATAGTTATAATCAAGTTTAAAAGAAAGTGACGTAGGTTAATATTTTAAGGCTGTTCTTTGTGTATAACAGTTTTAAATTTGTAACAAAAGAATCCTGAAGATAAATTTACAAGTGTAAAAGCTTCTATTATTTGAGGGTTACACTGCTTAAATTAAAAAGCTGCTTTCAATTATTTAGGAAAATATATTATTTAGCATTAAAATAATATTTCAAATACTAAAAATTATTCTGCTGCACTTAATTAGTGATTTCGAAAATTGCAGATTTACAAAACATCATTTATAATACTTATTTTCAAAAAAAAAATAAAAAGCACCTTACGAAAAAACGCCTTATTTAAAACTAGAGCAAAATATGAAGTAAATATTAATGTATTCATTTTTTTTTTCTTACTGTAAACTTGAAGCTTGAATTCCTGTTCAGTTGTGCAAAGAAGCTCCGAAACATCTCTTTTGAATGGTACCAACAATAAAGGTTGCACTTTTTGCCACGACAAAGGAAGTTGCCTTTGAAATACCGCAAGCAACCTAAAATTAAATGGGTACCTTCAAAATTTCTAAAGCTTGATATTAAAGCGCTGTTTTCAGTATTAATGGATTTTAATTACAGTCGCTTCAGGCTATAAAAATGGCTCATTCTTTAGGATTCAGTGTTTTATTTACGTTGAAAGCGAATCTTTTATTAAAAGTAACATGTTTTCTTTTAAAGAAAATTTCATTAAAAACTATGAAAAGCGTCGTTAAATGAGATTTTTTATGAGGAAGTAGTGCGTTCTAGTTAAAATGAAAGCTAACAAATGCAAGGTTATGTATTAGTTTGCCATGAAAATATGAAATAGCAAAATTATCCTTTTAGTTTTAAGACTTTTCATTTCAGTCTGTTTTAAAAATAAACTCTTTGGAACTTGGAAAGATTATACTGTCTTAAGATTTAGAGTACTCAGAACAAAAAAAAGCTACGTCTCCTTGTGTAATGGGTTGCATTTTAGAATCCAGGAAAATTTTCAGAGCTGTAACATTGGTATTTACTAATTTGGCTTTAATGAATTGAAGTACTGAGCCCAATTAATGAAATATCAGTTGCGATTAGTTTCCTTAAAAATATCAAAATAATTATAGATTAACAAATTAAATTCTAACTAACATAGCTACTCATTAAAATAATTAAATTTCAAAAATAAAAAAAGTTAATATATTTTTTAATTCGTTAAGTTAACTTCAAACAAGAAAAATTTCGTAGAGAACTTAAGTTCATAAAATACCTCATTTAAATTATTATATTACCGTTTTATGGTACGGACAAAGATGTTATTCAATACTGACCCTTTCAAATGTGTAGTTTTGGTTTCAATGAAGTACCTCCTTAACATACATTTACCCTACTACGAGGTTTTCTATGCCTAATCGTAGGTTTTGTTTGTTTATGAAAGATTACACCCTTTTTGCCTACCTGTTTTTGCGACTTAGTTGTTTTTTACATTATTGGTTTTTAGTTCTGTTCTTTTTCACCTTTTTAACATTTTGACGCAGAATTTTTATCATCGTTTTTATCATACTTTGTTATTTTTTTTGTATTAATTGACGTCAAAATAAGGGGACAATATTATATTTAGCAGTTTAATAATTTTCTGGTTGTGTTATACCCCAAGGAGCATCAACTCATCGGATTTTGCTCGGCCGATCAACTAACTCCTCGTAAACTGATCCCGTAACGCACGACGATATCGTTCCGATCAGTATCCGAGCACTGTTTTCGATGAGCTACTTTTCATCGGAAAGCGATATCCTTCCGATCAATTTTCCCGATGAAAATAAGATGAGCTATATTCCATCGGAAAATGATATCCTTCCGATCACTTTTCCCGATGAAAATAAGATGAGCTATATTCCATCGGAAAATGATATCCTTCCGATCAATTTTCCCGATGAAAATAAGATGAGCTATATTCCATCGGAAAATGATATCCTTCCGATCACTTTTCCCGATGAAAATAAGATGAGCTATATTCCATCGGAAAATGATATCCTTCCGATCAAGTTTCCCGATGAAAATAAGATGAGCTATATTCCATCGAAAAACGATATCCTTCCTATCAAATTTCCCGATGAAAATTAACCGAGCTATGTGTTATTGGAAAACTATGTACTTCCAATCAAATTTCCCGATGAAAATATGCCAAGCTACAGATTTCATCGGAAAGAGGTCATAAAGATCAAATTTTCTGATGAAAATTTTCCTAATCTCAAATTTTTGTTAAATATGCAGTGTTGGTCTCATTATTCGTAGACTTGGTAGCGTGGTGGTAGAGCGTTGGCTTTGCCCGCTGATAACTCGGGTTCGATGCTGGAGTTGGCCAGTCGCAAATGGTTGGGGGAAATAAAAAAGAGGTTCCAAAATTCACTGCCACGGAACTAAACTGCGCTCTTTTTTCTTTTTTTCTCTTTTTTCTTTAAATTGATTCAACTCTCATCGTATTTTGATCCAAAATTTATCGCCACGGAACTACACTGCTCGTATATTGATCCAACTCTCATCGTATTTTCATCCAAAATTGATCCTAAATTCATCGGCACGGGACTGCACTGCTCGTAAATTGCTCCAAATCTCATCGTAAACTCATCGGATTTTGCTGCTCGGATTCTGATTGGCCGATGAAACATATTGGAGCAATTCCCGATGAAAACTCATCGAAATCCGATCACCGGCCGATGAGAATCTCATCGGGTTTCGATGAATGGCCGATGAGATTATGCTGCTAGGGAAAGCTTAGGACAACGGTGTCTCTTTCTGCTTAAAAGGTAAAATATACATGGAAAATCAGTGTTTCGTTCTGTGGGACACCGGTGTCCCATTTCTGCTTCAAAGGGTTAAAATTAATGTCAGTTCGCAAGGTATCGTGCTTGGATTATATTTTTTTTACAGCTCCAGTTGCCTTTTAAATTTAAATTTTCCTTTAACATTTTTGGATATTCCATACTCAAAAACGTACATTAATAAAGCTTGGGGTGTTTAATACAATTTGAATTTTCAATACAGTTAAATTTGCAAAAAAGTGTACTAATCATTTAAAATAAAACCATGACAGACGTTTAAATGTGTATTAAAGACTTTGAGTTTTAAAGGTTGCTGTTTTCCGACTTGAATCAGCTACATGTTCACTTTCGTAGTAAAAATATTTTTTTGTAGATGCCCTTGAAAATTGAGTAAACTATTTAACCATTCCACTTCGATTCACCATTCAACTTTGGCTGCTACCCTTCTAATTGTCTCTTCATTTGGTGAACAACGAAAAAGATCCACTCTAAGAAAATTGTTGCATACATTTATCACATCACATCACTAAGACATAGTATCTTATATTGCATTTCATCACTCACAAGATACATTAATGTTACGTATTTTATAATCATGTACTTATAAACCAATTTATTCAAATAATTTGGGTAAGACAATTAATACATCTACGACCATAAACGGGTACACTAATATATTTCCGAATTACACCTAGTAGTTTTGAAGTTATTCAGTTACTTTTACCCTTAAAGTATTCTTTTCAAGTAGTATGTATTAGTAAAATATTCGTCGGGTCTAATGTTTAATATATGGTCTACAGTCTAATTACGGTACCAACTTCTCGCCTCACAATGACTATCCAGAAAGTAACAGAAGTCGGACTGGAATCCAAAAGTGAACTTTTAGCTAAATTACTGTCAGCGAGCGGTGCATTTGGTGCAAAGGAGAATGTTAGCTTGCCTCATGAAGTACTGCATAATAAGGCTATTTTTCAAAAGTGATGAGCTTTGCAAAATTCTGACTTTGGAACTCAAAATTTGTGAGTTAATTTTACGTACTTTATCTTTAATGAAAATGTCTAGACTCACAGCTTTACAAATTAAAATATACTCCTCACGTGGACTTTTTTACTATGACACAAATGTTTATATATTTACATACATAGATAATGCATGGATCTATGTCTCGTATTTCATAACAAAACCGTTTTTTTTTCAGTGTATTTTAATGAATTAGAGGTATTTAATGTCTTGTTTCAAGCCAGTTGAACTATCATATTTCTAACCACACTAATTGGTCAACAACCAGCTCTAGCGTATCTAAAGTAATTCTCCATAAAAAAAAAACTTTAAAAAGTGACGAGAAAAACTAATCCTTTGTCAATATGAGCACGAAATAAAAACAGACATAAAATAAAAGAATTCTATAGCAGCGAGTGATTTTTTATAATGTTTTAAATACATATGTAGAATATTTTGTCATAAGGTGGTGGCAAAATTTAAAAGTAGAAGCATTATTTAGTGTCTATTAAAATAATGTGCATCTATCCTCTGTTCTTTGGTGCTATCATTCATACTCAAAAACTGTATTTTATATAAATGCATAAAGACGCTTGTAATAAAAATGAATGCATTAGGTATGTTTTTGTAAACTTTTATTTAAACCAGGTGTCTATAGAATTGCATAATATACCACACATCGAAAAGTTAAACCAAATAATTTAAAGATTAAACGGGGTTAATGATGCTTCCTCCATATTTTTTATTATTATTATTTTTTTTTATTATTATTTAAACGATTCTAGTAGTTTTCTAGATTTAGATAGTCGTTTATTCTGGCTTAGCTTTTATCTAAAAAACTCCTTTAAAAAGGAAACAAAGATGTAGTCAAGTATTCAGTTGCTAAATTTTAATATTTTAACTGTACGTTTGATCATATTACATCTTCTTTCAGCGTAGAAACAAAGAAACCAATTAAAAAAAATAACTTTAAAAACCGTGAAACTAACTCCCAGTGATTGGCACTTACCTTTAATCAATCCTATTAAAAATTTAAGATAAAAATAAGAGCTGAGAATATCCCTTAATTATTCAGCAGTTTTATCACGAAATGAACACCATTTTAGTTCTCGCATCTTCTTACCGATCAATGGTGAATCGATCATAAAAGCATTATCCGAGTTTGATCCACACAAAACACGGACTTACTTATTTCGCAGCCAATTTTTGTTGAACAATCCAATTAAACATTTATTATGCTTATAAAAAGCGCATTATTAGCATGCTGTTTTATGGTAATTGAGTAAAAAAATGCCAAATGACAGGATATCTAAACAGATAAGGAATTACACGTGAAAGTGCTCTCTCTTCATTACGTAAGAAAGAAAAGCTCATTATGAGAATCTGGGAATTTCTATAAGATGCCATTAGAAAACTTGATTTAAAATGATGTTAAAGATAAGGTCCTCCGTAAGGGAACAAATTGCATTTAAGAGGCGAGTATTCTTAATGACATTGTCGCCGTGAGATCACTCTGACTTCTTAGGGTTTTTTTATACGCGCTAATCGAATAAAATGAGGATTTTTGCTGGCACTGCTCTGTAGATATAATACAAACTGCTTCTCGGGTGTTTCAAGCGACTGTGCTACATCGTGGTGTTGTTCTTTGATGTTGCTCAATGAGGAATGATTTGCTCTTTCAGCTTTCAGTTTCTTTCTTTTTTTTTTTTTTTTTTTACGAAAGCCGTGTAGGTTTCCACTCTTTGAATAATGGAAAGCTTTAATGATATTTAAGCTATTGAAATGAAATTAAGTTAGATGGCGAATGGAATTGCAACAATTAACCTATAACAAATAAAAATGAAGCATAATGGAGGTATTTTTTAAAGATTTGTTGGATCATTTTTACTTAGCATTTAAAATTTATGAGTTAATTACTGCGTAATCTTTAGCTTTGCAGGTGTTCAAAGCTGATTCAAAGCTAAAAATTAATTCAAAGCTGCGTGTTTGAATGTGAAACCATAATTTTAAAGTCAGAAACGCAGTGATAAATTATACTCTTATAAATTAAAAAAAGAAAAAAAGAAGTACCTTAACCTCTTAGAAAATCGCAGCAATTTAAACTAGAAACTTAATCATGTACACATTTACAAAAGCCATTACATGTGGTGTTTTGAATTAGATTGCAGGTAATTCTAACTAAAAATGTGTGTAATAAAGACCCCTCAAATTGATAATTTCCAAATGCGAATTTAATAAGCTATAATCCAGACAAATGCTTTTTGCAGATGAATCATCGTAGAATTCAGAATACACCACATTTTATTTTTTGTTTTTTTACTTTTAAACATAAACACAGAGTTCAGAAATAATTACTTAGTATAACTGTGCTATAATTTTAAATTAGATCTTTAGAATTTGGCACCATTAAATCACAATTTGAAGCCCGGAGCAGAATATGTGGCATTAGAGTTTTCGCACTTTTTTTCTGATAAACTTCTATCCTGTTCGTCTGGTCAAGTCATGTAATTTCTGGCGCAGATATATAAGAATATAAGAGAAGGGCAATAGAGAGAGAACAAAAACGTATCATACAGCAAATAATATTACTAGTTCTCATAGTAATAACAAGTTATCTAAGGAAGGGTTTAACCAATAAAAGTTATGTCCGTAACCAAAGAACGATTGTGCTTTCATTGCTCGTTTGGCAAGCTCGTTTAACTTTTTGTCTCATTACATGAATCCGTACAACTTATGTAGAAAACATCGTATGAGATTGATTAATAGGATAACTAAGACAACAAATGAGAATAATCCCCATTTCCAAAATGAGTATGTGAGATTGAGTAAAAGGATATTGTGTTGAAGAAGGAAAAAGGCTTAGTGTCATTGTAGAAGCTTTACTTTTTCTAGTTTCTTACGGTCTCTCATAGAAGCTTATTTCTTTCTTATATTAAATTATATATACATCAATTGATACAAATTCATAAACTTATTCTGACAGTGTGTTTATAAAAATGTTGAACCTATAGGTCAACATCATTTTAATGTACAAAATATTCAACTTCATTTATTGCGAAGAAATTGCTAATTTTGCAGTTTATTACCGTAAATTTTAGTTTTTAACTGGAACCTCTGCTGCCACTTTTACACTGTTGTTTCTACAGTATAATACAGCTAAATTTTACGGAAATAAACTAAATTTTCCAACTTTACAGCAAGAAACTGTAAAACTACTTTGTACTTTATTACTGTTTATTTAGTTTTAAATTGGAACCTCGGCTGCCAGTATTATACTGTAAAAGCAACAGTTCATTTTTTGCAGTGCAGATGGGGCTTTCTGATGGTGTGTTGGCGCAATATCTTCCAGTGGATAGGGGTTTTTTGTTGTCCACAAGAGACAAATCTCATGCTACCACTATTGAAGTATTATCGCACATTATGTTCCCCCCTACGCTTCAGACTCTCTCTTACCGGAAGAACGCTCTGTGCTAGAAGTCAAAAAGCTCTTGTTCCCACTTCTCGCTGTGTTCAAACATGATTATATGAGCACAATGATGAGGTTGAACGTCTAACCTGGCATCTCTTGTCTGCCGATTTCAAAACCACTGAGGATTGGCAGTTTCTTAGAGAACGACGTTTCGTGTTCACTTTCTCACTCCACGTACACTACTTGAACACGAGACGGAATTGCACAAATAATGGGTGCGAATTCCTATAAAATAAATTCAAAACCTTTATTTGTCAATACAGCGCCCAATGCAAGCTTTCATTTAAACAAACAATAGCCCAACAGGCTTACTCATACAATAGTTTCATGTTTTCAGAGGTGTTCCGATTATTTCCTCCCACACCTATATATATATATATATATATATACACACATATATATATATATATATATATATATATATATATATATATATATATATATATATATATATATATATATATATATATATATATATATATATATATATATATATATATATGTGTATATATATATATATATATATATATATATATATATATATATATATATATATATATGTGTATATATATATATATATATATATATATATATATATATATATATATATATATATATATATATATATATATATATATATATACAGGGTGTCCACTCCTATCGTGGACCAATAGCTAATTTCTAAACCGTTAGAGATACGCATATAGTTCATTTAGGAAAAAATCTCCAAATTACGACAGGAATTTTGGGTCCATTCAATGTTTTTCAAAAAATCAAATTTTGAAAGAGTTACGAAATTTAAATTTTTATACAGCCCCCCAGTCCTATCAATCATATTTAGTAAAACATTCTTGACACTGTAACGTTTAAAACTAAAAAAAAATCACTCTTCTACCACAAAAATTGACCGAGTTATGACGTTTTGAAAAATCAAGATTTTGCATTATTTCATGACGTCATCGAGAGATCACTAAAGGGACCGTATGCCAAATTCTTCAAAATCTTGATTTTTCAAAACGTCATAACTCTGTCAATTTTTATGGTAGAACAGTGATTTTTTTTTAGTTTTAAATGTTACAGTGTCAAGAATGTTTTACTAAATATGATTGATAGGACTGGGGGGCTGTATAAAAATTTAAATTTTGTAACTCTTTCAAAATTTGATTTTTTGAAAAACATTGAATAGACCCAAAATTCCTTTCGTAATTTGGAGATTTTTTCCTAAATGAACTATATGCGTATCTCTAACGGTTTAGAAATTAGCTATTGGTCCACGATAGGAGTGGACACCCTGTATATGTATATATATTAGAAGTATAAAAATTTGCGAAAAAATCTTGTTAAAAACAGAAGTAAAGAGAAAATTCCCAAAAGACCCTGGGGCCTTTATCAGGGGGACTCCCCTAGGGTAGGGAAAAGTGGAGTGAGATGTTTCTAGCAAGTTGCAGGCAAAACGCCTAAAAAGATGCAACTTTTAGCCCTCGACATCTCACAAACAAGCATTCTAATTGCAAGCTTCAATTGCACTAGAAGTCCAATTCATTAATGCATAAACATGAGAGAATACAATTCAAAAGACACCATATATAATCAATAAAAATTCAAATAAAACTGACAACATGAAATTACACGAAATACAAAAACACGAACTCTTACTCAAGATCTACCAACCTAGGGCTTCTTCAATGTGCTACTGATAAGACTGTTTATCAAATTCACGGGGTAGCAGTTTTCAGTTAAAGTTACAATTAATTGTCTTATTGCTGAGTCTAGATTTGAATTAATGTTGCAATTTTTTTTGTATCGTGAAACTTGGGAAATGATAATGTTCTTGAAAACCTTTTTACAGTTTCAAAGAGCTGCCACAGGCGCCTTTTGACCTGTGTGGTGAAGTTTATTTTCCTGTTCTATATGAATCTTCAACTTCTTTGTTTGTGTTAATATATATATATATATATATAGATATATTACTATGCTATTGCTCACAGACATTTTAAGGCTGATCAATAATTTCAAATTTACACGTATTAAATAATCATTTGTCATTGCTTAAATTTCATTTTTTTTTCAGCTAACTCTAATACCTTTCTTATATCAAACTAAAGAGACGATGCTGTTAAACTGCAAAAAATAAGTTATTGCTTTTATAGTATCATAATGACAGCCGAGGTTCCAATTTAAAACTGAAATACATAGTAATAAACTGTAAAACTAGCAATTTGACAGTTTCTTACTGTAAGGTTAGCTATTTTACAGTTTAGTGCTGTAAAATTTAACAGTATTATACTGTAAAAACAACAATATATTACTGGCAGTAGAGGTTCCAGTTTAAAACTGTAAAATGCACGGCAATAAACTAAAGTTAGCAATTTTTACAGTTTATTACTATAAAAATATTTACTAGAATGCATAATTATTTTTTAATCTTATTTAAATAACACTTTAATAGTTGATTTGAATAATCTTTTTCAGATTTAGCATTGTAATAAAGGAAAAATACATCAACTCTAGAAAGAACAAATTAGATAACACAACTTCAGTATTGAACTCTGCGTGGCTTTCTTTGAAATGTTTCGAGAGGATTTAGTTTAAAATTGAGTGACAAGTATTCCAAAGAAAACTTATGATGCGAGGTGGTAGGAAAAGGTACAAAATGTAAATTTAATTCAAGAAAAACCGAAGTTTAATTATCGGTTTGTGTCTCTTAAACGTTTTTTCGCTGTTTAGTCGGTTGCAGCTGTTTTCGATTTACATTAAAGGTAATTTATTTTCAAGTAGGTTATTTTTTAAGTGTCAATATGCTTATTTCAGGGATTCTAAAATCATTGAAAGTTCGTTACAGTAGATTTACGGAAATTGGAAGAGAGAAACAGTATATTTATACATTTTCCTCCATATACCTAGGTAACTATCAAAATAATTGCATTGTACTTTTGCAGATTTTAGTTAGATGTTGGTTACCCATCAATTTAATACATTTATTCTTAAGACGTTTCTTAAAATTGGAGACTGAAGAAAAATTATGTTTACACAACGTATGATTTAATATCCTCAAGCAGTTTAAAATCCAGAGTAGTTGTTACAGTGATTTGTTTCAAGCCGTTCTCTCTTGATGTCTAGAAAATAACCATTTTTATTTAGAATAAATTATTTGCATTTTTGACAGACTTAAGAGTTAATTATTTTGCAGAATTGTTTCGACAAAAAACGAAAATATAGCGAAGCTTTCTGCGGTGGAAGTACAATACTGCCGTGCTAAGCACAAAAGGCGTATCTACACTTTTTAACGAAATTGAGTTATTGCCATCAGGTGGATCCGTGTGACGTATTTTACTAAAATACAATATTATATGGTTATTTGAAAACGGGAAATATTTTTTAAAAAATCTGAAAAAGGATCATCTGAATCAAATGCATGGTTCCACAAAACTTTAAAGAGTAATAATTCATTTTGAGCGCGACTGCATTTTTGCGTTTGCGGCATAGGTATACTCTCTTCCATAAATTGTGGTACAACCTGTTTTTTGAGTCTTTATTTTTTTTTAATTAAAAAATCAAATTGATACAAAGTTGGAATATATGCCCATTAAACATATATCTGTTTAACACGACATAGAAATTTGTTCAAGTTTAAGGCAAACATAATTTACAACAGAGAACAAAATCATGTCAGAAAAGTAATTTTTTGGGGGGGAAACAGCACGTCTCAGTTTTATGTGGTTAAATATCATAGAACCATTGCAAAAAAGGTTTTAATAAGGAATGTGGATACCTGTAATTCAAGCTATAAGCCACCAACTCGATTATTGCATCCAAGGATTGCAGTTTCTTGCTTATTGGGACTCGTTAGCCTAGAATAGGATTTATCCGAACTGGAGGCAAAAATCCTGTTATAGAAGCAGAGAGTAAAAAAAAAAAAAAACTGGTAGCTAATGTAAAATTTGAACACTAGCATGGGGCTGCATAGTGGTACGGTACGACTCGCAAATTTAGTGCCAATAAGCACGAAACTGCAGTCTTTGGATGGAATAACCGAGTTGGCGATGCATTACTTGTTTCTGCCTTAGCCCTAGCTTAGGGGCGGCAACTTACTTCTTTATACCTATAATTGAAATTTACTGGTTGAGGCAGACTGTTTATTGAATTGTTGGGCATCGAAAGGGGGAGAAAAGGCAAGACACGGAGTACTTCGTACGCCTTGGTGCACTTTATGTAACAAATCTACACCATAAAAATGAATGTTGTTTTTATGATATAATACAGCTAATTTTTCAGTAGTTGTGTACAGTAATAAACTGGAAAAAATGCTAATTTTACAGTTGTAAACTTTAAAATGTCCTACCAAATCAAAAATGGATCAACATGGGTGATTATTTTTGCAATCCTCATTTCAAAATACTCAACCTAGAAACAACTCGTATGAATGACTTTACATTTCACTATGACAGTCGTCAGAGAATTAGTTTGACACATGTTAAAAAAATAAACAAATAAAATTATAAAAAAAGAAAGAAAAGAAAAGAAAAAAAAGAAAATATACCGACTGATGGTGTAAGTTCTAATTACTACTACACAGGTGGGCCAGTTACTGATACCGAACATTTTTTGTGCGCTTCCCGTTAAAAGTTGGTTGCAGAGCAATGAGGAGCTAAATATGAACATATATGCAATGCTGAAGCATATTTTATGTGTCGATATGTTTTATCCATCATCATAGTGTTTTAGACAACTTTCTAATTTCTACAAAGAATAAGTTTAGGACTAAATGCGTACTAATAATTTAAAAATAAATTTAAATTAAAAGTTCTCCTAAATTAGCTAGCTCGCTACAATATCTCTACCCGAATTTTTTTATTTAAATTTTCCTGTCTAGTTAATTTAATTAGTAGTAATATGAAAATTAGCTGAATGAAATTTGATTAAATTTTGAACTTATTTTGAAAAAGTAAGAAAATCGAAAAACAAATAGTATCTCAGAAATAAATCCCTAGTATTTCTAGAATCAAAATTCTAAAATAAAAGAGAAATGGAGAAATAGATAAAGTGACCATTAATCGGCCAAATCGATTACCTAGTAATCGGTAATCGGTCAATTTGCTTTTCTGTGAATCCCTAATCTTAACTCTACTGCTAATTTTGAGCATTTCTGCAATTGGAAGCATGCATGTAAGACTAAAAGTTGCGAAAGTAAAGGTCATGCAAACCGGAATGTTAAACGGAACACTCTGTAAAAGAAACCGTAAATATTGTATTGAATTATTCACTGATTTATAGTTGTTTTGGTTATTTACTTATGTTTTATTAAAAACAAGCAACGTAACGTGATTTTCAAATGTGTTATACCTAAATAACGATTTGAAAAATAATTAAATGACTTTTTTTTCCTTACATTTAAACATTTTTTGACAGTTAACTTGTAATGCATAAATCAAACATTTTATCTATGATGCATTAAAAAGCAAAATTTTAACAGAAGGAATATCCATTTTCATTTTTCTCGGTTCCATTTAGCTTTAAAATATTGCATTAAAGTGTATTCGAAATTTGCAAGTAAAAATAAAAAAAATCTAAAATAAAAGCCTACACTCCAAAAGTACTCCAAAGTAACTCTTAAAACATGAAAAAAAAGTACACACAAATAATATGTTTACAATTTTAGTGGTATTTTTGCAAGATTTAGTAAGTATGATTTATAAAAAATAAATAAATTAAAATAAAAAATGTTTTTAATTAATCGAGCAGCTACGGTGCATGTTATTTCTAAAATTGTTTTTGAGCAATTTAGATACCCTTTCTGTCATCTTAATTCAGCTTCTTAACTTGAAAAAGTACTAACAAGACAGTTTTTTGACTTTTGGGAACATTGCCGTTAAGTTAAAAGTCAGTGTGTTTTATTCAAGAACACTACGCTTTTTTGTCTAAACAAGCCATATAAATGCCCGATAGGTCAATTTTTATCTATATGTCTCAGTAACTATCAACGTTATCTTGCTTTACAGTTATTAGTAATTTAAAATTCATAAGTGTTTTACTGGGGAAAAATTCGGTAAGTATACAAAAATATGTCCAAGAGCAAATGGAAAAAAATATAAGTATGAAAAATAAACAGGTGGAATCCTTATTCATGTAATTTAACTTGCAAACAGCGAAATTATCCTCTAATTGAAAATATCTTCGCTGCCCTTCATTCTGGTTTACTGTAAAACAATGACACAGTTTATCTCTACTTTGAATGTACTAACATGTGCTTGTAAATTAATTTCATTAAACAACGATGTTCATTAAATACCTAAAATAGCAAATAAATAGCCAATTTAAAATTGCTTCAACGTTTTTTGAATGCAACTTTATTATTAATTTCAAAACATATGAATTTCAGCTTATAATTGCTTATTATTTTCTCCCCTACTTAAAGTTTACTTTACTGGAATATAACTTAGATAGAAATATAAAACTGAATTGACAGTCTTCAAATACTTCTTTAAACCAATGCATATTTTACAAAAGCATAGTTTCAATAAATAATACCATAAAGCGTTTTATGTATAAATATCTTTTAATTTTATTGCAATTTTCATGACTGAATTCAAATGCAAACATAATTAAATTTTTAAAATACAATACATTTTTCACTGGGAATATCACATTTAGTATTAAATCAGACTACAAATAAAATATTTTCTGTGCGCTCTTGTGACTTTTGTTTTGAATTCAGATTCATGCGAGTCATTTTTATCCGTGTACCTTGCGGCATTAATTATTGTTTACGTTCCATATTTCTATTTTAAATCCCATGATTTAAAATATTAATTAACCAATGAAATTTTAATAATGCAAAAGAAATCATAGTACAGAAAGTAACCACTAATACATGCAAGAAAAACATGTGCATTTACAACAGAATAAAAAAAATGTGGCGAATGGCTTCATAAAATATATAAATCAGAATATTTGAATTCGTAGAGTATTTTAATCAAAACATTTCTAACTTTTTAAATAAAAATATTAAAATTAAAGCACCAACAAGCATATTTAAAAAATCAGCAATGTAAGAAACAGATCTCTAATCAAAAGTTTGCAAAGTGATAAATAGTTGAATCATCCAATAAAAATGTGTGCTAGATATCTTTGACTTTTTAGTGGATTAAATCAGTACTAAAATAATCCTTTACTGCTAACTTAGAAGTATGAACAAAAACAAAGTTCCGGTCAATTACTTTCATACAGTACTTATCAAAAGTATTTTTCATAATTTTCAAAGCAACTAAACAACTTCATTATTTCATCATCTTCTAAACGCAGGAACAAATGTAAGCTACCCACCATTATCTTTAATAGAAATTAAAATGTAAAAGTTCATATTTTGCAAAAGCACCAAAATCTTACATATTGCATCAATTTAAGAAATACATCACAAAAACTTAACCAGAAAGAAACAGTGAAGGACGCAACATTATTTTGGGCCAAAAGCCCCAAATTATGACATCGAAGTTGTAAAAATTACTGAAAATATTTTTTTTTTTTTGCCACAAATAAAATCAAATATTTTATCATACTTGTTCTTGCTTAAGAACATGCAAAGATTGTTAAACAAGCAAGGTCTTTAAAATTTCTATAAAGCATCATAATTTGAGGGAATTTAGAGGAAAAAAATGCGCCACACAAAGCAAAATTTTCAGCAATGATGGTAAACCCAGTTGTTACTAAACTCATCCGCATACTTTCATCTGAATATATTATATAACACTCAGTGTCGCAACAGCCAAGGCCCTTCTAGGCCCATCTCAGCTTTCGTGTTCGAGGGCTCCAGGTTGCAAGGTCGATGATTCAATAAAGTGGTCAGCAGAACATGGAACCCCGGTGTTCAGCTGTCAATCATGCTTAGGGCCGTGGTGGCCCGATCGGTAACTCATCGGACTCGTGTCCGGACGGACCTGGGTTCGATCCCAGCCGATCAAAGATCCACCACCATTGATTAATGGTGGCTGGGAGGCGTTAAAAATGTCGTGGTCACAAAGTCCTCCAAGTGAAACGATCCCCAGCAGCACCAGAAAGTTCAAATTTGGTGCAAAAATGGTGTTATTGGTCAAATAACGGTGCTAAGTGTCACTTGAACGCTATATTCGACGTGCAAAAACAGTAATATTATCACGGTGTCATTTCAGTGCTTAAAGAACGTGATATTTGACGTGCAAAAACAGTAATATTATCACGGTGTCATTTCAGTACTTAAGGAACGTGATATTTGACGTGCAAAAACAGTAATATTATCACGGTGTCATTTCAGTGCTTAAGGAACGTGATATTTGACGTGCAAAAACAGTAATATTATCACGGTGTCATTTCAGTGCTTAAGGAACGTGATATTTGACGTGCAAAAACAGTAATATTATCCAGGGCTGCGGAGTCGGAGTCGGAGTCGAAGAGTCGGAATCGGACTGATTTTGGACTAAAGGAGTCGGAGTCGGAGTTGCTGAAAAACATGTCGACTCCGACTCCAACCACCTCCGATTTTGATGAAATTTTAAGGTGGTGAAAACATGTCTTTGAAACTAACAGATACCGTAAAATGGGGTTAATCGGAACACTTTTCAGCTTTGATTGTAAAAAAAGCAGTTAAAAGATTTTTTTTTAATTTGATTTTTTGGGTAAAAACTTCGGTCTTGCTTTACTTTTGATATTCCAAGCAAAGACAAAAGATTTTGAGCAATTATTATTAAAATATATAGCAAATTATGGGTGTTCCGAATCACCCCGCTGATAGGGGTCAATCGGAACACTTGTTAAAATTTTTATTTTTTTCAATTTAATCTGTAATAGGTCTCACAAACATGAGTAATATTGATGGGGGAGAATAAGAACAGATAATTACTGTCAAATAAATGTATAATTTCAGTACCAGTAAACGTTTATAATTTGTGAAAATTCAAAATAATTTTGAACTTATGAAAAATGAAAAGTAATTTTAAGAAAAGCTTTTGAATTGAAATGCAAAGATTTAACATGAATGGAAGTCACTCATGTCGTCCACAAATATGTATTTGTCCTTAAAACTAGCAATTGTGACTTGGCTTAAGTTTTTTCATAACATCTCCTGGGATGAACTCTGCCTTTTCTTTAGTTTTTTGAAATTTCTGGGTTTCGGGGATTGTCCTGAAAGATTTTTTCGCTTATTCATCACTGTCTGTGTGCTGGACGTTTACTACATAAAGCCTATGTGACTTTCTCCCTTTTATTTTAAGTAGAAAAAAGTCTCCTGGAGAAAAAATCTTTTGAAATCTGTAACTTTTGTCATTCTAAGATCTAGTTGCTCACGACAAGGGATAAACAGTAATAAATCCTTGTCCCTGTCTTGATTAGAAGAATTGGGGTTAGAATCTTGATTTTTCAAACAATTTCCTTCAAATAAGTTTGAATTGGAACAACAGAATTAAGTGTTCCGATTCACCCCGCAAATTTTTTTCCCATGGCATTTTTCAGAATTCTTCACTTTTATGACACAATTTATAAAAAATGTAAATTCTAATGTGGTATTCTGTTGTTCAGATACATGTATAATTGAAACATACCACTCATAATTTTTAAATATAAGAAGGTTTGTTCTTGCATATGAAGTTTTGCAGTCTATGAAATTGTGATGTTTTCTAGCATTCAACGTGCAGCCCTCTTTAGAAGCCAGTAGCGTTGCCAGATTGACAAAAGTATTTTTTTCCTACTTTCTATGATCTTACCTTTCTAAAAAAAAATTCATGGCGAAAAATACCCAATAGTATATTTATGAAGAATTTCTTTGTACGGTTGGGAAGTTTTGTTCCGATTGACCCCGCTGTTCCTATACACCCCATTTTACGGTACAAATTTTCAGCGTCCAATATCCAAATCCTAAGCATCTAGGATCATTAAAAAGGGCTTCAAAATGGCGGGTCTGCTTTGTGAAACGAATTGCTATGTATGGGCTTATGCAAGATAATGAAAAATATTTGCAGCAAAAATGCATTGTGTTAAAATGAAATCTGGCCATTTAACAAGAAAAGGATTAGTTTTGTACGGAGTCAAATGACAAGAGCGGCACTTGTCATTTGCTCTGGAGAAAATGAACTTTTTGGGAGGTCACAGTGATCTCCGATAATTGAGGTAAATGTGGTGAAATTACCTGCGAGAATTCATGACCAAATTAAACTTTTCGAGAGGTCACAATGACCTCCCATGACCTCCAACTGGGATACCCCAGCTTGCTCCCCCCCCTAAAGTGAGTCCTGGCTACGACCATGAATAAAAATGAAACTTTTAAAAATGGACTTAATATTTCAACCTTTGTTTAGGGTTTTTCCCTCTACACATTTGGGTAAAAAAATAAATAATTTCGAAAAAAGCAGGAGTCGGGAGTCGGAGTCGAAAGTTTTAAAATCCCGGAGTCGGAGTCGACCATTTTTCCTCCGACTCTGCAGCCCTGATATTATCACGGTGTCATTTCAGTGCTTAAGGAGGTGCTTAATTTCTTAGAATGGAGGTCGTGAATTGCTGCTTTTTAGAAAGGGAAGAGGAATCATATCTGCAGAAACTTTAAGTTTTATCCTAAACAACTCTTTCTCCCAAGATCCTAATCAGATTTGCATGCATTTCAGTAAAAAAGCATTGCATTCATAATAATAAAATGATATGATTTACGTCCTTAGTCTTTCATAGATGGCGCCTCCTGCAAAAAAAATTTCCATTTAAAGTATTATTTTTCTCCCTCGATGAGATCAAGTAGCGCATAGTGGTTAGCGTGTCCTGCTGGAATCGCAAGGGACCCGCGTTCGAATCCCGCGGAATGAATATATTAAATTCAAAGTAATTAAATTATCAATAGTTAAATTAAATAAATTAATTAAGTAATTAAATAATTAAAACCAAGATGGCGACGATCATGGATCAAAAATGGTGGATTAAAAATGACGTCACGGTTAAAACACGTTACAGCCACCGGATAGTGGGGTATACGTAGTATACTTTTTCAGCTGGGGAGCACTGAAAACAAACGTATTTCCAGAACCTAAATATAACCTATCATTCCACGTTCAAAACTGGGACAAAAAAAGGTGGTCAACACCAGATTTCGACGTGTCATATTACCATCGATCGATGAGACACATAGACGTTGACAACACGTGCTGCGAGAACGTGTTTTGAACGTGCCGGCTGGTGCGCTCTGTACGTGTTGCAGAACGTGTTTTGAACGCCTTTGTGCTGCTTGGGATGCCTCTGGGGGTGCTGGGTCTAGGGTTTGCTCGACCCTAGGTTCTGGTTCAAAATTAAGAACAGAGCGCCCTTCAGGGCCCTATCCCGGTTAAACCACGAACCTGTGGTAGGTACGGGGCACCCTGGAGGTGTGAAATGAAATGTCAATCATGCTTGGTACTCCTTTTATACACACACTGAACGGGATGGAAGACTGAATTGACCATGCTTAATCCGGGAATCGAATCCGCGTCTGAGGCATGGAAGTGATCCAACTAAGCAATGGGGCTTTGCGTCTTTTTTATGTAATTTAAAATGATTGATGATGACTTCATTTGTATACTTTTGTTGAAAACACTTGAAGGGGCAGGTGAATAAAGATATGTGACAATTTTTGAAACTTACTTTTTACCATGGAGGAAAGTCCATCAGTATCATGTCCCCTTGGTCACAGAAATCGTTGGTAAATAAGAATAGCCCCGTTTTATCCGTTGAGAAAAATCCATTTAAAAAAATCAACATTTTTTTTTTTAAGCTTTTCTAGAAATTAAAAAAATGTCACATATAATCTTTATCCATTTGCTCCTTCATTTGTGTTTTGAAAACACACACACACGTACTATGCTCTGCTTTTTAAAAATCAGTCATTGTTCTTAAAAGCTTTTATGATATTAACGAGCAACCAATCTTTTGAACGTATTTTCTCAACGGCTGTTTTTTCTTCTGCATGTTCTCAAACATATAGCACATAATATAATTTAAACGGTTTTTTATTGATGTTAATGTTAATAGCTTGCTGGTTTAATGCAACGATATTCGAAATCAATTTCATAGCCCGAACTGAGAAGTAGCTAGCTGCATCATTAGTTCGAATAATAATTTCGAGATTTCGAACATTTTGAACATATTTACGAACGGTATTTTACAACTTTCCTGTCACTGGTGACAAAATAAAAATGGTCAAATGCAATCTTTATTAGTCCATTATTTTGAAAAGTAACGATGACTATAGAAAGCAACAGAGAAAAAGGAATCACTCAGTAAAAAAAAACCTCTAACTGTTACTTTGATGCTTCTGAAAAAATTAAGATTTAGAAAAAAAGAAGGGCAGAATGTAAAATAAAAAAGTCTAAAGAAACATATTATGAAAAAATGTAAACAAAATATGCATATACAATGGTTAAGCGATTTAATATGTATCAGATATATATGAAGGGCCAGGGGGGAAAAAGATGAAAGTGAACAAAAAGCGATTTCGAGAAAAACGAAGAACAAAGTTTGATTTCTCGTAGCTCCTTATGTAGTTTTTCGAGTTTTCATGCACATTTCGATCGCTTCTCATCTTTTCTCCCCCTTGTTGTTCTATCAGATGATACTTCATAGCCCCTAGATAGCGCTAATATCTCAAAATTGACGAAAAAGTGACTTTCCTCTTTTTTTCCCCTGGCCCTTCATATTGAATACATAACTTTCCACAAAATTTAAGATGTCTTAACTAATTGATGGGATATAGCATTGTGCAATGGCATATAAATTGAATGACAAATTCGGTATAAAATAAAATATTAAATGACTACTATTTCGGCACCAAAATGATACATGTTTTTTGATGCGTACAAAAGTTAATGCATACTAGCTGCTTGGCACGGCGTTGCACGGGCTGTAATGTAGTGAATGCAGTTTGAGAAAACTACTCGCCACCAAGGTAGTAGCGAGGAAAGTTTCAACAAACTACTCGCCACCAAGGCGGCTCGCCTTTAAAGTAATGAGAAAAGTTTAAGTGGTTTACTCGCCGTCAAGGCGGCTCGCCTTTACAGTAGCGAGGAAAGTTTCAATAAACTACTCGCCGCCAATGTGGCTCGCTTTTAAAACACCAAGGAAAAGTTAAACGAACTACTCCCCGCTAAAGCGACTCGCTAAAATGCTTTCTTGCATCAAAGAATCAATCGAATTATTTGCACATGCTTCCTCAAAAAGAAAGACGATGTCAAGTAGCGCATACTTAGCACTCTCCCTAAATAACATATAAAATTCCTTACGAAAAACAATTATTTCCAAACCGCTTTCTTCCTGTAAAATTAATTGCAAAACTCTAAACGAAAAAATTCTTTTAATATTTGGATCGCAGCCAAAAAAGTCCCTTCTAAAAACAGCAATTGCAGTTTTATTTAAAAACACATTTTCAAAATGGTACCAAAGAAAAAATATGTCATTAATAATTAGAATAAAAACAATTGTTAGAACTTTGTTATAACACGTATTCAAAATGACAATGGAAAAAATAACACTCTTTCATTTTAAAAAGTTCAATTTAATTAACGTTTTAATTTAAAACCAAAACGGAAAGAAATAAATATCTTGGAATTTTAAATAGTTCAATAATTTAATTAACGTTTTTATTCAAAATGGCAACGGTAAGAAATAATGTCTTAGAATTTTAAATAGTTCAATAATTTAATTAACGTTTTAAGTCAAAATGGCAACGGCAAGAAAAAAAAATATTTGAATTTTAAATAGTTCAATAATTTAATTAACGTTTTAATTCAAAATGGCAACGGTAAGAAATAAAAGTCTTGGAATTTTAAATAGTTCAATAATTTAATTATCACTTTAATTTAAAATGGCAACGGAAAGAAATAAATGTCTTGGAATTTTAAAAGTGCAAAGAATTTAATTAACGTTTTAATTAATATCTCAGCTAATTAACGTCGTACAATTACGCGGTTGGTCTTATTGTCTTCCTTAGAAAATTTCGAATCGAATGGTATTAGGTTTGATTCTTTATGCTCAGCGGTTTTTGAGGAGTTCAAGCTTCAGACGGACAGACAGACAGACGCGAACAGACTTTAATAGTAGTAATAATAACTGGTTAGCACAATACAAATGAAAATATATAATTTGTTATCTATTGCATGCAGCAAGAAATTTTATTAATTGATTCAATGCAAAATAAGGTTTGAAATAACTGATTGATTCGATAAGAAATGAAGTCTGTAACACTAGAGTTACCCGCCACGGCTTTGCCCGTGGTAAAATGTTTACTGCTGTCGCTGTATCCATAATGCACGAATTACAAAAAACAAAGCACAGGAAGTAGGGGAAGACCGCCTATATTAGACCACTGCTTAAATTGGACCTCGGACTTAAAATCTAATACCGAGATCTGTGCTACACTTTAACAGTAAAAATATGAAGTTTTGGGAATAAAATCAATGTGTATGAAGTTTCACCAGTCTTCGAACTGTTTAGCGTGAGTTACGGCTTGATTTGTGTTGAAAACGTGCGAAATCTTATTTCGTGGACTAGTTTCTAGAAGGATAACTCAAAAACTTGTGAATTGCGGTAAAATGCTGTTACAGTATTATAATCTGTGTTTAATAAGGATTACATTGATGTATTTATATGCCCGATTGTGATAATTTTTGACAGAGCAATGAGCTGAAGAATAAAAAATGGCGTGTTTTCCTTTATTGGATCGAAAAATTTTTCCTATATTGGACCGGTGGTCCAATTTAAGCATATGATTTTAAGTAAGACTTTTTATTAATTGTAACATAAAATAAGTGACTCGTCTTATTTAATAGCGTAGTTAAAATTATTTTAAGCATACTTTAACACCTATTCACGATATTCATTTAAACTTTTTTATCAAGCACATTTTTATCAAGTAGAAGCTGCAACTTCTTAAAATGTATGTTTTTTTTTCTCTTCATCCATTAAGCTGCAGTTTCAGGTTGTGAAACATATTTATTAACTTAAATTAAATGTATGCCGGTTTACTGAGAGATATATATGAAATTCTTCGATATTTTCAAAACGATTTTTAAAGGAAACAATTTATGTGCTACTAAAATGTTCAATGTAGATGAAGCCGGTCTTTTCATTGTCCAAAAGCCCCAAAATATATTGCGTATAGAGATAAACACCAGGTTGGAGTAGTAATGAGTGGTGAACGTGGTAGAAATACACTGGTTATTTGCTACATGAGTGCAACAGAATTGCAAGCTCCCCATGCTTATTTTCAAAAGATTACGTTCCATGTATGAACTTATCGTAAAATCTTCCCTGGTGAGCAATATGCTTGTTCAAAAAAAAAAAAAAGGTTGGATGACAAACGATAATTCACACAATTGATACAACATTTCATCAAAACTGTTAATCCAAACAAGGTAAAAAGAATGCCTTTCTATTAATGGATAGGCACAGCACTTACATAAAGAACATTGATGCAATAAACCTTCGCTAACGAGAACTACATAATAATAATATCTCTTCAAGCACATCATACACGTAGATGTGGTCTTTATTTAGTCTCTGTCTACATATTTTAATCGAGCATGTGATACATGGATGCGAGAACATCTAATGAGATCCATTATCTAATATCGCACATGAGAACTGTTTGGTAATTCTTATGGGCAAACCGCACAGCTTTTGCCATGCTCTTGATAGCTATGGCAAAAGCTGTGAGTTGATTCTAAAGAACAGGAGTTTAGCTCGTTAATTGACATGTGTTTAATGACATTGATTTGGCTGCAAGAGAATTAGAGGCAAGTAGTCCATATAAAACTACTCAAAGTGAACAGGTTGCATGTGCAGTGTAAGTTGTACACCATGTACAAGAACTAGCTACGATTTAAATAAGTACAAGTTCTGCAGAATCGGCTGATAGTTCTCATCAAAACATGATAGTCAACTCTTACTATGATTTTATAAAGCCGGCTCACATATCACCTTTGCCTAAAAAATAGAAGGAACAAAAAGGAAGGCTATCTTAGCAATCATTCTAACGGTGTATAAAAGAGGCATAGAGCAGAAAAAGTCACACAAGAAGAAGCAAGAAACTGCATAAAACAATTGTTATTGCAATATTTGTCATAGAGATCAAGTGCAAAACATGATTAAGTGTATGAAATGCCATCGGCGAGTTTAACAACACTGCCTAAGTGAGGCCGAAGCAAAAGAAATTCTGTTGCAAATCGCAGAAAAAAGCTGTATAGTTCAAATATAAATTATTCTATGATTTCTTTGTGCGGTCCAATTTAGGAAGCGCATGGTTCAATTTAGGCGCATATATTCCTATATTGGACTTTTGCAACTTTTTATAAGATAATTTTTTAAAAAATAATTTTCATATTTTCAGAAAATATAGGCTCCTACGGCGGTTCCTGATTAAATTTAGCTTACGATGCTATATTTTGCATTTCTGTTTTGCTTCACATTGAGCGACACAGGCCTCCTGTTCTTAGGGGGTCCAATATAGGCGGTCTTCCCCTATAACGTGAAACTGATAGTGAAGTGTACTTTTTCCACAGTTTATCAGAAAAAAATAACTGCCATGTCCTCGCAAAATTGCAATGTTTACGCTCTGAAACTGCGGATACGAAAACGTTCTCGTTTGGCGAGATTTACCATGCTTAACAGACTGTTTTTTTTCTGTTATTTTCGATCTAAACGAAATTCTAATTTTAGCTAATGACCTTTTTAATTTACGTGACGATTTATTTTTAATATTAGTTATGATTTGTTTTTAGGTTTTGGGGAGCGTTTAGAGAAATAATTATAAAGCCGAACGTGCCAAATAGGTAAGAAATCTACCATCATTATTTTTATTTTGACAATATTTAATATCTTACCAAAACATTCAAAACAGTCAAATTTTTTTATTTCTTAATAATTAAAAAACTTTGTTGGGCCTTTCTTGCATTTAGATTGAAAAAAAAAATCAGACTTTTAAAACGATAATTCTATCAAAACATTTGATGGCTTTAGATGGTCGAGTTTATTTATTTGGCGAAGTTTTTACATTTGAACGTTTTGTTTTTTTGGAATCACTGTGGCACCAATATCTGGAAAAGCACGTCAAGTATTTTTGGTATTTGCCTATTAACTCCACCGCAACAATATTTCAATAGCTGAAATCTTCGGCAGGTTCTTTTCAGTTATACGAACGTCATTAAACTTAGCGATATATTTTCTTGCGGCCTAACCAAAAATTTTTCTTGTTATTCAAATAAAAGAAGTAATAATAGTAATACAATTTGAATAAAATATTGTATATAAAATGCCTTTATAACTTGGTCATAATCATTTCTCTTGTCATCAGATATATCAAAGGTATTAAAAACCTCTATACATTCTCCTACAACAGCACTTAGCAGCATGTGTTCTTTTACTTCATATGTATTTTCTTCATTTCCGGACGCCGTTCTGTAAATGCAAAAATGCTGTTTAAATTTTTGCCAATTATTCGACACATTTCCCTCTAAACTGAGGCCCATCGGCAGTTGATGATATTTCATGTTTTTTCGGATCTTTGAAATGGTTCAAACTTTTGATTGCGCCATGTTATGTTTTCGTAAAAGTACCATAACGAATATTCAGTAATTACATTTCAAACACTACATTTATTAAAACAAAACTCAACAGAATTCATGATAACCAGCTTATAAAATGCAATTGAATAATAATATCACGAGAATATATCTTGTTCTTAAGATTTGACTCTATAGACTGTTGCCATTCATAAGTAATATTACATAAAGCACAAAAAAACGGAGAAATACGCTGTGAATTATATAATTTTAATTAAATTTTATAAAAATTAGGGCGAATTTTAAAAATTCAAGCACGAGGTGCAAACGACCAGTATGTAGGCTAACGACCAGTATGTAGGCTAACGACCAGTATGTAGGCTAATTTTGTACCAATTTTCATAATCGTACGTTGCGTAAATTTTCCAGGAGAGCGTTTGACCCACAACCCACGACGTCATCAAACTTTGATTTTGTATATATAGATAAAATTGCTTCGATATGAAATGTAACATGCTAAATTTAATGCTGCAACTTAAAAAAGCAGCCTTTATGCAATAATTTGCTGACTCCAATTGAGGATATCATATTTCAAATTCATGTGTCAAACTGAGATACATATATATTTTAAAGAAAATATCTCTGATCAGATCATTCAAAACATAGCCCAAAATAGTCAAGATTAGAATTTAAAAAATATAGGTATACTATTGATACTCATTTTTCAAAATAAATATATAACTGGAGCTTTTATACATTATATACACTTTAGATACATAAATTTATTTAAAGTAAAATTTTTTAAAGCAATGTTGTACTTTTGTTATCCTCATGCTTCTTCTTTTCAAGCACAATCCTTTTTAGCGAATGAATTCCCAATCATAACAGTCAGATCGTTCCATTTGAAATCTTCTTAGAAAAGATTGTCATGT
Source organism: Uloborus plumipes (assembly GCA_038373865.1). Classification (NCBI taxonomy): domain Eukaryota; kingdom Metazoa; phylum Arthropoda; class Arachnida; order Araneae; family Uloboridae; genus Uloborus; species Uloborus plumipes. The sequence continues at coordinate 68,809 of JAXGGA010000012.1, forward strand.
TGGAAGAAACCTGAAATAATGAACGAAGATTTTAGGCTTCATTCCAAGATAATACAATATTTTAATGTAAAAGATTATCTTAGAAGTAATCCTGACAATTATTAAGAATTTGTGTTTTTTTTTTTTTTTTTTTGCTACAAAAAGAGTTTACTTCCAAAACATGACAATCTTTTCATTAAATCACTAACCGAAGCATATTTAGGGTATTAAAACTTTTTAAGTAAATTTAATAAATAACTCGTGAAATAAGTTTGAATATGAACTAAGCATTAGTTTTGGAACTAAACCCTTTTAAATATAAAATAATTAGTGGTGTTATTTTTGCTTGGTAAAACATACATCTTGCGTATTATTTCAGTAAGTGTATAACAATAACAGTACTTTAAATTTTAAAACAAAATGTTTGTATATTTATAAAAATATATACGTACCATCATCAACACTATGATGAAAATCACTGCATGCAATAAAAAAGAGTTTTACTATATTAGCTGTGATGTTTAATAATTAACGAACCCTAACGGTTTATACAGATTCCTGCAAATATTATCTTGTGAAAAGTTAAATTGCAATACAAGGGAAAGGTATCCATCCCTACAAGGGAAAGGCTGAAGTTGTTTATGTTGCATTTGCTTTGATAAGTGTCTTATTAACTCTGAGATCATTTCGCTTCGAAAACTTTATCACAGATGGTGCAGTTAATATTAGCATGCATCTGGTTGTAATAACACAATAAAGCACATTAATATAGTCCGACAAAATTTGAATGTAAGACCGCATTTTGTGCATTGCCAAGAGCATTTTAGATCCTAATACAGATAATGATACATACATTATTAAAAAAAATAGATAATGCATTCGAAAATATTCATGTGTACTCTATTAAATATATTTAAATATACAATCTTTTCTTTGTAAAAACTTATACTTTGTAAATTATGAAACTATCCTCATAGTAAGCAGTCGGCGTTGCTCTTTTGTAGATATTAAAGATCAGTCTAAATTTTTAGAAAGAGTTCAATTAAAACTCTGGAATTAAAAAAATACATTTTCACGATTGAACCATATTGTTGAATTTCCCCTTTAAGGTGTGATTTTTGGTGGCGAACACCGGATTATGTAACTAAGCATATGAACGCAAACGCAATAATGTACGAGTAAAAATAGGCCAAACATTTATTAATGTTCTGGAAGCATAAAAGAACATTTGAAAAATACATCGTTTGCTTTGTAAAAAAATATTTAAATGGCGGATATTGGGTCATTTAAATTTTTGAGCTGCGTATCAAACCATCAGTATGTGTCCATGGCATGGCACTGTCTTAGTATTAAAGGGCACTTCATCAATTACTTTGGATGTATTCATGTGTCTATTGCAAAATATTGTAATATTTATGCCGTATAATAAACACACATTTCGTATTTTGATATCTTGTGTTTATTGTATAATCAACGTGTTATCATAGTGTAAAATATTAGTTGTAATTTCCATCATTCTTTATTCTTGTAGTGAGACATCTTTTCCCCAAAGTACATATTCTTACCCCAAAAGAGTGTGCTTGGAGATATGCTTAGCCGTTAAGTAAAAGCAAATGTTGTCTATGCTTACAGTTAATATTTCAAGTTGTTGGCAATTTATTGCTATAGCGATATGGTTATTTCGGTTCGTTAGATGGTTTTCAAATGCATTAACCGAATCTGATTGTGATAGTTATTTCTGTCCTCTTTATTTCACGCTGTACATAATTCCTGTGTTTGCTTTAGACAAACTGCTCAAATTTATCAGCAATTTTCTTTGTAATAAATAAGATTCGCAGTAAAAACACAAAAATTCCCTCATTTGTAAGGAACGAAAATTTACAACCTTAGTGCTTGCGGCTAAAATGTTTTTTTTTTTTTTTCAAAGTTCTTGCTTCCTTCAAACATTTTCATTTAATTACATACATTTCTTTTCATTAAAAACAAATCATCTGAAGCAGATGTTATACATAGCACTTACCTTTTTTACATTGGTATTTTGAGCTATTTTGCTATATTTTATAAAGTATATGATACAGTATACGTACCATTTTTTCTGGTATAAAAGCAAATTTGGAGTAAATGCATAAGGTAATTTAAAACTAATAAAAAATACCCTTTTTTACTTTCTTCCTAGTTAATTGATGTTCGAAAATAATATTATATAGCTTGAAAATTTTTCTTTTCCAAATTTAAGAATATATATATATATATGAATATATATATATATATATATATATATATATATATATATATATATATATATATATATATAAACGTGTATTTTGAGTAACTTGATGTTGCACATCATGCATTGCAATAACATGCTTGATGAATCATTACGTTAAGAAGTGATAAGCAAAAGGGGCTGAAAATACCCATAAACATAAATATATATTATTGCTATATTATAAGCATACTTATTTCCTTAATTTTGTTTTAGCCATAATTATATCTAAATGTAACTTAAGTAAATATAAATAATACAGGAAGTTTATTTAGAAAATATATGTGATACAGCTAGTGTGCAACATGGAAATTGCTTCTAAGATTAAAAATGAAAAGACATACGTCGGGATTTTTGGGGATATGAATCTAAAAGAGAAATGTTGAAAACTGAAAAAAAAAAAAAAAAATGGAGGGTGCACAAATCTCCAAAAAGTGGTGGGTACTTGGGGAAAAGGTATTCCTATTTGATTATGGGTCTTTTTACTAACATTTAGCAATAATGGTATCAGAAACATTTTGACTTTTTTTGTTTCAACAGAGCAGTTATATTTATTTAGAAGTAAAAAAAGAAGAAGAAAAAATAAAAAAACTTGTAAAACGTTTATATTAACTACGTGCTCAAACTCATAAGTTTTAGCACGTAAGGAAACTCTGTAACATGTACGATATACACTGAAGTGACAAAAGTCATGGGATACCTCTTAATATCGTGTCGGCCCTCCTTTTGCCCGGCGAAGTGCAACAACTCGACGTGGCATGGACTCAACAAGTCGTTGGAAGTCTTCTGCAGGAATATTGAGCCATGCTGTCTCGATAGACGTCCATAATTGTGAAAGCGTTGATGGGGCAGGATTTTGGGCACGAACAGACCTCTCGATGGTGTCCCATAAATGCTCAATGGGATTCATGTCGGGCGATCTAGGTGGCCAAATCATTCGTTGGAATTGTCCAGAATTTTCTTCAAACCAATTGCGAACAGTTGTGGCCCGGTGACATGGCGCATTGTCATCCATAAAAATCCCATCGTTGTTTGGGTACATGAAGTCCATGAATGGCTGCAAGTGATCTCCAAGTAGCTGCACATAAGCATTTCCAGTCAATGTTCGGTCCAGTCGCACTAGAGGACCAAGTCCATGCCATGAAAAAACAGCCCACACCATTACGGAGCCACCACCAGCTTGAACAGTGCCTTGCTGACAGTTTGGGTCCATGGCTTCGTGGGGTCTGCGCCACACTCGAACCCTACCATCGGCTCTTACCAGCTGAAATCGTGACTCATCGGACCAGGCCACGGTTTTCCATTCATCTAGGGACCAACCGATATGCTCACGTGCCCACGAGAGTCGCTGCAAGCGATGTCGTTCTGTCAGTAAAGGCACTCGAGTCGGTCTTCTGCTGGAATAGCCCAAGAAATCCAAATTTCTCCGCACAGTTCTAGCAGACACGTCCATTGTACGTCCCACATTGATTTCTACGGTGATTTGACGCAGTGTTGCTTGTCTGTTAGAATTTACGACTCTTTGCAGACGTCGCCGGTCTCGATCTTTAAGTGCAGGCGGTCGACCACTGCGCTGTCCATGGTGGGATGTTATGCCTGAAATTTCATACTCTCGGCACACTCTTGACACAGTGGATCTGGGAATGTTGAATTCTCTAACGATTTCCGAAATGGCATGACCCATGCGTCTAGCTCCAACTAACATTCCGCGTTCAAAGTCTGTAAATTCACGTCGTGCGGTCATCATCACGTTAAAACCTCTTCACATGAATAACTTGAACAGAAATGAAAGCTCTGTAAAAGCACTGCGCATTTATACCTGTTCTATGCGATGCTACTGCCATCTGAGAATTTGCATATTGCTATCCCATGACTTTTGTCACTTCAGTGTACATTAATCTGTCACAACACCGTTTAATTACTGTAAATGAAAAGAAAAGTTAGACTTTTTTTTTTATTTTACAAATTCAGATTCGTTAAAGCACTACGTATTATATAATTACCATTTGTGTTTTTCGTTTGCGTACGTAGAGTTACGTATGTATTTTTTCAAATAAAAAATATATATTAATAATAATGCTTAAATGTAAAAAAAATCAATCTTTGTACATTCAAAAGACTTACAAATGTGCATAAAGTAGTATATTTTTAAAAATTTTACTAGTGAAACGTAAAGTAGTTGTCTACTTACCTTGAAAATATGAGCCAGCGAATTTTTAACTCAGAGCAAGCCTTTTCCGATCTTTGAATTTTTCTCATAAGCCAAACAATTGTAGCATCAGTTCCAAACACAAGGCACCTATAAATATTCTTGGAGGTCGCCGTTATACGCAGCTAAAAAATAAAATGTTGAATCGAAATATTTTTTCAAAAGACTTACTTTAAAAGGAAACGATTTTCTTTTATTTTTATGCTGGCTACGAAATGGTATCTCAGTCCAGAAATTGTCTCCGCGATATAATTTCAAAATAGAATACTGTTCGAAAAATTGCCCCAGCGCCATAATTTCAATATGTAGATTCCGGGCTGAGATTACGACTTGGTGTTGCTACGGGAACACGTGAAGAAAACTTCCCTTAAAGGAACTCCCCGTCACTTTGTGTTTTTCGTTTGTGTATAAAATAACTCCAATGTGTGTGGAGCAATCTTTGTGTAGCAGAAAAAACGTGAGGGTGCAAGGAAATTTGAATTTCAACTATTTCCGATAAGAAAGTTTACCTGTTTCGATACATTAACTTCTCTGAGTAACGTTTTTATGTTATGAAAATACTTCATAAATTTCAACAGTCATGTTTACAGTAAAATATCAATAGTTTTAATAAACAATGGCAACTTAAATGTTTTTCGGATAGTAAAAAACATATACTTACTTTCATTTAATTTACATGTAGTCAATATATGTAGAACTGGCTGCTTATATTAGCAGAATATAAAAAAAAAGTTTAAAAGCTTTAATTACCTTTTAAATAATAAAGGAAACTTTTAGTCTACTATGTTAAATGTCAATTTTTAAAGGACAGCCAACACTTTTCTTTAACTACAGACATCCCTTGCCTTCTAATATGCAAGCTCAAGAAATTGAAAATAATTCGGTTTTCGTTTGCAACGTTAGAAAATGTCCTTTTTTCAGCAATAATTGTTATTTTGTAACTACAAGTTCCTATGTAGGGCGTAAAAAGGGGATTGTCTATTCGTAAAAGCAATGGCCACCCAATAAAATAATGAGCACCCCCAGAATAAGAGCACCCCAAATGAGAATAACACCCCTCTAACATCCACCCTCTAGAAATGTATATGGTGCCGTGCGCCAAGGACCCGTCCGTAGGCGCTCTTGAAAAAATTCTTGGATATAAAACCACGCTGTAATACAGCATACAAGTGCGCTCCTCTTGTAACAGTAAATTGTACAGTAGATTACCTTAAACAGATTACCTTAACAGAATGTTTACCTTAAATGTACCCACTAGTGGTTGCTTGTCTTTTACAACTTTGTCGGATGTCTGTGCATCCATAAGTTCCCAATTTTTCGCACTGACAAAGGCGTTCCTTGTAACGCCGAAACGCGTGTCTGCAGTATCCCTGCATATTAGTGCCTCAAGAGAGTTGGAATTATTATTTGAAAATGTAGGGTTGTGTCTTTGAATTTCAAATTTAAAACCATCCCACTTGAATTAAATCAACGACATTGTTGTTGAAGTATTAAAAAATAACAGCTATTTACGACTATTTTAAGTGTTTACTTACAGCAAAACGATTTTCATTGAAATCATGATCTTTACGCAGAATACCAATAATAAACAGTTATTTACTTAACATTATCAATAAATAATTGTTCAGTTTCTATTCATTGTCATCCCATTATAGAAACTCTATTCAATTATAAATGAGAAAAAAAATCTCACAAAAGAGTCTGAATAACACAAGACTGCGTTTATTTCGGTTCAAATGTTTCCAATCGCTTCAAGTGGTACCTTAAATGATGATACAATATTGCGCATCAAAAACTTGAATCCATACCATCATAATAGCATTCCCTAGTGATTTAACAAGAAGCGAAATGCTTTAGAAATATGCATTAATTCAAGAGCGAGAGCAAGGAAAATGCCTTAAAGCGCTTTGGAAGATTAATGATTATTTCTCAATGACAATACGCCGATGTACTTGTAGTGTTCTCCTATTTTGAGGGAAAGTTTTGTCATACTCCGCCTTCCATATTTACTTTGTGACACCTCACGATTTTTTCTGCTCGTGTGTGTCGAAGTAATTAATTCTCTAGCAAATGAAGGAACATTGTAGTGCTTGAAAACTTTAGGGTCTAAGGCTAGGAACTAGTCAATTTTGATATAATTTCATAAATGTCTAAGTAAAACTGTAAATATAATGAAACAATGACGAATAAGGAACAAATAGTTTTTATTTTATTTGAAAACAATACTACGTGTGACATTTTGGTTTATAACATTAGTGTATTTTAAAACAATTCAAGCGAAACTGGAGCGATTACGGGTTTTTCTTTAAAAATATTACACTCCCAAAGCACGATAATTTGAAATACATATATTTTCTTTTTTTTCCTTACCTCTTGTATTTTTTTTAAAAGCTAAAACCATTTTGGTTTTCGTGTTCATTAAAAACGTGTCGAGTTTTAGCATGGTAAGTAGGGTTGGAAAACCTGTGAATGAACACTAAAGCGATCTTCATTAAAAAAAAAAAAAAGATATATATATATATATATATATATATATATATAAAATGTTGTAGCAATTGTCGCACGACAGTAAAAACATTAGATTACATATATAGTTATTTAAAAAAGCGAAAATGTTTATGGTTATTCATCAGATTTGTTTTTGAGAGGGGGAAGGGGGCTTAGAAAAGAAAAAAAAAATGTGTTCATACCCAGTGAAAAAATAATCCAACCAGTGGACACTGGACAAGCATTTCTTACCATTTTCTTTCTGGAAATATCTTGAAGGACGTTTCCAAGAAAAACGATGTTTTAAAATTGTTTCAAAGCAATCACGAGGTGTTCATTCACTTGGGTGTATCCATTTATTGGTAAGAATACCCTAACTAACTTTAACTACTTATTTAAAATGATGGTAACAACTTTGTTAATACTCAATCTTTTGCTTTCACTTTTTAAAAACGTCTTCATTCATAGTGGTTGATCATTGTTACCAAATGTCCAGTAATCTTTAAATGAGTATTATAATCCAAGTTGTTTATCAAACTTTGTCAATTCTTTTACTAAATTAAGATAACAGAGGGGAAAAGTAACTTAGAGGAAAACTATTCTTTATTTTCAGATTCCTTTTTTTGATTATCAAATGCAAGCTTAGTATTTAGTTCAATATTATTATACTACTCAAAATTGTTAACTACATGTTTTTCTTAGTTATTAAATCGGTAGTTAGTTACCTTAGTTATTAATTAATCTTAGTTTGAAACTGAAGTAACATGATTGTCATTCAATTTGAAAGATAGCCATTTGTAACATTTTAAAGAATGACCGTTTTGCATTGTTAAAAAAGGACCGGACACTACGTTGGTTAAACATATTTCATCACATTCTGTGCAGTTTATGCTTCAGAGCTGGTTTACTTGTATTTTCGATTGTTCCATGCAAACGGAATCAAATAAATAATTTAAACTAGAAGTTCCACATAAAATTATTTTAGTTTCATTGACATAATCGATTAAATAAAGTATTAAACCCCAACATATGGCGAAAAAAAAATACTTTTGTCGCAATAACAACAAAAATGCAACCATGCAGTCACAAATGTGTTTCAAAATAGAAACCGATAATGATATGTAAAGAAATAGGCCTTAAAACGCGGAAAAATGGTTTTACTCTGGAAAATTATACACACAAAGGCCTTAGAACGCAAAAAAAAATGGTTTTACTCTGAAAAATTATGCACACAAATCTGTAAATAATTACCTATACAGTGGTTATACAGCTTATCAAGAAGAGTGTACTTTATTTGGTTGTATTGGCTAAATTCTAAGCTCATACCCTTAAAAATTGCGTCAAAATACATCGAAAATTGAACGGTTCACAAATTTTGAAAAGATACAAACCTGCTTTATACCATGCTTAAACGTACTCGTAATAATTTATTTTTGTGCACAATATTTTGGAAAAATAATTGGAATCATTTTCTTTTTTATAAAATAAACTGAAAAAAAATATTACTTATTAGTTAGCGATCGCAATTCAAAAGAAATCATAAAGAAAACCACGAGAATATAGTTTCTCATAGTTGAAACATTTTAATTTTTATGTAATTATGGGCGAGGACGATCATATAGGAAATTAATATATATTATAATCTGGGTAGTCAAAATGTTCATGCACAAACATTTGAAATGAAAATGTGTTCTTTTCCTAACTGGTCGTGTCTACACTGCAAAAAATAAACCGTTGTTTTTACAGTATGATACTGGTAGCAGAGGTTCCAGTTCAGAATTGTGAAATTCACAGTAATAAACTGTAAAATTAGCAATTTTACACTTTAAAACTGTAAAGCAGCAATTTTACAGCTTATTATCACAAGTTTACAGTTTATTACCACAAAATTAGCTGTGTTAGACTCTAAAAACAACAATACTGGCAGCAGAGGTTTTAGTTTAAAACTGTATAATACACAATATTAAACTGTAAAACTAGCAGTTTAACAGGTTATTACTGTAAAGCAGCAATTTTACAGTTTATTAACTGTAAAATTGGCAATTTCTAGTGTGTGCAATAAAATTGGCTGTATAACACTAAAAACACAACATCCATTTTTTACAGCGTAATCAAAAGCTGATGGATTTATAACATCATTTACAATTTATCTTTATTCGCCGTATAAAGACACTTTTTGCAAGGTGCGATGAACTTAGCTAACGTTTCTCTGATTTTTCCCCTTGTATTACTTATATTTTCCGCCAAACACGCTATTTTTTCCAACATAATAGAAGAAACAAGCGATAGCAAAAAATGTGAAACGTTATTGACCTTTACGAGAAGAGAGTATAAGAGAACCATTAGGTTTTATGAAAAATATTTTTCTGTATACTTAAAATAAAGGGCATTTTATTGAAATCTCTCTCTCTCTCTCTCTCTCTCTCTCTCTCTCTATATATATATATATATATATATATATATATATATATATATATATAATATATATATATATATATATATATATATATATATATATATATATAATATATATATATATATATATATATATATATATATAAATACATGCATGTTTGTATACATGTATGTTTTTTCGTGATACAAATCCGAAGTTTTCGTCGGATTTTTATTAAACTCGACACAGAGGTACCTTGATGCACTAGAATTCATATAGGATGAGTTTTGACTTTGTAACAAAATCCAAAAAGATTAAAATTCAAATTTTTTGTCTCAAAATGGCCATTTTCTTTCAATTTTGAATACATAGAGCAATAGAGATAAGCCTTTAAGCATAAAAATTGGTAAAATTTAACAGATTTAAATATCAGTATTTTCAAACAAGGATTACGATCAACAATGAATTATAAATTTAATGCTCACCTATTTCATTTTAGCATGAAATAAGTTGAACATAGTACAATACCATTAAACTTCGGGTAGCTAATTAAAAATATAAACATGGTTCTCAAAATTCCTTTACATTTAAAACGTAAGATTTTTAACACTCTCTCAAATCATACTTGAGATTTCTATGGGCACAAGTCAAACTCATTTTACCACAAAGATTCTTATGCGGCACAGCAGTGAGATAAAGCTTAAGGGTATCCCATGCTTTTGATTTAAGTAACGATTGCATATTTTTGATCACAGTTAATTGTAATTCCACCTTTAATTCGTGTCACGTATTTAAAAAAAATGTCGCAAATCATATTTTGCGGAAATGGAGGTTTATAACTTATAACTGCTTTGATGGAGATTATAGTGTTTTGCAGTCTTCTGATATACTGCAGTCATAATTTAAAAGACCCTGAATCTTAATTTTGCTGCAATTCTTTTTTGTAAATAACTCGTTGTTTGTTCAAAGATATAGGTGTCAAATGAGTTTCAAATTTTGTTCCTGAAGCATTCTACTTTGAGCTAAATCATTTAAAAAAAATGTAGTAACATTTATGATGGCTACAATTTTATATGTTCTAGGTTTTTCACCACATTTTTTCTCTTTGAGATTAGACTTTCTTTCTTATTATGGCAGTATAGCTTTCTAGCAATCTAAACTGAAAAAAATAGGTTAATAGAAACGAAAAGCGCTGGTACTTATCGTTAGTAATTCTCCCTTTGAAACATTAAAGCCTTTTTTTATTTTGTCTTTTATTTTTGTTCAGTTAAGTATTATAAAGAATGCAAAATATCCTGAATTTGAATATTGGGCACCAAGTTTATTCATTGTTTAAACGGTAAGTTTGGAACGCGTTTTGAATAAGCAATACATTTATTTTACTCAATTACGTAAATTGTCCTGTTTGTAATTCATGCTTTCAGAGGTACAAACGACTCATGCGGCTTATTTTTTTACCATAATACAGTTAAAAATAAATAAAGAAAGCTACCTTCACAACTGCCCTCAATTGGACACAGTTCAGTGTAATTTTCCTAATGATTTAAAATTAAGCGGGTATTAATCCATTTAGTAGAACGGCTTAGTGTTTCGAGGGTGGTGTTAGCCTGAAGTGAAGTAAACAGGCATCCCAATATTAATGGGACGTGGGCAGTTCATGTTTTCTTTCCCTGCAGTGTAATATAATTACATATCATGATAGCAAGGTACTAGTAGCAGTGCTTATATCTTCAAATTCTGAACCACGGCGATAGCTTACTACTTTATTTACTGGAGTGGTATCTGCTGTTATTATTTTCAATAGCGTGCACGATCTGATGCATTAGCCTCACAATGACAAATCTTAAATTCTAAAACAAGCGTTTCAAGCAACGTGTAAATAACAAAAAAGTTAAATTTATCTTTTGTAACATCATTTTTGTCAAAATAATGTAATGCTTGTGGTTGCCTAGTCAACTAAAGATAGCAGCACTACTTTTTATATGATAATATTAAACATGTTTTGTCCTCTCTCAAAGTAATACGAATGTCTCTATATTGAGTTCAAACACAATTCATATTGAAAGCCTTAATTCTGAAAAATGTTTGTGTTTATACACTTAAGCGCTATTTTATGGCAAAATTGCAACTTTAAAAACAATAAATACTTTGGATAACTTTCTGAAAATAAACTTTCTTTTCAGCTCGTAAGGTTGTTTACAGTAGATAAAAATGAACCGCTTGTCTCGTTCTCTATTTCTGTATTTCGCGCAATATCTTGAGCTGAAGTAAACAGTCCCTCTACTGCCTGTGGACAACAAATTCAGTCCTTTTCTGAGAGAACTATATCTACACACTCCTAGACATATTACAAATCTGCACAAATAGTTTGCAAAAGGAAAGAATTATTGTAGTCAAACGCAGTTTATATATTCAATAAAATATTTTATCTCGCTATACTACTCAACATAGCTATATCTTCACATACCCAGGTAGCACAAATAACCTTTAAACGTTTTATAAACGTTTTTAAGCGGTTGTCAACGTTAATAACCTTTTTACAACGTTTAAAAAACGAAGTGTGCTACTTGGGTAGCTATTAATCTGGATTTAAGAGAGAGGAAAAAAAATGTTTAATGTTGTAGCATTCAAGGAACATATCATCCTATTAAAATATGCCATATTTATTAATCATGTACATGAAGAATTATTACCTCAATCTGTAATACTTCAAATGAGTTTAATTTACATTGTAAAACAATACAGTCAAGAAAGCTTATAAGAATATCGGTTAAAATAACATCCTTCTTTATAGAATACCTCTTCAATGTACCAAACCGTTCTATCGTATTATTTTGATCCCGCGTAATGAAATATCCCGTTTATTAGAATATTTTTTCATGTCAAAATGGCTATTCCATTTATCGGACTCTACTTTGTGTAGAAATAACGAGAGTTCTTACAAGAAAAAGAGAGCACATAATAAATTGTTCTTTCCAATAACACGTACATTAAGATACATAACGAAAAAAAACCACTGGTACTAAATAATTAAAAATATTCGTGGTGAAACGAAAAAAAATTTTTAGTAAAAACTAGTAAAGTAATAAAAATATTAGTTGAAAAATTAATAACAATAATAAACATTGCTTTCGTGTAATTACAAATATACATTATTTTTAAAATATAGCTTAGAATCCTAAATAGGTGGTTTATGTAGACAGGTATAAAATATCTTAAAACACGTTGAATAAAAATAGTTTTGGACCATTTTCAGTTTTCTCACTTTTCTTTCATTTATTAAAAGTTTGCATCGAAATAAATGATTGCGAAAAAATAATAAAAGAAATACTGAAAATTGCTGTTGAGCTGTTGCTTTTTATACGAACGAAACTCATTATTTTAAAAATTCAAAAGTATATTTATTCTGCGTTCCAACAAGCGAAAAATATCACACCAGAGATAACAATGCTTATTTATCAATGACAAAGCGCGAACTGATACTTTGCATTCCTTTTATCTGCAGCTCACCCAATGAATGAAAAAAAATCAATGAATAGAATTTCTCGTAAGAATTTGAGAACCTAGAATGCTCTGTTTGAGCAAGCAAGCATTTTGCCATCGACCAGAGTGCAAGAGCAAACTGAGATAATTTAATTTTCATTGTTTCTAGACTATCGGTGTTTTTTATACACATATATTTTTTGTCGGATAAAAAGTGATGATTTCAGACTTATGGTAAACCTTTGAGCAAATTAAATTTTCGCCTAACTTAATTTTTCTCTCCGCTTTGAAGGTCGGGGATATTGTTTCGCGTTTTAAAGAAATTATGGAATCGCTACAAACTATGTGGTTCATTTATGAATGTAAGTTTGTGAGAGGTAATATTTTGTGAGAAATAGCTCGTTATATGAAAATTAAGTAAAACAATTCCAATATGGTTATGATTTATTTATTTTTTTTTAATTCACTAATATAGACAGAAAAACAAACTTTAATAAGAAGTCTCCATTCTAAACATCCTCAAATTTTCGCAGTAAATTACTTGATGCTATGTTCAATGTTAAGTTTGTGCTATACTACCTTGTGCTGAGTTCCAGAACATATCGTTTGTTTACTATTAGGATTAAGGACCGTAAAAAGAATTGGAAAGACTACAAACTGTTAATTTCCCGAAACTTGCAATAATAACTATTCATCATGCTATATTATCCATAGAGCTATATTATCCACATTCAATGAAGAGGAAGTATTTTTTCGACATGTTTGACACTACACTCAAGAGCCAAAACATTATGACGACCTCTACATTTTGCAATGAACTCGCCTGGATGACGTTTAAGGCACGTGATCAGGTTTAAATAGTATTTAACTGTTGCTGAAGAGTCTGACAATCATTCTTTCACTTATTACAGTGTGTGATGAGCAAGGCTGCGGATCTCAGCGACTTTGATAGAGGGAAAGTTGAATGTCTGGAAGGTTCGGAAAAAGTATTTACGAAACTGCTAGACTCATGAGTTGTTCGCGATTTACAGTTGTTAGTTCTTATGCAAAGTAGTTGAATGACAGTGAAACCAGCAGTAGACGACATGGTGTTGGACGTCCCCGCGTAATCAAGGAAAAGGGTCGTCGGAGACTGTCTCGGTTGGTGAAGCAAACCCGGAGCCAAACAGTGGCTCAGCTGACAGAACAATACAATGCAGGGTCAAGTAGAATAATATCGGAGCACACTGTTCTGCGGACACTGTTGGATATGGGGCTACTCAGCAAACGTCTTTTAAAGGCCAAGCTTCATCGTCAACTACGCCTGCGCTGGGTCCGGGAACATCACGACGGGTCCATGGAGCAATGGGAGAGATTTGCCTGGTCAAATGAATCACGGTTTACCATTCATCAGGTCAACGGTCGTGCCAGAACACGGCGTCTTTCAGGTGAACAGTTGCTCCCTCAATGTACAGTAGGTCATACACAGGCCGTTGGTGGCGGTATTATGCTTTAGGAGACATTCTCTTGGCCGTCTCTGGGACCCGTGGTTGTGGTAGAGCAGACCATGGATGCTACAGAGTACCTGAATATCACTGCGGACCAGTTACACCTTCACATGGCCTCCGTTTTTCCAACTGGAAATGGAATTTTCCAACAGATCAACTCCCCATGTCACAAGGCTCAAATTGTGCTGGAATGGTTCGAGGAACATGCTGCTTAATTGCAGTTAATGTCCTGGCCGCCTAACTCACCGGATCTGAATCCGTTAGAATGCATTTGGAATGTCATGAGACGGCATCTCAGAGCTCAAACGCCACCAGTTCGCAATATCTCGTATTTGCATAGCCGTTACTTAAACATCTGGTACTATCTGTCTCCAGCCATCTACCAAAGACTTGTAGCATCCATGGCAAGGTGGGTTTCAGCTGTGTTGCGGGCAAAAGATGGGCCAACTCGTTATTAAGAGGTGGTCATAATCTTTTGGCTCTTGAGTATATTAGAAGTCTTATTTCCTTGATTAAAAACTAACTAAAATTACAACTCATTGAGAAAAGTTTTATTTAAAATACATGCATAAAGAGAAAAAAAAATAGCCGCAGGAAATTGTAAATGTATTCTTATTGCAAAAATGGAATAGCTGGAATTTTTATTATTTGAATGCAAAAACTAAATCAATGAATAAATTTTGTCTAAAATTTATATCATACAACAACTAGAAATTTCAATGACGTAACGTTTAAAAAGATTCGTTTTTTAGATCTAAATTAATTAGTATAACATCAGCTATTGCGAAACGTGGAAGCAAAAATTGCGGAACCAGAAGCGTTTGCAGGGAAATAAAAAGCAAAAATCAAACAAATATATGCCTACAATAAGCTTAAAAGAGAAAAAAAAAAAACACCACGTTGTATTTGACCTTACAAAAGAGAAACGACGGATCTATGCAAAACTTCTAATAGAATTTCAAGCGGAAAGATTTTATTAAACTTGTCAGTAGCGGATACAGAAAAAAAAATCAGGTCTTTGAAATAGGTTAAGGGCATCTAATAGAATGCTTAGATTATATAATTTAACATAGGATGCATTGAAAAAACTTATTTATGCTATTGGTATGGGACTTGTGCTGTGTAATGAAAAAAAAAAAACTTTTTCTACCTGTAAACATAGTACAAAAAACACTGAACATTGCGAAGAAACGCACATAGTTGTGACCTAGCAAAAATATTTTGCTCTCAATGCTGTTACACCGCCAGAGAACGTTAATCTATTGTGAAGTGGTAAGATAAACTAGTAAATGAAGGATAAAATTAAAAAAGCTGGAATTCAACTGCATCCAATTCACTGAAAAATCCTGAAACCACAACTTCAGTATCTAATTCGAATAATGAACTGATGACGATATATAATAATGCTTTTTTATGTAATGTGTTTTTAATAAATGTATTTTTAAATAAATTATTTAACTCCTTTTAAATGTAACATACTTTTGCTTACATTATTGCAAAGTTAATCAAATGTAATATTTAGTCTATCGATGGATTAGATTTAAGTCCATCCAAACTTACTGTTTGGAATTTTTGAGAGAAACTACATCACTGCTAAAAACTATTGACCAATAGATATACTGATAGAAGCAATTATTTAAACTGCACATTTGTAATAAATGTAAGTCTATTGGGCGTATTGCAAACTTTGATTAAGTATTTTTGCAATTTTCTCCTTCAGGAGCTTTATATTTTAGTCATTTGGTTATTTGGCGCAAGTGATTGGTCATTTCTTTTAAGTCGCTCTTTCAATAATTTGAACAGACAAGTATAATTCGATACAGTACAGTAATTATTATTATGAGATAAACACTATAACCTTTGTGTACCTTTAATTTAAATATTTAGAAGCTTATTTTAGTTCGAGAAATCAAGCTAATGCTTAGTTATTTTGTTAAGTATATTATTAAATATAAACGATACTATTGAAATGTGCACCAACAAAGTAGTTCGTAAGATATAAGTTATTTATCTAATCAGTATTTTATTCTTCTAGCAGTCAATCAAGCTCACTGTGCATAAACTGATGTTGCAAAATTTATATTAAGGTTTGTTTTACTATACATTTTTAAAAGCACGAAGCAATGAAAAAAAGTTTTAAAAAAACAGCCGTTTAAAAACTGCATACATCTCGTTACAAAATATATCTTGCTTTTTTTATCCAAATGTATTGAGAAACAACGATAATTCATTTTTGTGTAAATCTAAGAATTTTAAAACTTTCAAGCATATTAAAATTTTTTTCGAAAACAAAATATTTCTTAGACAGACTAAACTGTCTACTAAATTATCTTGGAACGATCAAAAGTATTGACATTCATTGGTTTATTTTTCTTCAATGGTCATTAAATCAATGGAAATACTTTATATGATCGTTATTCATTTCTTTTTAAAATAAAAACACTCAAAAAATGCGGTGTTGCAAAATTAGGTTCAAACCCAAAAAATAAATCAGTTTAGATAAATAAGATAGATAAAGCGCATTTTCCTAGACTATATAGTTTTGCATGAATAATTCAAGTTCCACTTATCAAATTACGATTAAGTTTTGTTATGAATACCTGTAAATAGTGCTGAAAAAAAACATGAACATCCTTACCATATCTTTCGGCCAGAATTATGATTGAAATGTACTTCATTATGGATATATTTCCCTATTTTAGTGCTTAATAAAATACAGTAAGCTGCTGATACTGAGTGGTTTGTGTGCTTAAAGGCATTCTTCACTCTAATCTAACTGTACAGTGCTTGTCTGGAAAATAAACGCTAAAGAGTTTGCGTCGCTTATTTAAAGCAAACGCAATTTGCATAATTAGCCTGGCACTATTGGCACACTTGTTACTCTCTTAAATTTAGTTAACCTAACAAAACTATTTTGCTTTGTGATTTCGTTTTTGCTCTAGGGTTCTTCATCTTACAATTTCGAAATATTTATACAGGAAAACTTTTAAGCCCAAAGCTTCGACGTTATACCTTACAAATTTTGAGTCTTTTCTGTAAAGTTTAATGTCTTAATGGAATGGATTAATTAGGATCAATTCAGAAAATATTTTTCTGCGCTTATGCATTACCAAAAGTTAGTTCTGATTGAATTTTTCTTAACAAATTGGAATCGAAATTCTAACTTTTCCAATTACTAGTTTACCTTATAGTTGGTAGAAAGTTATTGTTGTAATCAAAAAAGGCAAAATATTCGGGAAGAAATCTCGAAATTAAAAAAAATAAAGATTGAAAAATCGAATTTGAATCCTGGAATTTTGTTTTACAAATTCTAGCAGATGTATTAAAAATAATATTTTGTTTAGTTGTTATATAGTTTGTTATAGGTAACAAACCTTATTTAAGTTCACTTTAGTTTAACTTACATATTTTCTTTTCAATCTTCCTACTGTGAGTTATTCGTTTATCTTTTTCTAATTATATTTTTCTTCCTCTGGTGCTTTACGGGTAAATAGACTCCAAAAAAGTGCCGACACATAACAAAAAATTCTTTAGGGGTAATATGTATCTTTATGCTTAAATGGCAAACGGGTGAATACATTTTAATTCATACTAGATTCAAAAATACAGTGGAACTAGGTTTATGACTTATTTTTTAACACCCTGAACTCACTGCATAGACACCGCCCTTTTATTCTGTCATTGAAAAACTGCTCAATAATTTAATTTTGAAAATAAACTATAACCCATCTGATTTTTCATTCACTTTAAAACCACCCATCTCCTTTCTTTCATAACATTTTAATAGAGCCATTGGTTTAAGTTTCAGCTGCTTTTCCTCCAAACCCTTGAAGAGCTTCCTTAACTTGGTTAAAACGGCGTAAGAAAACATTGATTCAAAGGCAAGAAACTTAATTAAGTCAAGATCTAGGACTTGAACTGAAGTCCCTGCAGCACCTTTCCCATTTACCCTAAGCAAGCTAGACGCGTTTGTTTATACAACCGAGCAACACGTAGATTATCTAATAAATCAGATGGATTCAACAAAGTAACAAAATAAGATTCACACGAGAACACTTTATTTAACTTTCTTTTTAGGATAATTAATTAGATTTTCATCTTTCTCCAAATCTTGAAGCCAAAGCATCGTAGGAAGCCTCTTACTCCTTCTTAGCTGATAAAAGAAATGAAAGCGATTTCGAAATTCAGCAACTGCAACGATGGCTGGTTTCTTGCAAGGGTTTCTTACTTTTTTTGATATAATTCATTAAACTCCTCATGAGTGTCAAAAAATATTTTAAATTGCTTAAAGTTTCACGCCAAAATAGTTACTTATTTATGTGATCAAAAAGAGAAATGTACCTTTGTTTAGTTTTTTCGTTTTCTAAAAAACCTAAAGTTACAATGCGTATAAAATTAAAACATAGCCTTACAACCGCTCTCTCTCTTTCTCTGTTTTTTTTACGACATTTCTCTAATTTTTCCAATAGAATGAATAAATCCACCTCTCAGTTGTGACAGATGTGTGCTGCGTTTAATACCTTTGCATACAGTGAAAATATGCAACATATGAGCGAGGGTTCTTGCACTAAAAAAAAAAAAATCTGCAAGGTTATAATTGTTATTGGGTGTAACGTTATACATTTTTCTGGGTCAGTCGTACCGATTTAAAGAAAATTCTAATTGTTAGAGGGAAACCTTCACCATAGCTTGTGTAAAGTTTATTCTCGCGTCAAAACTACTTAGTGAAATGAACGCGCATTCAAAGCACATGTGTAAATATTCGAGATGCACCGAGTAATCGTCAGTACCGATTTATCGGCCATAATCGTCCACTTTACCGATTATTAATAATTAGCAAAAGTTAGCCGACTAATCAGTGAAAAAAAAATTTTTACTATTATTTTTTCAAATCTACCTATACCAAGAAACTGATTAATACTTTTATTAACAGTAAATAAATGCAATTTTCTGCAATCCTTACTATAGCAAAAATAAAAATGGAAATAGGGAAAACAAAACAGATAGTTCACACAACGCGTAAAACTGAATAAATTATTGAAAGATAATATTTTTTTTTTAAATTCCAGAACTTTAAAATAGTAATGCGAAAACATGAATATTTCAGTAGATTTCTAATAAAATTTTGCCAATCAACCCGAGAAATAATTTTAAATGAAATTACTTCAAGGATTCTTAAATAAAAAACTACGATGGATAAATCCATAGTCACGAAATAAATAATTTTCTGCAAACATAAGTATGACATACAGTATGGAAGTTTAGGGAGTAAAAACAACGAATAATTCAGAGAATGAAATACAAAAAAGTAATCCTCTCAGTTGATATAAATAATTTAATAATTTAGTGTTCTTATTTTGAATAATGTGTTCATATAGACATTGTTGCAACATTTTTCATGTTTTGATATTTTTCTCCTAAGCATAATGCTTTTAGATAACCTCTAATTTTCAAAAAATGAAAGTCTTGAATCAAATGGCGACTTATAATTAAAAAAAAAAAATTTAAATTAAGAGAACTGGTAAGGTGCCCTTTTTGTAATCTTCATGTCTAGTGTGTTAATGTAATTTTATTCACAAATTGTAAAAAAAAAACAATGATGGTGAAATTGGTAAAACTGAAAATCAGCACCATGATCAATAATCTTGTCCGATTAATCTGCCTATTATCAACAAACGATTAATCCGTAATCGATAATCTGCCAATTTGCTTATCGGTGCATCCCTAGTAAATATCAGCATCGCCGTAGAGTTCTTACATTTCTCACAACCGAAGCAAATCAGACCATCGTGGACAAGCGTGAAAATGCTTGCTTCGTAAACAGTCTGGAAACAGTAATGCCCAGGTTGGTGGAACGATTCAAAAGGGTTATTTCCTGTTTCCAGGAATAACATTTTTTTGTTTGTAATTAAATCAAACTTAGGATTAGTGTAAAGTTGATTGGTGTATATTGGTTTTGAGAAAGTATGAACCTCATAAATATTAGGCGAAAGAAAAAGCTGCAGAGAAAGCGAAAAGCAAAATATTTAGAAAAAAAATAAGATTGCTTGTTTTTTGTACTAGTATAGCAAACTATCAATAATTTTTGTATAACGTTTTAGCACACATAATTAATAAGAAATCAAGGGCATATGGTAAGTATTTTGAAGTATTGCAACCAAAATTAATTTATTTTCAATTTGAAACTTATAATAAAACATTATTACCTGCTCATTTATGGGATCATAACACACGAATTTTTTAGCAATGTCTTGGTTCTGGTCAAGAGCTAGTAGAAGTGGAAAGATATTACATTGAAGCGAAGGATGTTACCCAACTATTTTTTGATTAGGATATGAATGGTTATCGATGTGGGACCTCACATAAGTTCTGTTTCACTAAATTTCCATAAAAACTTGGTTGGGTGTCTTACGATTTTACGTCATTTAGAAATTTATTCTGTTAAAAGCTACAGGCTGTATGTGGGTTTTATGTAAAATTTTAAATAAAACAATTGTGTGTGCTAATTTCAATCTGTGGGTAATATTTCCAATAAAATCTAAAACTAGTTTTAAATTATTCTGCATATTAGAAACTACCAGGGCTAATACATTTTCTTTCCTTTAAAAAAATGAGAATTGATTTCACCATTTGAACTGGTTTTTACCATTTTTTATTATGTCATGGCACTTAACACCCCTTTGCTTTAAATCTTCGGTTCCTTTAATGGGTAAAGTCAGCTCCTTCCCCTTCCTGAGTTCGTCACCACTACGACAATGAGAAGCTCCTAATGACACTAGGAAACTGCTAGAAGAATTACTGAAACAGTAATATTAACTGTACTGTCGTTATGAAATTAACATTTTTATGTTAAAACTGTTATTATTGTTAACGCAAGGTTTTTACAGTTTAATAAACATCATACAGATCAAACTTATATATCAAAATAATCTCTAAAATTTAATGCAATTCTAAATTGTTATTGATTTTGTAAAATACATTTCCTAAATTGTAAGCAACATTTTTTCATCGAAAACAGTACATCATATTAAAAAAGGAAATCATTCCTACTGTTATATTAAGCAAATACCCTGATTTTAAATGAAAATCGTTAGATTAATGTTACATTAATGATACGTATTTCAACAAAACGAATGTTTCTTACGACAGCATGCTTCTATTCTTTGTTATTTACGAAGCCTTAAAGGGAAAAAAAAAATAAGTTGGATTTTATTTTATAGGCTCTGTCATGGCTTATTCTACCATGAATCCATTAATCATAATATATGTCTTTACCAAGCCGTTTTCATTTCATTTATTTTTCACTACGTACGGAGACAGAAATTTATTTTCCGTTTTATTTAGAAATGACCTTCTTTGAAAGGCTTTGTATATTTCTTTATAATATATTTTTACAAATGAAACGCTTGGCAAAAAAATAACACCTTTGTTACTGTAATGTTCAATTATTTTAAGATAAAAAAGTGTGATTCCAGAAACCACTCAATTCTTTTAGATTCTAATTTTCACGTGAAACATCTACACATGTCGCATTTTTCGTAAAAATTAAGACCTTTAAGCGCACTTGAATACCGTGAAAAAGGTAGAACTTTACTTATAAAGATCTCTTTACATAATAAATAAAACATTTCTTGCAAAAAAGGAAATGCGTCACAACCAACGTCAAAGAGCTGTAAAGCAATTAGCGCAATTTCAACAAAGCACAAACAAACAAGTGAGAAAACAAAAAGAAAAAAAATAGAGTCGTCTTCCGTTTTCTTTTCTTTAGTTGGATTTTCTGGGGATTTTGAGCTTGCCTCTTATTGGTTTCTTTGCTTCAATTTTTAATTTCCTATTAGTCATTTTTGTTACTTCTTACCTACTTTTCCAGTATGAACAGTAAATATTTCTTTTATTGCTACAATTCGTATTTCCTTCCTACTATTTTTAACATTTTTATTATTGTTTTAGAGTAATAGAGATTACTATGGGGATTTGGAGTGACATTTTATTATACTATAAAAACAACATCTATTTTTTACAGTGCATATGGCAGCACAAGAAAGATTTACAACAGAAAGAGAGAAAAAACATCCAGTGCATCGGCGGAAATTGAACCCGTGACCTCTTGCTTTCGAGGCAAAACTCTGAGCAACCGATGCCCCATTTCAAACATTATAGAGTGCAATAGAGTGTCCAATAACGATACAAACTACTGTACGTATTGCCATTTTTAATATTCATTTTTTTAAATAAAATCTAGTTTATTTTAAGCTAGCCGGGTACCCGGGTTCTACCGCGTAATATGTGCTTCAGTGAAACTCATTCATAATTTTTTCAGCATTTAATTGCACATCCATATGCATAAATGGCTACTTCTGTATACAATGGCTATTTTGTTCTGTTTGGATAAACTAAAAAAAACTGCATTACATACCCTAAATACAAATGAAAGCTACAAATAAATGTTTAGGTAAATAGGAAATGTTATAAGATTGGTGTATTAAAATAAATATATATTTTCAGTATCAATCGCTCTGGAGTCAACCATTTCCAAATATCGCACGTTAAATAAGTCCCATTATTAGTTGTGACTACATTGGTGAAAACATCTTATGTACCTAACTTAGAATTTTTTTAACTATAAACATTTTCTGTACTCTAACTGTTGCCAAAATCAATTATCTTTTTATTCAGTCTCGCTAGCGATTATCGGCACAGATGAATCTAAAAATCCTAAGAAAGCAATAAATTTCATACTTACTCTAGAGAAGCCTTGGTTCGCATTTTCATTATGATTACTATTAATATTGTTGTTGCGAGGCAACCAAAATTTGCAACAATGGACTGAAAATTTAATCATTTAATGGGGAAACTACATGAAATTTAATATTTTCCATAATAACTATTTTAAACTAAACTTTTTCGAAATAAATTATAACTTATCCTGCTCCCTGTTACTGTAGCTATCTACGGTGAAAAAATGGTTAAAATCGGTCCAGTAGTTTTGAAGTTTACCCCGGACATACGCATACAAAAGTAGTCTTTTATGTATATAGATGACCAAATTAAATATTGGATAATGATTTTACTAACTCGTGTGCCTTTTCATTTAATTACGTAAAAAGTTTACAACTAAAAAGCGTTTCTATAGTTTTAGAAGCTTTATATCAATATATATTTTCATATTTTAGTAAATGTATTAAGAGTGACATTTTAATATGAAATGTAAGAACATATAACGATAAAAAATTTAAATATTCGAATGACATTATTAATACGTAAAGAGAAATACAAAACAAGAAAAATAAATCGTCAAATAAACTGCTCGAACATATTGCTACTGCTATAATGAGGTATCTCTACGAAGCATGGTAGAATTCCAAATTCTAGATCATTATCCCAGAAATCCAATGTGATAAACACCATTAGTTTATCAGAAATATCAAGTTGAATATTTTAGACTACTTCGGCATATGCATTAGTTTGAGTTAAACTTTTAAGCGGATAAATTTTAGCTTTTAATAATTTGTAATTAAATCATGAATTTGGTTCCGGAAAGGTATTTGTATATATTTATACATTTAGATGCTACGTTTAATTTGATATTAAAATATCTGATAATATATGTACATTAGACATCTCGCTATTTATAGTACTTAAACATTGTAAGATATATTATTTAAGATTGTAATAGTTAAAAGATTACCAAGTACGCCATATTCAGCTTATTATTGTGCTTATTGTATTAGTTATTGCATACTTATCAAAATAAGAGTTTGGATTCATAATATATGAAAATTAAAGTAGCGTAAATGCTATTAACATTCAATTACTTGAAAAATCTATAAAAGATCGAAGGAATATACACGTTACGCACTCGCACGGGGCCTCTCAGGCCCGGTCATTATTTAAATTCTCTGCCAAAAATCACTCCTTCAACGGAAATGGACGAGGTCCACAGTAGCTGCGTTCAGGGTCACCTTCTTACTGACCACATGTTTTTCAGGAATGTACAGACCCTCTTTCCCCCCAAAAATATCGGTTCGGGCCTCAGAGGCCCGGCGCGAGTGCTCGCGTTTCTCATTCTGCATTGATAACGCGAAGAAAGAGGTTGCAAAATGCTTCGCAATTTGAGTTATAAAGATGAAATGAAGAGGTTGCAGACTTTGTGATTAAAATTTAGTGTTCAAAACACAATTTTTTCTGCTTTAAAAATCAATTTCTTGAAAAAAACCGCTCCGGGCCTGCGAGGCCCGGCGCGAGTGCTCGTGTGACTCAAAGTAGCAATTTGAGTTATAAAGATGAAATGAAGAGGTTGCAGACTTTGTGATTAAAATTTAGTGTTCAAAACATAATTTTTCTACTTTGCAAACTCAATTTCCTGGAAAAAAACCGCTCCGGGCCTGCGAGGCCCGGCGCGAGTGCTCGTGTGACGCAAAGTAGCGCGAGTGATCGCGGGTTAACACAGGGTTCGAAATCAAAAATCTCTACTCCTAACATATACTGAATATATTGATGTTCATGCCAAGTGTTTGCTACCTTAGACAAAGCTAATGATTTTTTTTTCATTTTTTATTAAACTTAATTACAAAATACGCAAAATAAAAATATGTGAATTTAAATTCCTGTTTTTTTTGGGGGGGGGGGGGAGAACAAATTGTAATGTAAATTATACTTTATGAGTATGTTTCAATGTTAGATACATTTAGCGTACGATTTAGTTTGTTAATGATTTCTTGTTTTGAAATAGTTTCAGTTTAAGTTTGAATGATGCAGCTAGTCATATGCGACCTAGGGAGTTCGTATTGAGTATTATTTCAACTGCAATTTCAATTTATTACAATCAAGGCAATTGCAAGAAAATTATATAGAGAACAGACGCAACAAAAGACAAACACCGCATATGCAGAACACACAAAAAATAAAAGTAAAATAAATAAAACGTAATATACAAAAGAGACAATCGCCCTGGTTGAGTAGATGGAAGTAAAAACTGTAATAACAGCCTGACTAGCTCCCACCCTTTAAAAAGGAACCAAAATTACGGCAAATTTACAGGAAAAAAAGTAACATAAATACTCGATTGAACATCCGTAAGAACACAGGCACAAAAATAAAAAGAAAAAATGAACGATTTAAATTAAAAACATAAACCAATTAACGTTGAAGGCATGCTTTTATAATACGAAACATTTTCTGTGGGGCTAAGTATAATATGTGTTAGCCTTTTTTTTGAATAAACTTCTGCTATTTATGCATTTTAGACTTTTTGGGACGTAGGGGGGATTATAGGTGTAGAACCTCTTAAGGTTCCAAATTGATTGTGTATAGTTCGATTATATGCCTACATTAACTTGATAGGTAAGTAATGCGTGTGTTTTCTTCTGTTCCCATTATTTGTCGGAAAAAAAAAAAAAACACTGGTATAAAATTAAACATGATATCATTTAGTAACAAAACTCAATAAAGTCATTTTTTTAGACCCAGTTACTCTCAGACAGTGAAGTCTTGGACACAAGGTACCAATATTATACGAAAGAAAGGAAAAAATCACAAAGAGAGACAATGAGATTCAGTTACCTTTTGCCTCACCTGACCCTATACTACACAGTCAATTAAATATCTTTTAAAGAATACAAAAAAAAAAATCGCTCATTTTTTACGAAGTTATTCAAATAAAATTCTTCTTTCTTATGGATATTAAAGAGAAAATTTATGTACAGTATAGTAATTAAAATACATAAAAGAGAAAAATATGGCTCAGATTATTGTAAAACATTCATAAAAATCAAAAGGTTATAACCTTATTAGTTTATTAAAAGTTAAAAAATTTTAAACTAGAGTAGTAATACGGGAGCAGGATGTGTTCGCCCCCATACGTTGGTTGCTGCTTCAATTTACATTTTCCGTCTATATGTTCTAAGGGAAGTTATTTCAAAATTCATTAGAAAAAAGAATCAGTTCCTAACGTCTTCTTTGTGACTTTTCATTTAAATGTTTACCCTCTGCTTACACACATTGCTGCGCACCTTTTAATTTTTTTAACAATATTTTTGAAACCTTTATTTTTTAGTGTTAATTATTTTCCCTATTTATGCTCGAATAAAAATATTTGTAGATAAAAACACATTTAACAGTGTTGATTTACGAAAGCATAAAAAAGTTTTGATTTCAATTTTATGCGGTTTCGTTACTAAAATAGAATAAAATAGAAAATTCTCTAAAACTAAATACATATGATTTTTTTACCTTTGATAATTCCAAAACTAATTAATTGTTCTTTTTGTCTTGAATATGTCGAATTATTGTTTTATTTGCAGTTTTTTTTTCACATGCAACAATATTTTCATCATGAACGAGTAATGCCTAGTTTGAATATATTATTTATGAATGATGCTTCTCCTAAAAAAAGTAAAGTTATTGTTAGAAAAACCAATTCAATTACGCAGTTAAATTCACGTTATTTATTTATTTTGAAATGATAAATGTCATAGTTGTAATAATTAATGCGATTTTATCTTCAATTTGGATGCGATTTAAATTTATTTTCTTGAATTTATATTCCTTATTCTGAAGTGTGAAGAAAAATATTTATGAATCATACTTTATTTTTAACCCAGATGTGTTCCAAATTAGGCATTTACATTTGAAGAAAATAACTCCTTGGTTTAATATTTGTTTATTGTCTCCAAAAGGCATCATATAATGAAAACTGCTGAATCCCGACAGTTGGTGGATCATTATCAAAACATTTCAGACGTAATTATGCTTAATAAATGGCTTTCCAGATATTGCTGTTGGATCTTGGGTTGACTTTTAAGATATTGAAACTGCTGACACCAACTGACTTTGACCATGTCACACAAGGAGTTGCATGTTGTAATATTTTATTGTACAGTATAGGAAATAATGTTTTGTAATTATTTCCTTTTGTAACATTGATTTCATATACAGTAGTTTAATTGACTTGTTATATTAGATCTTTGGTAATGTCCATTTAACCTCTGCGTTGAATACCAGTTGGATAAAATGAATTTTATCAACAAAGTCAAATTCTTATTGGAAAAATGATCTTTAATGGCACTGTTTGTACTTCAATAGGGGAAAGTTTGCATTATATGTACGAAAACGGATTTTAAGACCATGGTAGTACTTAGCGGTTTTAAAGTGTAAAGTGCATAAAATGTTCCGTTAGCTATCAGTTTCCCTAGCATCACTAGTCTGATGGAAAAAAAAAACATGTTTATTATTATTATTATTATTATTATTATTATTTTTAACGTACACAAGTGTTCGACGTTTTCTTTAGTTCTGTAGACTTGACAGCCGTATCATTGCATTTTTGTAAACAATAAAATATTACTTTTTGAAGTGTTCGAAGTGTTTAGAATATTTATGCATCTTTTGGGGCTATTGAAAGGGCCCCATTTACCTGTTCGTGTTTTAATTAAAGCCCAATGTTACCGGGTAGCTTTTCTATTATTTTTCTTTTTTTTTTAAACTCCTTATTTCAACTTAAATTAATTTATGTATTTAAAAAAAATCCCAATGATTTGAACAAGCGTTAAAAGAAAATTTATACATATTTTAAAAAAAAATTAAGGAAATAAATTATATTTTAATTTGTCTCCATTTCTAGAAGCTTTCACATACCAGATATCGCTGATGAATTTCGTTGTGTTTTCTTAACTTTAGTAAATTTAATAATCCTAAAGTATGCTTAGTAAACAAAAAAGAGAAACGCCATTCATCTTATGAATGTGATGCTACCCAAGAAATTGGTGCATTAAAAAAAAAAAAAAAAACAGCCCATTAAACTCTCGTTTTAAAAACAGTAGAATAACATGTTGTCCAAAGATTTAGAATTTTATTTCCTAATAAGAGCCGACGAGCAACCAAAGCTACTCACCTTAAGTACGGATAAAGCCTCTTCTCGTTTAATCTAAATATATTCAAATCTAAAAACATACTTATGTTCGAAAGCAACGTTACTTTAAGTGATTGTTTCAGGAGTGCTTCAACTCAAAAGCCTTCTCTCTAATGCTCTTGAACAGGGCTTCAAGCATCCACTTCTGTGCTATAGTTATGTGGAAAAAGCTTTCCTTTCCAATTTTCTGTAAAATCATTCCAGGTTTTTGAATAATTTATTTTACCAGGCACAAAAATGTCTCCCTCTTGACAAGTAAAGCTCCTGTCAGCTCTAAGCAGGAGAAAATAATGAAGTTGGTTCTATGCGCTAATAGTGTCTTGAAAGAGGTTGCATCATACGATTCTGATGGCAAGGAATAGCCTAGCCTTGATCTTTCTAACTTTCTGAGCTTCTTATGAGATGAAGATGCTTGTGCTCAGTGACAAAAAGACCGATGATGTGGTAAAGGGTTTATATTTTCTTTCATTCTTACGACATATGTCATTGTTATCCAACAATGAATGTGCGGGCCTAGATTGAGACGAAATGGGTTTTCAAAAGAAAGAATAGAAAGAAAGAAAAGAAACTCATTAGAAATTTAAAGCCTACTTTCACATTAATTCTAAGATTCAACTTCTGAACTTAATGTGCTTTTTTTACACAGATCTTACAACATGTTTGCATTGACTCTTAAATTTGAGAATGTTTTCAAAAATGTTCTTCAACATCATTAAACGTTTCACATTGATAAAGATTTAATTAATGAAGCATTGCTGAAGATTTTTTTTTCAATAAACAGCTTTTCAACGGTTTGGGTATATGCATTATACTATTAATATGAATAAGTAATGATATATAAAACTGTTCTTACTTCTTTTTTATTTTACAATCGATTAACATGCATGGAGTTAGTTAATATATAGTAAGTATAATATGTCCTATGAAGAACTATAAATTCACTTTCTATTGTGCTGCTCTGTTTCGGTTAAAATTTCTTACCTTTTTGCGTCCTGTTTTCTTTCGTTTTTTAGGTGATAATGAGTCTACAAATTAACCACAAAATATAAAATTTATAACTTTTTTTTATTTTTAATTTTAATACAGACAATAAATAATTTTCATTTGGAAAAAATTTCACATGTAGCAATAAAATCGATCTTCCTTTTTAAAAGAGTGACAATTTAAATGCATTTTTCCCATTATAAAGCTTAAAAACTGTTAACTATATACAGGGTGTCCACTCCAATCGTGGACCAATAGCTAATTTCTAAACCATTAGAGATAAGCATATAGTTTATTTAGGAAAAATCTCCAAATTACGAAAATAATTTTGGGTCTATTCAATGTTTTTCAAAAAATCAAATTTTGAAAGAGTTACGAAATTTAAATTTTTATACAGCCCCCCAGTCCTATCAATCATATTTAGTAAAACATTCTTGACACTGTAACGTTTAAAACTAAAAAAAAATCACTCTTCTACCACAAAAAGAGAGGATCGCTCCCTCGAAAACGTCATGAAACAATGAAAAATCTTGATTTTTCAAAACGTCATAACTCGAGCAATTTTTGTGGTAGAAGAGTGATTTTTTTTTTTTAGTTTTAAACGTTACAGTGTCAAGAATGTTTTACTAAATATGATTGATAGGACTGGGGGCTGTATAAAAATTTAAATTTCGTAACTCTTTCAAATTTTGATTTTTTGAAAAACATTGAACAGACCCAAAATTCCTTTCGTAATTTGGAGATTTTTTCCTAAATAAACTATATGCTTATCTCTAACGGTTTAGAAATTAGTTATTGGTCCACGATTGGAGTGGACACCCTGTATGTACCTGTCACTTTCTACAAGATTATTTGTGAATGAAACGAACCTATAAACAAAATTTTCGTCTGCGTAATATATTCGTCATTTAAATTGTTTTGAGGACGTTATTAATTCGTCAAACCAAAATCTTACAAAAACTGCATAGTCTCGATACACTGTGAAAAAAACGCAAGACCATGTAAACTGCAAATATCCATAAAAACTGTCGACTAACGAAGGAAAATGACAGCTTGTGAAAAAAGTTTTCTGCTGCCATTATACGTCTACATTTTAAAAAAAAAATCACACTTTTTTAAAAGCAACGAGAGGTATATGAGCTAATATTTAGAAAAGTGCCAATTTGAGTCCCAAGTGAATTTTCACTAGTATTTCAATAACTAGTTAAATAAATAACTTTCCCCAGAAAGAAGATAAGGTTCTACTTTCATTTCATCTAGTAACATCAGAAAAAAAAAAATTTTTTTCTTCAGAAAATATTGTTTTTATACATCAAAAATCAGATCGGTAACGTGTCCCCAGTAGCAAAGCTTAGCATACAAACAGGTCATGCGCACTTTCTAACTTCCCAAAAAAACGCACTTGCACAAAAAAGATTCAATTTTTACCCCTTTGTTAATATTTTGTTTCATTTTTGTTTTAATCGATTTCTGATTTTCTAGCCGATGCGAAATAAGCGTGTCCCAAGTTCCGCCGTCAGAGTGGTAACAATAACTACCGATCTATGTTTAGGCTCCCAAAATCATTCCCTGCACCTATACCACGTGATACTGAGTACCTGGTGGGATGTTTTATCGAATCGTAATTAAAAATTTGCATTTCTGCATCTAAAATTGAAGGTAAGATTTTTTAAAGTGATTTTACAAAATGTGTGTCATTTGAGTCATCAGATCGGTAACACGCTCTAAAATGCGCAGTTTTTATTATTTAAAAAATTATTTTATGTATAAGTATAGTCCTTTATTACAAGTGAAAAAACCACGTGTTTGATTTTAGTTTAGTGCGATCGACTCGGAAATAAAAATAAAAAAAAAAACTTTGTCAGTTTGTCAGATCGGTAACAGTCAGAGCGGTAACATTGAAAAACAGCGAATATGTTACAGAACTAACTCACACGGCTCAGAATTATAAAAAACAAAAATCATAGGTTTTAGCCATATATATTGAATATTTTTGTTCTTAAAAAATGAAAAGCAATGAGTTTTAGTACAATTGCTTCATTTGTGGTTTGTATGACCTAACAATAAAAGTTAGTAAAATAAGAAAAATTGACACTGCAGAAATTAAGTTAATTAATTATTATTATTTTATTTATTTATTTTTTTGGTGCTTCAATTTCTCATAACTTCGCTAAATAACTAGATAATAACTAGCATGCTAAATTTGAATTTCTGATCAAGAAATTAAATTTCCTGCAACTAATTAAAGAAAAGCAAGCAGCACAGTTGTGTTGAAAAAGTTGAAGTTGTGTGTTGTTTTAAAACAAAACAAATGTTTTATTAGCTTAGATTTGGTAATCTCATAATTTATTTTATCTAAAAACCTTATCGCTCATTTTTATTTCCAAGAAATGCTTTTTTATAATGATATTTGATTTTTTAGCCTACTATATGTATTGTAATATAATTATCTTAATTCTATGTTAAAAATGCAAGGAAATGATATCATATTTAGAGATGTTAACGAAAACTGAAAGCATAAACTCAAATATGTAACTCATATTAACATCAGATCTGTAACATTCATCAGATCTGTAACGGCTTAAAAGTGAGTAATCTAAGGAGGGGGTAAATAACTTCCTTGACCTCCCCCCTTTTATTTTCTTGCATTTCGACCCAATTTAGACTTAAAATCCAATATTAGTTTTTTTTCTGCAAAAAAAATTTTTTTTTCAGAAAACTCCAACTTCAAATTGGTACTTTTCTAAATATTCGCTCATATATAACATAATTATCAGTAACGTTATTCTATAACTTAAAAAACGGACATTTAATAAAAAACGATAACATAAGAGATAAGGATTCACCGATAAGCAAATTGTCCGATTACCGATTACTGATTAATCGGTTGTTGATGATCGGCTGATTAATCCGCTGAGCCGATTAATGATGAGGATGATTGTTTTTAGTGCTACCAATTTTACCATGACAAATTGTTCTGTCTTAGCCGATTCCGAGTTTAGTAATAGTAAGTAAAGTATTTCCGAGAGAATTTTTTTTTTCTATTTTCTCATTTTCACGAAATAATTTCCATATTTTAGTAAATTTCTTTGAACCAATTTTCATGTTATTGTCAATAATATTACATTAAAACATTGTTAATTATGTTAATTGGACATAAAAATTCAAAAAAAGGGGACGGGGAGTCTGTGGTGATCACTCCAATTTAGGGGTACTTTTAATTTAAATGTTTTAGTAGTTAGTAGCAATTTAATTCAAGACTTGTATTATTTGTGATAATAAGAGGTTATCTAAAAGCACTGTACTAAGGAGAAAATTGTCGCCACAAGAAAAATGTTGCAACATTGTATATGTATATTTATTCAATGTAGGAGGATTATTTTACAAAAAATTTTGTATCAACTGTGAGGATTATTATTAGTGTTAATAAAAATATTCATCATAGTTTCTTAGTGAAGGTATACTTTGAAGAATAATAATTAAAGAAATTTTTTGACCGATTAATCGGCTCGGTTTTGTCGATTATTAATAATCGGCAAAGTGGCTGATTATGGCCGATTAATCGGCCATAATCGGCCGATCCGATTAATCGGTGCATCTTTAATAAGAGATATTGCTGCAATTTTTATCACAATTGAATTCAGCAATATTCCAGTTGCTTCAAATAAAAATAATATTCATTTGGCAGGAATATCTGCAAGCTTATTGTTGAATACATGTATTTGTGTTGCATACCAAGAGAATATTAAAAGTAAGAATATGCAATTTATGCAAAAAAAAAAGTAATTTTGCAGATTGCAGCGCTGTATTGTCATTTAATGCAAACACTACACATGTAAAGTTTATTTATTAAATTAGCAGTATGACATTTTTCGATTGCGTTAAGATATACTTAAACGTTTAATTACTCTGAATACACTACAAGCGCTTTTAAAGTCAGTTGGTACAAATCGTACGTATCATTAATAAAAGAAAACATATTTTCACGTTAAACAAAAAGGAAACTAATACTCGATACGTATAAACGAAATGTTACAAGTCACGCAAAAGACAGACTCAATTGAAGTAATAAAATTATCAATCAATTTTATGAGAACAAATGAGAACAATAAACTTTTCACCCAATGAATTTCGGAAATAATTGAAAACAAATGAGGTCACAGCTAATAAAAATATATAAAGGTAAATGTATGCTTAAAAAGACGATAAAACAAAGCACGACTCTAATCCAAGTAATTGCCTTTGGGAGCTGTGTTACAGCTTCTATTTATTCACCATACACTCTAAGTTCATTTAAGCTTAGTAAATGTGATTTAATTGCGAGATCCTGTGATATTCTCAGATTTACAAGAGGATCGTCTGCAAATTGAAAATTGCTTACTGTCGCTTTTAGGACGCTATTTTTACGGAGGTTTCAGTTTTATTTAATGCACTTATTTTGAATGTTTTATATTTTGTTTTAAATGAAAAATCATATATTTATTGAAATATTTTTAATTAAGTTTACTAGAAGGTTTATCAGCTATTTTTCCTCAATTTTTAACCGTGTGAAGGGTTTAGTATCAAAACAAGATCAATCGATAAATTTATGCGTATGATGAACATAGTTTGTGAGGAATACAGAGAAATGACGTTTTCTGTAACACATTGTTGGTCATATCAAACCGGTTGAAGATGCTGAAAAACTTGTAATTAGATTTTAATTTAATGATTTCTGACTTAACAACATTCTTTAAATAGTTGAGACTTGATTTTGAAAAACTGTCTGGGACTAAGAAATGTGTTCTTAAAACTCAGACTTCATAAAATGTAAAAGTATTATTTCAATAAAAATCATTTTGGTACTGATAAGAGTTACTCTTCAAAAAGAAACATTATAACCTTCACAAGCATTTTACAGTAAAAAAAAAAAGTAAATGAGAAAAAATCCTTTCACAATATTTTAAATTTCAATAAAATTGTATCCATTAAAATCTGTCATCTTTTTTTAAATAAAAATTTGTATTTTAATACTTATTTAGTTCACAATATGTAAACTTTTTCTTCCGTGGCCAGTCATTGTTGCTTAATAACTTTGTTAGTTTAAAAAATATAGATTTATTTATTCATCGTTACTTCCCAAAGTGTCTCAAATACTAAATGATTTAACACATTTATGTTTTTACATACTGCTCGACATTGATAATGCAAGACCAAGAAGGAGTGGTCAGAAATGTATGCAAATTTTAGAGTAGATACACGTCATTGAGTTATGCAAATGATGTGAAATGCGCAGCTCTTTGACGCACGTCAATTAAGATATAAGGGAAGAAACGTGCAAAATAGGCAATGTTCGTACGGTTATTTCTGTTAGACATTATCGAAGAAATTTTGTTTTTGGCTCGGAGGATACGCGTAATAGGAGATAATGCCAGGCCACCTTTGATGAAGGCACTTCCAACAAATAGACGATTTTACGAGTGGTATTGTGATCGGACTGAGAAATGGCTATTGGTCTGTACGTCAAATCGCAGCTGATACCCACATGGATGCGAGCACGATGCATCGACTGTGTCGAAGATGGTTGGAACAAGGAAATGAGGCAATTTTGAGGGGTGCAGGTGCAGCACGTGTGGACAGACACCATTTACCGACAGGATGTAGAAGATCCACAAGTCGCTTGTACCTTGATTCTGCAGCATGTGCAAGATACCCTGGATGTTCCCGTGTCGACCAGAACCATTTACCGTCGATTGATTGCACGTGGCCTGTAATCACGGCGTTTGCTGAGAAGACTGGTATTGACCCCACATCATAAACCTGAACGTTTGTCATGGTGCCGGACTAGAGCGACGTGGATGACAGAAAGGCGAAATCTCGTGTTCTCAGATGAATCACGCTTCTGCTTATCCAGTGACAGTCACCGCATACGTGTGTGGCGCCGACGCGGAGACGAATCTAATCCGGCAGTAAGTGTGGAACTCCCCACCGCGTGACAACGTGGCATAATAGTTTGGGGCTATATTTCGTACAATTCCATATCACCTCTAGTTCGTATTCTGGGGACTACGACGGCCCAATGATACTCGGATAATGTACTACGGCCGGTGGCACTCCTCTACTTTCAGGGGCTACCTAATGCAGTTTTTCAGCAGGATAACGCACGACCACACAGTATGCTCTCCCAGCTATACATATGCTTCCCCGGCCACCATACTCTCCTGACCAGTCACCAATCGAACATGTGTAGGATGTGATTTGACGCCATTTGCAGAATCTGCCCCCGCCTTGTTCAGAAGACGAACTGTGGCAAATGGTTTAAAGGGGATTAAAAGCTATCCCTCAGGACACCATCCGCACTCTTATTGACTTTATTCCGAGATGTGTTTCTTCGTGCATTGCTGTCCGCGGTTGTCCTACTTCCTACTGAGCCGACCGTTTTCGCTCTGTATTCTGTCTATCGTTTTGAAATAAAGACCACTTATTGTTCCTTACTATCTCTGACTTCGTACCAAATTTTATCACTTCCGATCACTCCTTCTTGGTGTTGCATTTTCAATGTCGAGCAGTGCATACATTGTGATTTATTTTGTTTTAATAGGATACTGAATTGCGTTGCATAAAAAATGCTCACCACCATTACCCAAACATAAAATACCATTTTCCATTGAAAGATAGCAGTACTGGCGTCATTATTAATTTCCCAAGTTAAAAAATTGAGATGAGAGTTATTTATGTGAAACATTTGGAAAATTATAAAGTATTAACATATTCATAAATTTACTATTTCGGAAAGCTGATAAAATATTTCTATTTTATTTCATGGCAATGATTATTATTTTAGTATTATATCACCTCCGTGATTATGATTAATTTTTTATGCTTTTATTTTTTAGTAAAATAACTATAGTATAGCAGAGACATTGTTTATGGTCCCTTTTCGTTGCAAACAAAGTTTTAAAACGGAAAAATTATTTGGACTCAAAAATTACACGCTTTGGAAGTCCCATTTTGGAATGACAACTAAGCTGCTTATACACTCAAATAAGATAGTAAGTTAGAGGTTCGTAGAATCAAGTATCAACTATATTTTGTGCAAAAAATATTGAGTATTACTTAATCTGATTTGTCCAAATGTGTTTTAGATGTTTGAATCAAAGAAGGTGTATTTTCCGTCGTTCTTTACAAGACTGAATGCGTATCCCATAATCATAGCCAGTTGTTGAGATATTTAATCATAATAAGTACTTACCGTAATAAGTGCGAAAAACTGGAACGTACTGCATTAAAATATAAAATTTGAATTAATTTTAGTTTTAAAAACTTCACTCTGAGTATGGCTGCAACTTCCAGATAGAAATTTAAATCATATTTTTATACAGGATACGTTTTATTAATGAGAAAACAGTAAGATAAATGTTTAGAAGAAAAATCAGGAACTTCCTCATTTTAAAACAAATTGCATAATGCAACTTTAAAGTAATTTTTTTAGCTTCATTGTTCAAAATGTTAGAACTCAATCTTCTGCAAGCGTGAGCTATTTTCTAAGTGAAATATTTGATGTGCCAAAGCATTTAATGGAAGATAAAGCTAGATGAATTCAAATCAGTGTTATTCTACGACGTTTCATTAAACTAAGAATAAAACTTTATTTTTAAGACGACGACCTGAGACAAAGAGAGATGATTAAAAATTTTTTGTTGAAGAAGACCGTTTTTATCTATCCCAAGAATAAAGATAGTAGGATGATTCAAAAGAAAAAAAAAAAGAAGAGAGAAAATCACGCTCCTTGGCTTCTTTTATAAATGATTTGATGCTAGAGTGCATTAACTGGAAACAAAACTCATTCACAAGGGATCTAAGGGTTAACATTCATTGAATCTCAAGCCTGAAAGTTAAACATTTCTTCTGAAAACTTGCTATGAAGATGATTTATTTTAACGGTGTCAAATATTGCGCGTTAAAGAAACCTTAATGGGAAATATCATTAGGAAAATAATAAGATTTTTAGAGGTTAAGTATGATTTGCAATAATATCTAATGCCTAAATAAACTTTTAGTTCAAAAATTAACACAGTGATATTAGTAAGTAACACATGATATTTGTCCGCGACAAAATCTCAAACTCTCCAAAAATTATATTTGTTTTCATAGTTATAGGTGGGAAAAGTCGGAGCGAAACTGGATTGGGTAATAAATATGATTAAATAATTTAACGTGAATTAATGTTACTGCCTTTTTTCTTGTACAAATGACATTTCAGACAGTGGATAGATTATATTTCTTCTTATGCCCTCTGAATAAACAAACACATATCATGTTACAAATTATATATTTCAAATAAAGAAATGCATATTTCAGACATACATCTCTTTTAAAGGAATTTGAATAGTAATATGTTTTATTATTCAAATTTTATGTACTTTAAACCATACTTTTAGCCATAACTTTACTAAAATAATATAACAAAATGTTACACGGAAAAAATGAATAGTTACTCAATCGTATCTGAAGTGATTTCAAAATACTTCCATGCATTAAAAAATATGGCATTCTAAATACTTAACAAAATATCCATTTATCACCAAATACTATATCTAAATACTTAACAAAATATCTATTTATCATTTACCAAAAGACCCACTATATAAAATCGGGTTTTCTTGAAAAGAGCCTTACTGTGATTAGACACAGCTTAATATTTGAACAATTAAAACTTGATTTTTAATTATTACTATTATTCTTTTCAAATTGAATATTTTGCTATTTTAAATTGTGTTTCATTCCATTGTTTTTACAAAAGCTATTTAATGTTCGATGCAGTCTTCAAAAACAACAAATTTTAAAATGTTTATGTATATTTAAATATTCATATTCTGAAAAAAATCTGCAGCTCATAATGGTATTACAAACATAATATTTTTAAAGCATAAAACAAAAAGTTTTCTTTACTACAATAATAAAAATTTTAAATGCTTCGACTTTATATCTTTGATTCAAAATAAATAAACAAACAACTAAAGTTGTTAAAGTCAAAGGCAAAAATAATTTCAAAACAGAAAGATTCGAAGAGATTTTATTTCCAACGTTAAAGATCCCAAGCGAATTTTTAAAACACTTTTAGTATTAAGACTTTCTATGTCAATGCAATACTTTTGCCAACAAGCTGTGTTTCAAAAGAAATTTGCATATTCAATGGTCCTTAATCCGATTACAATATGTTTTTGCTAAATACTTTCTCGAGTAAAATTATTCAATTATTTACTTTTCCCACCGTTACGGAATTTTCTTTAAGCAATAAAATTTATTCATTTGTTACGTCGACAGTTTTCACAATATGTTTTTTTACGCTTCCACGCGTCAAAATTTAATCGCACATGTAAGTTTCCAATTTATAGCATGAGAAACGGATTCAAGATTTTTACTGTCACAAAATGTAACGAATAGTATTTTTGTTTGCTTTGAGGAAAAGGAAAAGCTTCAACATATATTTATTACAAATAAGTGCGACATTTATTTGGCTGGAAAACTAACCCCAAAATATTTTTTCGTATTTTAAGTAATCCATTTATGATGGTGACAATATTTTTTTTAAACTAAAATCAACGTTTTTAGATTTTTTTTTTTTTTGAATGTTTCATGTTATAAGTGTCTCTTTTTTTAGTTGCATGATTTATGCGATACAATAGAAAATGACATACGAGATGTATTTTGATTAAATACTGTAGCGAATAATAAATTAATTTTATCTACCAGTTTGTTGGCTATCTTAGCTACAATAAGAGGATCTTTGCCTCCAGCTCGATCATTGGCTATTCCTAACTGAGGAGTCCACAATAAGGACAAAACTGCAGTCTTAGGATGCTATGATCGAGCTGTGGGTGCATTTGAAATAATTGAGTTAAAATCTCCCATTTTTTTTACAATTACCTATTAGCTAAATTTTCTTTTTTTTACTTTCAAAAGTTATGATGTATTGTCATAGTTTTTCATCATATACGTTTGTGTAACCATTGTTTGCCGTTTAATTACTTTTTCTTTTTTCAAAATTTTCATGAAATGTCAGTTTCTTACATTAGTATTTTAGTGCACCTTTTCCTAACTCAGGTATTAAATGTTTCAGCATTCGGATTGTACCACAAACTCTTATCAACTTTAATTATCAAATTTAAAAGTGCTTTTGAAACAAGTAAACATGTTACCTTATGCGTATACGTAATTCCATATTAGATAAAAGTTGTTTGGTTGAAATGTGAACTAAATAGATTGACACAAATACATTCAGATATAAACATAATTTAAAAGTGCGATTTAAAAAAAGCAATGCAGTCAATTTCATCTGAGGTGTAGCAATAAACCACTTTCTTCTATTTTTGGAACAAATCGACATTACATCGCAATTATTTTACCTGAAAAAGGA
This sequence comes from Uloborus plumipes, assembly GCA_038373865.1. Classification (NCBI taxonomy): domain Eukaryota; kingdom Metazoa; phylum Arthropoda; class Arachnida; order Araneae; family Uloboridae; genus Uloborus; species Uloborus plumipes. The sequence goes on from JAXGGA010000012.1 coordinate 108,407, forward strand.
TAGAAAGAAATCTACGCTTAATCAACTTCAGAATAATCATAACCAGCATTTTTTTACGCGCGGATTTTTTTTTTTTTTCATTACCACGTTTCGTTGAAATCTGAATTTTCTTCCTTTCCTCGCTTTATTTTCTTTTTACCATATTTCGCGGATGAGTAAATTAAAGTGCGCTCCAAATAACAGCGCAAAGTGAGGAAAAAAGCGAATAAAAACGTACGAGCGAATTATTTTTGAAATAAAATTTACTTCATGCATCGAGGGCAAGTGATTATGTCGCCTTAGGTTCGGATATTCCCTTTTGAAGAGGCGACATAAATGAAAGAAGTCAGGAAAAAAAATAGTTGAATTGAAGATAAGCAACATATGAAAGAAGATGCTTCCTCCCGAAATAAATAGCATAAGATTGGAATACAAATGCAACACAAGAGTGTGACTGCCGCATTTTTGACAAAAATAGCTTTTTTTTTTTTTTTGCAAATTGTGTTAAAGTGTTATTCTGATATTTTGATGAAATAATGTTTACCGTTAGATATTGTTACAGGAAGGAATGGATATTTTTAGTTGTTTTATAGAACGGCCAAAATGATCTTTAAATGATTACATATATCCACCGGTCCCTCGTCATATCTATTATGAAAATTCGCAAATTGCTATTGAATGTGAGGAGATATAAAACTCTTGGTTCCGTTTAAACTTACATGAGTTTTATTTTTGCAATAGTTCGTCCTAGATGCATACTTTTAATGGCAAAAAAGCTCAAAATGAGGGGCACAGTTAAGATAAAGAAAGTTTGAAGAAGACAAAGATGTTTCAAAACACAAAATGTAGCTTTGTATACGGAGTTTAGGTACCTTAACTTATATTCAGGGAAATCAAGAGCATAAAAAACAATTCGACCACAAAAAGTTTGACATTAGTACTACAAATATTCACCGAGATATAAAACGCTGCGTTTTGTGACTCATACTTCTTTATTTTCGTTGTCAGAAACAAATTTGGGCGAAATTTTAGCCACTCAGAATTGCCGTAGAATTACAACCGGTCACTCCACTGAAATGGCTATACGTAGCGATCTCATATTTTTCACGAAAAAGAAACACTTTGAACTCTAATATCGCGAGTTTTAAAATCGAGTTTTAATTGTGAATCTTTCATATCTTTGTGTTGAAATTGGTTTTTAATTTAGATTTGTTTTCCTGAAAAAAGTAAGGGGTCGTGGAGCATATATGAAAAGTTCAATTTCGTATTTTTTTACTTTTTTTTTCGCTTCAAACTTTTAATATGTTAACTCTGAGCTTAATTTTGAGTATTTTTGCGCTTGAAAATATTCATCTAGGACAAACGACAAAGTATATATATTAACACAAGTCTGCAACCAAAAAACTGCATGGGATATTCTGAGTGTACTTTATGTTTTTGGAGTGCTGAATTCAAAAATGACCTTCGTCTGTATCTATCACGTACGGTTTTTTTTTTTTTGTAAAACACATGTACAGAGTGTGGTAATGTACCATCTTACCTCCATATAACGAAAGAAAAACTATACTAATGTATGCTTTAAAAAAATGTTTACTACAAATGGTTTCTCTTATTTGGTTCGTAGATGTTCAAAGAGTACCCACAGTTATAAAAACTAAAAACAGGGAGAGAGCGAGGGTGAGAGTCGGATGGGGGAAAGTACAAACAGGACTGCTACTCTCACCTATAGAACCACATTGATGAGGTTCAAATATGTTGTACTGGGTTCTTGGAATATTAAAGATTTTATTTAAATAACAGTGATAGTGATAAGAGAGGTAAGGAATGTGAGGGGATTTTTTTTGTTTGTTTTTCGTTGGATTTGTTATTTAAAAGTGCTGGTTTGTGTTGTTTTTTTTTTCTTTTTAATTTATTCCCCTTTCGTCTGAGATTCAGGAAACTAAAATAATATCCGAATAAGCAGAAATGCTGCCATGGTGCGTTTTTTCAATTAAACTGACATCCCTCTTTAAAATAGAACCGTTCAAAGGTGCTAGGTGCTATTTGCGGCTTTCCATGTTGGACAGTATTGTGGTTGATCGTGAAAAGGTTGTTTCCACCTCTTTACATCAAATTATGACGGATGAAGCAATTTATCAAGTCTTTGCCAACATATGGAGACTGTTTCAAATATAGTTATTCAAAGTTTCCGATATTGACTGAAACTAAACTGAAAAAGGAAATATTCACAGGACCTGTGGCATACGCAAACTTTTATGTGATCCTTTGCTTTTTGAATCATGGAATTAAACTAAAAAAGAAGCCTGGAACTCATGTGGTACAAAAGTTTTTGGGAAGTAACAAAGATGCTGGCCATAAAAAATATCGTTAAGAGGATGCTGGCAGCATTCAAAGCTCAAACTGCAACATGAGTTTGAAAGTTCGTTTTGTACATTCTCACGTAGACTATTTTCCCGAAAACCTTGGTGGCTTTAGTGAGAAACAGAGTGAAAGATTTCATCAAGATGTGAAATACACCGAAAGACGTTACCAAGGAGATGGTACGTAAATATGATGTCAGATTACTGTTGGATGCTCAACGGGAAACATAGAATTCCAACCAGCGAAAACGCACTAGAAGGAGTATCAGTGAAAAGAAAAAAACGGTTTTAATATGAAAAAGAGTAGACACTAAACGTGATCTACTTTTTAAAATGTGTTGTAATGAGTAAAAATTGCACAGCTTTTTTTTCCAATAAATACATGATTTTCTTTTTAACTTTTTTTTTGACTTTGGCAATTGGACAATTACGTATTGCAAAACATCTGTACGTGATAGAAAAAAAAATAGCTCATATTTGGATTAAGCACACCGAAAAACATTAAAATCAGTCAAAACATCTCATGCATCTGTTCCGATTTTTTTTTTTTTTTTTTTTGCAGACCTGTGTAATAGAAACAAATTTTACAAATGAAATAGAAATTGGCAAATTAGGAGAAGTGAAAGGAGAAAAGTTGAACCTAGAACTGATCAGCCGTGGGGGATTCAAGAGTGGTCGAAAGACCAAACAATTCAAATGTAAACTATACAGAAACAAAAACCTAAAACTAAAAGCAGTGGTTTCGCCTCGACTAATTAGGAATAAAACTTCGATAAATTGAAATTAAGATACATTAGTTACGGGAAAAAATGCCAATGTTATAATTTTCCTTCTGTGTTTTGTTTTTAACGAAACTCTTACATTTTTTAGACATGCCACGCTTTTTGGCAGAACTGCAGAAGTGACTGAAAGTACTATATCAAACGGCCGTCGATATGGTTTGTGTAATATAGAGAAAATGGAAAATAAGGCGTCGATATTTTACTTTCTCAAACATTTTCCACTTACAGCAAACTGCCGTTATTAAAAGAAAAAGTTCCAAATGGCTAACTTGAAAATGAAATTTTTATCCATTGAAATATTTTTCAACGTGCATGCATTTTTGTTTTTGACAAAAATCCTTCATTAAACTCTCAAAATAAAGAATTAGAAAAAAGGTTTTCGGTAATTAGACCCGCTTACTGCATTTAAAGAAATGAAAGAAACTAAAAAAAGGGAGAGACGAACTAGTGCAATGGGTTTTAGGATTTTATTATTATTTTTTTATTATTTCGTTATTAACATTTTTTCTTCACTGAATAAAAGTTACATTTAGTTAGTTTCTTAAAAATCATAACCCATTAACAAAACGAAAAGATTTGAAACACTTATCCCACTTTTTTACCATTGCAAATCTTTAAATCATGAAATAAAATAAATTGAATAGAAAATATTAAAGAACAATTATTTTGCTTTTGCTCTCATTTAAGTGATCGTATTATTTGCTGAACTAGCTCTTCAGCCATTTCAAATAAAAATGTTAATCTTCAAAATAAACTAAATTCGTGAAAAAAAAAAACAATGTCTTTTAGATATTTCATTTCCCAATGAACACAAAACCACCACAAATATTCCAACATTCTAGAACTCTGGAATTACTTATTCTAAAAGTGTGCTTGTAACGATCATTCTGTTTGAGCGCCAGTTCAATTCACTTTAAGTGACAATGCTCCATGAAACGCATTATTTCTTGTGCTATCTGTATTGCACTGTAATACAATTTGTAGAAGGGATATATCTTCCAGGAGACGTTTTCACGCTTAAGATGTGCATTTGCATCGCTATCTTTCATCATTTACTCTGAGAAGTTGGATTTTTTTTATTTAACTTATCTTTCATTTAAATACGTATTCTCCTTACTTCTTTTTTTCAAAATTCACTTCTAGAAGAAAAGGTTTCTTAAAATCATAATCACTTAACTATGAATCATACATCTACTTTTATTCTTTTGTAATAATCGTAGTTTTCTTTTTTCGTTGCCATTTTTATTTAGTCCAACTCTTTACAATGCATATTAATACAGTTATCAAGATAAAGCAAGGAAAAATTACTCGGAAAACAAGTGTTAAGCTTAAATACCAGAAGGAAAAAACGTATTATTTTATATACTTGATAAATATGTGCTTATTTATTTTATTTTATTTTTTTACTAAAGTAATTTAGGAAATATGTTTTTCAAATTTTATGTTAAGTATTTATTTGCTCCGTAACTCATAAAATGTATTTTTCATTTTGGGCGTCCAAACTATTATTAATTAATTGTTTAATTTATTCTATAGATAAACTCATTTAATTGTCCTAAAAATAGACAAATAAATTGCAATTCACAGGAGAAAATGTAAACATGCAATCAAGAAGCAGTATTTTTCGCGGTGTGTATAATCATAAACACTACTGAAAGCATCAGGTTATGATCACTTAATCTCAAGAAAAAACGAATGCTGAATGTCTTCAGGCAGGCAAAATATTGGGTGTCCCGTAACAAAGATTTGATAAAAAATATTTTAGCATATGAATTATTTAAAGCATTTCTAATGTCATTTCTCAGGCTAATTTCAAATTTCTGATCAGAAATTTTCTATCTTCCAGTTTTTGAGCAATCATAAGTTTTCAATTTATTTTTATATCACAAGGTGCTCAAAACACAGAATGAATAAAAACATTCTGAGGAAGGTGACAAAAATTGTGCTAGATAGTGTTACTGGTTCTTACTTCAGTGGCGACATGAGGGTTAGTCTGATACCACCTTGGTCATACAAAAAATAAATTCTTGTAAATAAACACCTTCACCTTACAAAAATCTGACCGCTAATGTCTAACGGTGTTCCTCTTTTTGGGAGGTCATTTATGTCACACTATTATCTTAAACCTAGTGTATTAGCGTTTGATAGAACATTAACCTCATACTTTCGTGCCACTTATAATTGAAGGGGCAAGTAGATAAAGATGAGATGTAACATTTTTTTAAAGTTCTGTAAAATGTTGTCGAATTTTTTTAATGGATATTTCTCAATGGGTATAACGGGGTCATATTCTTAGTTACAAACCATTTCTGTGATGAAGGGGACATGATACTGATGAACGTATCACCTTCATTCATGGTAAAAAGTAAGTTTCTAAAATTGTCACATATCACCTTTATCCACTTGCCCCTTCAATTGAAAGGATGTCTTTATGCTACGCGCATGGGTCACACATGATTTACAGAACCACTCTTGCAAAGAAAGACTAGGGGGGGGGGGCTCACTTTTATTTGACTCAACCTAACAGTTTTAATTGCAAAAAAAGGTCAATATTATGTGCAGTGTAAAAACATTAAAAGTTTGAAAAGAAAAATAAAATTAACGAAGAAATTCTAACCCTAACATTTTAAACTGCTCCTATCTACTCATAAAAAACTTCATCGTAAATTAAACCAACACAAAAAGAAATTGACGTCGGTACCACCAATATTTACTGAGATATCTGACTTCTATTGACAGAATTTTGTATCATTACTTACCACTTTTCACCACTTTACAGAAAATTCAACTACTATTTATTGGGGTGAGAGGGCGGATAAATATAAAAAAGGGGGGTGCTAACAAAGGTTTAAAACAATATGCGTGCATTTTTCATATTGTGCGAGCGTTCATACTGTGATTTTTTTTGTAAAAATGCATAATAATTGCATATAATATTCGATAACACTAAAAAAAGATAAATATATATATATATTTTTAATTACTTTGTAAACATTCTTCTGAAGGGTGGATTTGTTCCACTTTAATTTTTTTGCTCTCTAAAATTTGAACTTGATTATTTCCCTGCGCTTGTCTCAAGTGTTTAAAACTTGTTGTGTTGTTATATTTTTTCATTGGGGATTACTTTCCTAAATGCAATGCAGAGTACATCTTAAAAATTAGCTTTTTCTTATTTTCCGCCATGTTTTTTCTTTACTTGATACTTTTAATATCTTAACTGCCGCTAATTTAATAATTTTTGCAATTGAAGAAATGTCTCTCGGACTAACGATTGCTAAAATAGTGATCTTGCAAATTGAACGGGAACAAGTCGTTTGTAAAGTTTACTCCCTGAGTTTTAAAATTATCTCTTGAAAAGAAAATACAAAATTCACTTAGCATGTAAAATTGGCAGAACATCAACTAGAGATTAAAATACGTATACTTCCATCTAAATCAGTTTTAAAATCTAAACTTCATGAAAAAAAAAGCTTGGCATCATACTTCAAGAGTCGATCAAGAATTTTTTGCCCTTCTTCTTCTTTTTAAGTGCATAATAGGTAAGATTATGAATCGATACTAAAGATCGATACGATGTGCTATGCTTCAAAAGATACGATATTTATGTAAGAATTAAGCAGATTTCCAGCTATCGGTTATCGTCTTACTGACAAACGAATTAAATAGAGATAATTTTTACGATCAATACATTCCCTTTTTAAGATCGCGTAATGACTGTAGTAGTGAAAGTTTCAGCGATATATTTTTGTTTTAAGAAAAGGTTCTTAGAGCTTACTAGATACATTAAAGGTAATTTAAGGATAAAATTGGAAAGAAACTTAGTAACATTTGATGACCATATCTACAGCTATTTTTCTGGTCATTCTTTTGTACTTATGACTATCTATATAACCGTGTTGAAAAATTCACAGCTAGATAAAATAGGAGGGATTTTTAATATAAAATAGTAATTGTGATTTTTAAGTATTAGAAAACGAAAATGGGTAATATCTAAAGAATAAGGGTATGAAAATTAACACAAACTCAAAATGACATGATACGTTTACATCGCATATTTGAACCAAGACAAAACCAAATTGCTGCTGACCTAACACTTACCACATTCAGAAATAAATTAAATAGATAAACTGGCAGAGAAATAGGTTTGATAAACGCTTCAGTTATCAGTATTAAATACAATCAACAGTAGTTAGTTTGATTAATCAGTAAAATGGGTCAAACTAATTATCTATCTATCTATCTATCTATCTATCTATCTATCTATCTATATATATATATATATATATATATATATATATATATATATATATATATATATATATATATATATATATATACAGGGTGTCCACTCCAATCGTGGACCAATAGCTAATTTCTAAACCGTTAGAGATAAGCATATAGTTTATTTAGGAAAAAATCTCCAAATTACGAAAGGAATTTTGGGTCTATTCAATGTTTTTCAAAAAATCAAATTTTGAAAGAGTTACGAAATTTAAATTTTTATACAGCCCCCCAGTCCTATCAATCATATTTAGTAAAACATTCTTGACACTGTAACGTTTAAAACTAAAAAAAAATCACTCTTCTACGACAAAAATTGACCGAGTTATGACGTTTTGAAAAATCAAGATTTTGCATTGTTTCATGACGTCATCGAGAGATCGCTTTAGGGACCGTATGCGAAATCCTTCAAAATCTTGATTTTTCAAAACGTCATAACTCGGTCAATTTTTGTCGTAGAAGAGTGATTTTTTTTTAGTTTTAAACGTTACAGTGTCAAGAATGTTTTACTAAATATGATTGATAGCACTGGGGGGCTGTATAAAAATTTAAATTTCGTAACTCTTTCAAAATTTGATTTTTTGAAAAACATTGAATAGACCCAAAATTCCTTTCGTAATTTGGAGATTTTTTCCTAAATAAACTATATGCTTATCTCTAACGGTTTAGAAATTAGCTATTGGTCCACGATTGGAGTGGACACCCTGTATATATATATATATTTATATATATATATATATATATATATATATATATATATATATATATATATATATATATATATATATATATATATATATATATATATTGCTCGACATCGAAAATGCAACACCAAGAAGGAGTGGTCAGAAATTGATGAAATTTGGTAAGAAGACAGAGACAGCATGGAACAATAAGTGATATTTATTTCAAAATAAATAAGCAAAATTTAGAGCGAGGACGGCGTCGGCTCAGTAAGAAGTAGGACCACCACGGACAGCGATGCACGAAGAAACACGTCTAGGCATGGAGTCAATAAGCCTGCGGATGGTGTTCTGAGGGATGGCACTCCATTCCCTTTCAACCATTTGCCACAGTTCGTCCTCTGAACGAGGCAGTGACAGGTTCTGCAAACGGCGTCCAATCACGTACCACACATGTTCGATTGGTGACAAGTCAGGAGAGTATGGGGGCCAGGAAAGCATCTGTACACCTCGTAGAGCATGTTGGCTGATTCGAGCACTGTGAGGCCGGGCGTTATCCTGTTGAAAAATTGCATTTGGCAGACCCTGAAGGTAGGGGATTGGCACCGGCCGCAGTATATTATATACATATCATTGGGCCGTCATAGTGCCCCGAATACGAACTAGAGGTGATACGGAATTGTATGCAATAGCGCTCCGAACCATTATGCCACGTTGTCGCGCTGTGGGGCGTTCCACAGTTACTGCCGGATTCGATCTTTCTCCACGTCGACGCTACACACGTATGCGATGACTATCGCTGGACAAACAGAAGCGGGATTCATCTGAGAACACTACGGTTTGCCATTCTGCCATCCACGTCGCTCTGGTCCGGCACCATTCCAAACGTTGGATCTGTGCTGTGAGGTCAATGGCAGTCTTCTTAGCGGGCGCCGTAATTGCAGGCCACGTGCAACCAGTCGACGGGAAATGGTTCTGGTCGACACAGGAACATCCAGGGTACCTTGCACGTGCTGCAGAATCGACGTACAAGTGACTTGCGGGTCCGCCACAGCTTGTCGGTGAATCCGTCGATCCAAGCGGTCTGACGTCACTCTGGCTGCACCTGCACCCCTCAATGTGGCTACATTTCCTCTATCCAACCATCTCCGACACAGCCGATGCACAGTGCTTGCATCCATGTGGGTATCAGCTGCAATTTGACGTATGGACCAACCTCCCCTTCTCAGTCCGATCACCCCTTGTAAAGTCGTCTATATGCTGGAAGTGTCTTTGTTAAGGACGGCGTGGCATTTCCTCCTATCACACGTATCCTTCGAGACAAAACCAAATTTCTCCGATAATTAGTCTGGCAGAAAAACCAACATGAACATAGCCCACTTTTCAACTCCATTCTCTTATATCTTACTTCACGTGCGTCGGAGAGCTGCGCATTTCATATCATTTGCATAACTCAGTGACGTGCGTCTACGGTAAAATTTGCATGAATTTCTGACCAGACCACTTCTTCTTGGTGTTGCATTTTCAATGTCGAGCAGTGTGTAATATATATATATATATATATATATATATATATATATATATATATATATATATATATATATATATATATATAATCTTAATATATAAAAATTACGTGTCCCTGTGTTTGTGGCCAATGGACTCCTCAATTACTGTACCGATTGTAACCAAATTTTGCACGCAGTTTCAGTTTGGTCCAACTTAAATGATAGGCTAGTTTATATCTCAATTTAGGACCTCAATGTATTTTTAATTGCAAATTATGTATTTAGCTACCAGCTTTTCTGTGTTCTTGGCTAAACCTTTTTTGACACCTCCATGGCTGAGCGACATAAAGCACACGTTCTGACAGCTTCCGGAGAGCAGTAAACAGGTAATATCTTAATATATAAAAATTACGTGTCCCTGTGTTTGTGGCCAATGGACTCCTCAATTACTGAACCGATTGTAACCAAATTTTGCACGCAGTTTCAGTTTGGTCCAACTTAAATGATAGGATAGTTTATATCTCAATTTAGGACCGCAATATATTTTTTATTGCAAATTCTGTATTTCGCTACCAGCTTTTCTGTGTTCTTGGCTAAACCTTTTTACTAAGCCTTTTTACTAAGCCTTTTTTGACACCTCCATGGCTGAGCGACATAAAGCACACGTTCTGACAGCTTCCGGAGAGCAGTAAACAGGTAATATCTTAATATATAAAAATTACGTGTCCCTGTGTTTGTGGCCAATGGACTCCTCAATTACTGAACCGATTGTAACCAAATTTTGCACGCAGTTTCAGTTTGGTCAAACTTAAATGATAGGATAGTTTATATCTCAATTTAGGACCGCAATGTATTTTTAATTGCAAATTATGTATTTAGCTACCAGCTTTTCTGTGTTCTTGGCTAAACCTTTCTACTAAGCCTTTTTTGACACCTCCATGGCTGAGTGACATAAAGCACACGTTCTGACAGCTTCCGAAGCGCAGTAAACAGGTAATATCTTAATATATAAAAATTACGTGTCCCTGTGTTTGTGGCCAATGGACTCCTCAGCTACTGAACCGATTTTAACCAAATTTTACACGCAGGTTCAGTTTGGTCTAACTTAAATGATAGGATAGTTTTTATCTCAATTTAGGACCGCAATATATTTTTTATTGCAAATTCTGTATTTCGCTACCAGCTTTTCTGTGTTCTTGGCTAAGCCTTTTTACTAAGGCTTTTTTGACACATCGATGGCTGAGCGACATAAAGCACACGTTCTGGCAGCTTCTGGAGCGCAGTAAACAGGTAATAATCTTTCTTATAACATATAAAAATTACGTGTCCCTGTGTTTGTGTCCAATGGACTCCTCAGCTACTGAACCGATTTTAACCAAATTTTGCACGCAGTTTCAGTTTGGTCCAACTTAAATGATAGGATAGTTTTTATCTCAATTTAGGACCGCAATATATTTTTTATTGCAAATAATCTATTTAGCTACCAGCTTTCTGTATTCTTAGCTAAAATTCTTTAAACATACCCGGAATGCCGCCACATAATCTGCGGTAAAAAATTGGTTTACCCATAGTTCTTCTACGTAGTTTAAATCCACCGAGATTATGCAATGGTACGCGTTTAGTTATCAAAAAAATCACCGGGAACATTATTGAGGCAATCATTTTGACTGGCAAGTTTAAAGATGAAGTAGTTCTGTTGCCACGTATCCCAATGACACCGTCAGAATCTTCAATACCCTTCAAAAGGCTACAGTTTCCCATTCGTTTAGCTTTCGCCATGTCCATTAATGAGTCCCAAGGACGAACAATGTCAATTTGCGGTTTAGATTTAGAAAATCCACGTTTTTTCCATGGGCAACTGTAGGTCGCTTGCTCCCGTGTGGGAAAACCGTAAAATCGATTTTTGTTTACAAGAGACAGATTAACAAAGAATATTGTGCACCGATTAGTGCTGAGTTAAACTGCAATTAAAAATGCTTATAATTCAAAAAATAACAAATAATATTAGTTAATTATCTACCCTACCTACATTTAAAAAAATAAAATGTTATATTAAAAAATAAAATGTTGCAATAGCAATTAGCAAATTTTTAATTAATTCAATTGTTACAAGCTTGAATATTATATTTCTAAGTACTAAAATGATACATTTTTTGTTGATTTTTTGTTTCTAGCAAACTTAGGAAATTTTTGTTCGATTGTTTTCATATTTTGACCTCAAATTCATATTTATATAAAGTTGATCTCTATAACGGTAATAAAGTTTTTCGATTCTATTGAAACATTATAGTTTAACCCATACCTTAGCCACAGCAACGCGTGGCCGGGTCAGCTAGTAATATTATATATTTTAATAATTATTTTTAAATTGATAAATGCTGAAAGAACAAACCAATTAAATAAATTACTGGATGAATATGTGAGCATTAATAAATGAGTAAAAAAATAGTGAAGGAATTTATTCTTAAAGAATATGTTAATGATTTTCTAAATCATAGAGTGAGTGAACAAAATGAACTATTTTTCTTTCCACCATCCCTTTTGCCCCGCATACACTTGACTAATTGTCTACACTGAGCTGTACCGAATATAAGTAGATCCCAAACAATATTTAACATGCTAACGACAAGAGCTTTATCATTGTTCCATAACAAACATATTTTTTGACTTACAACAAAATATTACAATATTGGTAGCAGTTTTCCAAAACTGCTTTGATCCTCAGAGGCAACTCTTCCCTGTCTGGATAGACTACATGTGTTACTGAATATTACCAGGTAGATGACACTGAAAACAGAGCAGATATTTTACTATGTCACTTCACCCCGCTCTTTCACTTTGCCACGCATTCTTCTACATCTGATATATTTCACGAATGTAATGAAAAGAGATTGCGACAAATGAACACAGAAGTTGACAGAAAAGTATTGGTGATATTGCAAAAAACGACAAATGCGGTATAAGCTTTAGCATATCAAATGTTTCCTACATACGTAAACGACTTATTTCAATCTATGTCTTAACTAACATCCATAATTTAGAAATGATTTCAATTGCAAATATTTTTAATTAATTAAAAAAAAATTTAAAAAAATCTTCATATTACAGATACATTTTTAAAAACTTCATCGCTTTTTTTACACATTTTTCTGCACGGACTTTGTAATATCAAAACCAATAACGAATTCTCTCATTTAGCATTTTATGTTGCTTATGCGCCATTATAAAACAATTACACAATTTTTCATAAAACGTAAGTTTTAATAAATATCTCAATCCTAGTAAAATATTTTAGCTGGACAGCGAAACTTTCATGTTTTCATCGACAAAGGGCTTAAAATCGGCATTGAAATTCTAGCTAACATGTTTCCAAGAAGTAAGAATAAACAGCTAGCTTTGACCACATCGAATCTTCCGTTTTGGAAATGTTTATATGAGCCCTAAAATTACTCAGATTTAATGAAAGGCAACCGCATATTCTGCTAGATAACATCCGCATGAGTTTCAGCGCATGGTCTAGGAAATTTGTTGAATGTAATTAAAATTACAATGTAACGAGTGTGCACGAGTTGCAAGGATTGCATCCAAAGAAGTGAAAATGGACTCCCAGCTATTCATTTAAAGGCATAGTTGAGGATTGTCTCTAGAGATCACTTTCAGGAAAAGAGACTTTAAGTTGATTTCGAGCCTACATTTACGAATGAAAATGATGTTTATATTCTAGCGTTCCACTACCCATTAACACTTTGAAAGTTGAGCTAAGAGAGACTTAATTATAAGCTCCAATTGTTGGTAGGAATTCATGAAGCACCACGTTGGATTCTGCAAAGAATTGAGTTTGATTAAATTTGAATAAATAGTTATTGACGTCTAATTAAAAACGTATATTGCATTTGAATTGGAAAACTAAGTGCAATCGTGAGCGTTAAAATACTTTAAACTGGAAATTCAGTGAATTCTAAATCCTTCTAAGTAATGTATTTATTGCAATCCCAAAAATGTTATCTTAGTCGTAGTAAATCAAAATGCAGATCTTAATTTTAAAAGCAATTAAAAGGGTAGCACCATTTTTTTTTTTTTTAACTTGACTTTTGGTTTTGAGTAATTTTTTGCTCATATATTTTGTCCTTTAGTTGCTAGAAAGTTTCACACAAATTTGAGTTTTGACGTAACTCGCTAGTAGTATAACTCACCATTTGCACAAAATTTATTTGCACGAATGATAAATTACTCTTTTAAGATCATATGAGAAGCCAGTCGATGAAAGCAGGCGCGTAAAATCATCGTGATAAAGCAACAGCAAATTTTAGTTTACACTTTGCGTCTAAGTAGTCATTGCTTTACTAATCTTTGTTCATAAATAGTCTAAAGGCATTATACAGGGTGTCCACTCCAATCGTGGACCAATAGCTAATTTCTAAACCGTTAGAGATAAGCATGTAGTTTATTTAGGAAAAAATCTCCAAATTATGAAAGAAATTTTGGGTCTATTCAATGTTTTTCAAAAAATCAAATTTTGAAAGAGTTACGAAATTTAAATTTTTATACAGCCCCCCAGTCCTATCAATTATATTTAGTAAAACATTCTTGACACTGTAACGTTTAAAACTAAAAAAAAATCACTCTTCTACGACAAAAATTGACCGAGTTATGACGTTTTGAAAAATCAAGATTTTGCATTGTTTCATGACGTCATCGAGAGATCGCTTTAGGGACCGTATGCGAAATCCTTCAAAATCTTGATTTTTCAAAACGTCATAACTCGGTCAATTTTTGTCGTAGAAGAGTGATTTTTTTTTAGTTTTAAACGTTACAGTGTCAAGAATGTTTTACTAAATATGATTGATAGGACTGGGGGGCTGTATAAAAATTTAAATTTTGTAACTCTTTCAAAATTTGATTTTTTGAAAAACATTGAATCGACCCAAAATTCCTTTCGTAATTTGGAGATTTTTTCCTACATAAACTATATGCTTATCTCTAACGGTTTAGAAATTAGCTATTGGTCCACGATTGGAGTGGACACCCTGTATATTTGTTTTAATTAAAGTATAGTTTGGTCTCCTGATCTGAAGCGATTTAATTAATCTTAACTTTAAAGAATCACAACAAACTGCAAATTACATTGTATGATTCCATCAGTCTGCTTCCATAGCATTTATCAAGAACATATTTGGTAAAAATGCATGCATTTGATATGAAAATAATACATTTTTTAAACCTCCTTGAAATTCAGAATAACTAATTTACTTCAGCCGGGGGTTGGGGGGAGGGGAATATGCCTCAAATAGTACGTGAAACATTTAAATTCATTTTCCTGGGGGGCGTATCAAGACTTTTAAAGTAATACATTTTACGTACATTTTATTACTGCAACGAAACAATTACAATCTAAACCACAAAATGATAATAATAATAATTCTCAAAATCAACTTTTGAATAAAACTTAGTTTAAAGAGATTTGTATCTGCCTTAAAACAATGCTTTTTCATCACCGTCTTAAATTTTAAATAAGATACACAAATTCTCTTGAAAATTAAAAAGAATTTCCCCTCGTCATAGAAAAGATACTTCAAAATTTGAAAGTCAAAATTTAAAAGTCTTTGTTGCAAGGAGAATAAACCAACAAAAAATGAACGCAAGAAACCGTTATCTTTCGACCTTGTTTCCCAGCAAGTGTATATGATACAAACTTTCTCAGGAAATTCACTTCTCATTAAGTACAAAAAAATTAAGATGCACGAGAAAGTACTTACCTAAGCAAAACTAAAATCTGAAATAGAATCTCTGTTTTTCATTAAAAGTAAGCATTATTTTTATATTTATTTTTATCTTGATGTTCTTTATCTTCAAGTTTTCGTCGTACTTTATTTCCATCTTTTTCTTGAAGAAGTATAAAATTATTTTTTTTTAATTCTTACGGGATTTAAATATTTAACAACTTATTATGCGAAAGTTGAAGATGGGTAGCAAAATGTGACTGAAAATATGAAAATAAATCGAAAGTTTTGATATAACTAAAAACATTTTTGAAAATTGTCGCACACATAGACATACAAATGCAATATATATATATATATATATATATATATATATATATATATATATATATATATATATATATATATATATATATATATATATATATATATATATATATATATATATATATATATATATATATATAGAAAAATGAGACACCAACTGTTTTATACTTTCGTTGCATAAAAGATGTGCTTTGAAAGTTTGTAATTAGAATGTAATCCCAAATGCATTTAGGATACGTGACAAATTGGCGAAAAGTAAATTACATAACTACCAAAAACATATAGTTGAAAATAAAGCAACACAACTTTACTAAGTTTAAAAATGAGACAGCTCAACACACACTTTATAATAAGAAATAATTTTTTCTTTGGTAAAACTGATTTTTTTCAAACATAAAGCTATCTGAAACCAGCCACTTCTCAAAGCAAAATCAGAAAATTGCCATTTGCAGTGATTTATTCCCCCCTTTCCCTTCATTAACGTGAACTCCAACCATAGACTCATAAATTCCCATGAAATTTGCAGTATATCTTCAAATTCCGAGCTGCGTTGAAGAAATTTTCCCATTTTTCCTAAGAGGTGTCAAGAGGACGATTATGCGTGGCAGCAAAATACCTCGTAGTGTTTTTCCGAGGATATCAGCGTAAAATAGTATCCTGCTCCCTTAAGTTCTCTTTACCCCAGTGATTTTCTTCTCTCTATTTAAACCGTTTTAGTTTATATATTTTCCCAAAAAAAGCAAGGTTTCTGTTTCGGACTTCCACATTTTATTCTGACTGTGTTGATAAAAAATATTGTCTGAAGCCTGTTTTAAGTGATTCACTTTATATTCATTTTCCGTGATTAGAATGATCACTAAGAGGACCATTAGTTGGCAAATGTACGACTATTTTTATATTTTAGCCGATAAAGCACGAAGTAAAATATACTGCAGCGCTACTACCTCGTGGATAATAACAACTACATCAATTTGCTTTGTTAATCTGCTATTTTGCTTGAAATTAAAAAAAAAAATCAGAAATTTACAGATTCCCCTTACAGACCCATTTTTTGCGAGCGTCCTTTTAAGGGGACGCTAGAAACAAAATGGTTCAATCTGAAAAAAGTATATCTCAATTGTGCATCTGTCTGAGCTAATAATGGTTTGAAAAATCAAAAAATTCCAACACCCATTCTTCTATTTAACACAGGTACAGTTATTGATTACTAGCAGCAACTTTTGTTTTCAGAAGTTGTAGTCAGTTCAGGAACTTTATCTTAGATCCAGCTTTCAAAATTTCTGCTCCAGAAGATTTTCTTGTAGTTTAAATTCAAGGGAAAAGTAATACAGACTTCATGGAGCAAAAGTACTGCACCTAGACTACGATGAGTACGTAGGAGGTGTTTAAAAGAGGATCTACAAAACCTGGAAATTTTAAGAAACTAAAGAAGAGGCAGCGTTTCTCCAAGATGTTTTGAAGAAACTTCAGGTAAGCAGCAATATCCAAACATTGGTGCTTAACTTAAGTCTGCTCGTGGATAACATGAGTGATTTGGATTTAAATAAAATCTTAATTTTTCGGTTCAAATATATTTTTTCTTAAAATCAATTTCAATCTTTTATAAGCTAAAAGTTCTTTTCGATTTTTGATTAATCATACGTTTTTTGCTATCCAAAAAAAAGAGCTTTATTTGACAGTAACTACTTGTTCTTATTTTCCTCCATCAACATAACTTAGTTTTGTTAAGCCTATTACAGAATAAATTGAAAGAAATAAAATTTTAGCGCTGGTTTATAACCACCTTCGTCAGCGGGGTGAGTCGAAACGACTCTAAAAAATTGCACATATGTAAAACAAAAATCTACTCAACATGTTTATTTTTTCTTGGAAGATCAAGAAAAAAACAAGGCCAAAATCTTTACTCAAAAAATCAAGTAAAAAATCTCTTAATTATTTCTTTATGATCAAAGCTAAAATCTTTCATAAATAACTAAATATTCTACTGACTTGTACTACAAGAAACGAATCACATAACTTCTAAAAAGTTTAAACTAGAAACATTCTAATAAAGATTTATTACTTTTTTAGTTCTCAGGAAAAACTTCAAAATCAAGACGTATAACGAACAAAGCATTCACGGCTATTTATAACTGATTTATATGTATAAACCAATCTCTAAATTTAACAAAGTGACACATTGCAAGATAAAGATATAGCTCTCTTTAGCGCCGTTTACGACTTCGAAGCAGTATGGCTTCTCAAAAATTGAGATAAAATGTCTCTCTCGCGTGCAGCAATCTCTATCGCGTGCCTCCTCAATTCAAGATCATTATATCCCAATGACGAATATTACGGGAGCACTGTCATTACCTGAGATTTAATTTAAGGAGGAGGCTCAGGCAAAGATTAACGAGAATGCCAAACTGATTTGGAAATTTATCTTCCCAGATTTATTGGGTAGGCATAAGGAATTAAATATGTATAGTGAAAGAGTGGGAGAAGTGTAAGGGTATGAAACATCTGCTAGTACACTTTTGGTTCTCTACGCTGGGTTATTTAAAATAGAGCGAGCATGTTTCTTTTTTGCTTTTTTGGTGGTTATACATTGAGTCTTAAAGCTCTAAATATATAAAATTGCATACAAGGCTGAACTTAGTTGAATACCACGAAACGTGAATCTTTTCTTTTTTTTGTTTTTGTTTTTTAATTTTTTTAAAAAATCTTAACGAAATTGCTAATGACATCAAACTTTAGAAAAAAATTAACCTAATAACCTATGTTTGTTCAAGATTTACAGAACAAGTTTCCATCAATCAACTCTAAAATGAGCTGACATAAAGATTTATAACTGATAGGTTCATAATAATATTTTTTACCCACCATATAAGTCCATTTTACCCGTTAATCCCTGTTAGGGAAGGCAAGTTCTCCAAATAGATATATTCTTCAGTTTATACAAGTAGGGCTTAAGAGACGAATGATTTCAAATACAACCATTCCAAAGTTTTTTTTTCCGAAGATAATTTTTTAAAATTTGAACCTGACCGAAGCAGAAAAACACTTTTTTTTTTTCATTTTTTAAAAAAGGCAATAGCTGAACAATTTATTTTCGTCACTAATTCCGGAACAACAATGTGGCATTAATGGTTTTTTAGGGAACATTACACTGAATACAGGGACTTGTATGCAACAAATTTAGTATATTCAATTGAAATACTTCTTTCCGTCTCTTTATCCAATCATCATGCATTTATGTACTCATTAGTCTGTTTCAGTACATCATTTCGAAACATACATTATTCCATTTTACCAATGATATTAATAGTTTTAATGTTCTTAAAAAAATGTCGTTCAAAAAAGGAATGTAAAAAGGAAGACATTGAACATTTTCATTCATGATATCAATGTAAACTAAAAAGTTCTTAATACGTCTGGAGAAATTATAAGCAAAAATTCTTAATTTATTCGGTTGTCATTAAAATGACGTTCAGATTCACGTTCAAAGATTTGTAGGCTTGGCTGCATATCCCGTGATGTCAATTGGGCTCGCACAGGTAAAAATAACTAAAAAAAGCTATGCCAAGTTTGCACAAAATAGATATTTTTGCCTTTTAATCTGCAAAAAAGTACCAAAACTTGCGTTTTTTAATGGCCTTTTTTTGGCGACAGTTCAAAGGCTCATAAAAATGACTTTAATCTATATACTCAAGTATGAGTCTAATCTTAAAACAGTACCGACTAAAACCAGAAACAATATGAACCGCGCTGTTTGAAAAGTCTTGCAAGAATAACGTGCCCATCAAATGAAAGGCAATTAACTTAGGCTGTAATTAGCTGATGTCACAATGCAATAACAAAAGAAAGCTTCAAGTACTTGTCAGCTCAATAGGATGTCGTTGCGATGCTATTATCAGGAATAAATGTTGCTCTAACAAATGATGAAACTACTTAGAGGTCCGATTGATCTTGACAGAATAATTTATGAGTTCAACGTGACATTATGGTGCAAGATCTATTTCTAGTATATAAGTGTTTAGTTTTTGATACTATTACTTTGCATTTTCTTTGCAATTTCTCGAAAATGTAACAACATTCAAGAATTAGGAAAACTGTTTCCGTTTCAATAACAAGTGTTGTATGCTACTACACTGCGATTCAAAAGTTTAGACAAAATGCGAATATGTGAATAAAAAGAAAACTATTCAACGAAATGCTTTCAAATTTCTACTGCGAGTACACAATATGGTCCCAAATACGTGTCTGGAGTTCTTATAACTATAACTGGAATCAAATTTTGGATATTACAGAAGATAGTTTTTTACATTGTTGCAAAAGTTTAGACAATAGTCAGATTTTATGCAAATATCCCTCGAAATGTGATTGGTGGAGGAAATGCGGGACTGTATTATTCATTTATAAAGTGCAGAGATTGCTGAATAAATAATCAAAATCTCAAAAGCTCTTTAGTTCTCGTGTAAAGAAGATGAGAAAGTTTGGAAGCCGAAATTTGAAAATGAACCTACTTTATTAATTTTTTGTCTTTTAAATCGGCTTTAGTATGGTAGTACATTGTTTTTTACTTTGTGGAGAGCAAATTCAGACATGCGTATCGATCAAAAAGTCCAAGAAAAATGATATTTCTTAAGGATGAAGGAATTGAAAAAACGGCTCAGACTGACGATTCGCCCCTTAATCCTACAAAACTTCAACTTGGGTCAAAAACAGCACGTGACAGCATAAGTAGATGAACATCTTAATCGGAATGCATAAAAAAAACAAAGAATTGTGCCTGAGCCTTTTAGGAAAGAGTGTCCTAAATAAGCCAGATTTTATTGGTAAAAGCAGCACAGCATATGATCATTGGATATTTCTCAAGTCTCGCGAAAAGAATTATAATCCATCTAGGCCATCCCAATTTTAATAATTTTTATCAAAGAAAGTACCATTCATTTTTTAGTCACGATGATACATATGCTGCTTTTCACATTAAAATCTGGCTTATTTGGGACACTCTCTCCTAAAAGGCTCAGGCACAATTCTTTGTTTTTTTTTTATGCATTCCGATTCAGATGTTCATCTACTTATGCTGCCACGTGCTGTTTTTGACCCAAGTTGAAGTTTTGTAGGATTAAGGGGCGAATCGTCAGTCTGAGCCGTTTTTTCAATTCCTTCATCCTTAAGAAATATCATTTTTCTTGGACTTTTTGATCGATACGCATGTCGGAATTTGCTCTCCACAAAGTTAAAAACAATGTACTACCATACTAGAGCCGATTTAAAAGACAAAAAATTAATAAAGTAGGTTCATTTTCAAATTTCGGCTTCCAAACTTTCTCATCTTCTTTACACGAGAACTAAAGAGCTTTTGAGATTTTGATTATTTATTCAGCAATCTCTGCACTTTATAAATGAATAATACAGTCCCGCATTTCCTCCACCAATCACATTTCGAGGGATATTTGCATATAATCTGACTATTGTCTAAACTTTTGCAACAATGTAAAAAACTATCTTCTGTAATATCCAAAATTTGATTCCAGTTATAGTTATAAGAACTCCAGACACGTATTTGGGACCATATTGTGTACTTGCAGTAGAAATTTGAAAGCATTTCGTTGAATAGTTTTCTTTTTATTCACATATTTGCCTTTTGTCTAAACTTTTGAATCGCAGTGTATATCAAATAACAATATTAAAGCATGTCTTAAAGTAATATTTCTAAGGACATATAAATGGGACGACTAATACTGTGGTAATATATTATTTTGTGATTCGTTGAGAATATATACATTCTTTGAAAAAATAAACAAATAAATAAAAGGGAAAAAATGATTGCATGTGTGCATGCGTTTGTATGCGTGACGCACAAAACTGCGTTTAAAAATTCAATGTTTTAGTTTGTATCACACTGAAAATATTGAATAATATTGTTGAAAACATTCTTCAGTTGCCTAACACAATACACAGTTTTAACAACAATATTCTCCACTGAAAATACAAACTAACAGTACATAAAATATTTTGAGAATTCATTAGTTTTCTTTTATCAAATCAAAGCAAGACACATTTTAAAGAGCACTATTATCAGAGTATAAATTGTTTTGCATAGTATGTTACATAATTTTCTCTTAACTTTTATAGCATCTGCTCACTGACTTTTTACTTGAACTACAAAGATAGATAGACTAGTTTAGCAACTTACCGATTGCCACGATTGTTCTTTTGGCATAATTATTTTGCAACAGTTATTGCGTGAAATGCATTACTCTTAGATATGTGTATCATGAGAAATGCTAAATGCAAAGAACAAAACAAAAATTAACTGCATATTCTTCTATCAAATATGTTGCTTTTTTGCATGTATCATTTAATGACGTGAGCCTAAATATGTCTGTTTGCTCGATCATAAGAAAAAAAGCACAACTCGTTTCGAAAAGTGCTATATATTTTTATACAAAATAATTATCTCAGCAACACGCAGTAAAGTCTATTTGTTTTCATTTTCACTTGTACATAAAAAAAACCAAAAAAATTGCATCTCTGGGGCACAAAGTTAACCCCTTTCAGTCCAGTATTAAATTTTTGCTATATTATAACCTAGTGATTTATGTTCAGGAAAAACGCTAGGACTGAAAGGGTTAACCACTTATCTTTTTTTTCTAT
The DNA here is from genome assembly GCA_038373865.1 of Uloborus plumipes. Taxonomy (NCBI): domain Eukaryota; kingdom Metazoa; phylum Arthropoda; class Arachnida; order Araneae; family Uloboridae; genus Uloborus; species Uloborus plumipes. The sequence goes on from JAXGGA010000012.1 coordinate 130,692, forward strand.
TAGACATTGCTCTCCAGTCAATAATTTCCTGATTAAAACTTAAAACCCCCCTTTTTTAATAGTAACAAAAACAAATTGCTACAAGTTCATACAATAATTGCCTTTTTGTACAGGGTTTAATGATTTGTATGCATAATTTCATGACAGCAAATATTTTATCACTGGAACAGCGTGTTTAAAGCAGAAATCAACGTCCCCGATATTTGATGGATTTGCTTGATCTGATCCTCAGTGAATAACGTTAACTGGTTATAAAGCGCCTCTTCGAAAATTTAGAATTATAAGATTGATATTAATAACAAATATTCACATAAATATGTTTGAAAAATTATCCGAAATATGTCGACGGCGGTAAAATCATTTTTTAAATTCAAAAAACATTATTGAATGTATGCATTTTGCTTTGTAAACGTATGTATAGCTTTAGCAGTTAACTGAAAATTAACGAGAACAGAAGTTAATGCAAAGCAAAAATAAAGCAGTGCAGTAACCTCATTCCAAAATAAACACGTTAAAATAAAAAATACTTCCCGTAGCAAATTATTATTTCATTTCATTAAAATTTTATACATTCAAGATGATTCATCTTAACGCATTTTCACTCTAATCACATTTAAATTAATATATTTTAAAATCTATTATCTGACGTGTGCATAATGCATGAGCTCTGCGCTTTAAAATCTGATCATAAAAACTTTGTTTCTCGAAGAAGAATAAAGTGAAAACAAAAGTTAACTTAAAGGTAAAATAATAACGAAAGAAATTCTTTGCACAATGTTATATTCATGAGCTTTATTGGTTTCAAGATCAAAATCTTCTATCTTATCCATCCCACTGCTCCTCATTACTTCTCCCTTCAAAGGCGAAATAATGAAGTACTTAAAGCCAGCCATAACGTTGAAAATGTACATATGTAATTTTAAAAAGTCTCTCGTTTCTTCTGTTATGGGTTAACTGCCTTCTATATACCAAGCAGCTTGGGGAAAAAACGTTGAGAAATTCGGTACCCTATATCCATATATTGATTCAAGGAGATTCTTGTAGGCTTTGTGAAGCCGTTTTCTGTGGATATATCTGCAAGCTGGAGCATAAGAAACATATTTCAGACAGAATGGAAAGAAGTTGAGGTTCCCTTTTTCTGCCGATATGGAAGCTTGGGAATAAATTGTTCGAGGAACTAAGTTCTGTCTTGTCTTTCGCATTGCCCCGTGCTGATTGAGGATGTTTGTAGTCACGCCTTCTTGTGGTTCTCACGTACTATTGCAACCTTTGTCTGAAAACAGGGTTATTTTTTGTGTGCTGTGTTCATTTGCTTTTACTTAGAGATCTTTAATATTTTAAAATGTATTAGTGATTTGATCATTTTAATTCTTTTTAGAAATATTTTATCTATAGAATTGAAAGGGCAAGTGGTTAAAAGTGATATGGGACAATTTTTGAAACTTACTTTTTACCATGGATGAATGTGATAAGTCCTTCAGTATCATGTTCCTTTAGTCACAGAACTGGTTGGTAACTAAAAATGACCCCGTTTTACCCGTTGAGATAAATCCATTAAAAAAATAACACATTCTTTTTTGTAAGCTTTTTCTAGAAATTAAAAACAAATGCCGCATATCACCTTTATACACTTGCCCCTTCAATTACGAATTGAAGCAAATTTGAAACTGAAAAGCTGTCGAAGAACTAAGCATGAGAAAGTTAAAGGGAGTTCTAATGATTACTACTTTAGTGAAGTTCCGTTACAAAGACCACAACTTTTGTTCGTTGTAACAAGAATTTCGTTAAAATAGTAAATTATCTAACGGCAATTAAGAGCCATAATTTTGAAATTCAGACAAGGTGTGTATTTCAGATCTGCTAAAACTTAAAATATATCATAATGATTTATATATATGTGTATAGAGAAAGAAAAAGACTCGTAGCACTTAATTGTGCATGAATTTTTAGAACTTTTAGCTTCTTATTGCAATTACATCAACAAACGATAAATCGTTAGTGAGGGAGTTATTGAATTTACATATTACTAGCTGGGCAATGACTGGAAATATTCGAAAAAGTAAATACTGTGAGGTATGTTTAGAGGCTCCCCAACAGGAAGTCAACGGAGGTCACTGTGACCACCAGAAAAAATTCATGTTCGGAAAATTTTTCTGAATATTCTGCAAGTTTGGAAACAATACTGAAACCTACTTGATGGACACATTTTACTATGAGAAAAAAGCATTAAAATAAGCTACAAAAATATTATTTTCTTCAAAACTAGACGAGACCCCACCAAACTTTCCTTTTTACGTTATTCTACACATCTGTAGGTTCCATGATCCATAAAAGTTACTTTTTTCTGGGGTTGCTGTTTTGAGTTAAATGCGATCAAAAAACCACAAATTTTGAAAATTTGATAAATATCTAAGTCTTTTTCTCCTCAAAGCAATGCGATATTAAACAATTTTCGTACCACATATTCTCCTCATAGTATAAATTTTCAGTATATGTTAAAAAAATTTCGGGGGGGGGTTGCTTTTAGCGGGAAATAACGCAGTTCAAAGTCGAGCGAAAATGGGCTAAAAACCGTACTTTGTGGCCCCTTGACTAAAGAAAGCAGCACACCCCAACCCAAATACCTATGGGGACCTCCTAAACATACACATCAATAAATAATTATAACCTTGGGGTGGCTTTTCTGTAAAAAAACTACAGCACACTAAAATGCGTCCTTCAGCCGTTTTACCAAAAAAAAAAAAGCGCTGCAAAACATCAAACTTTTTTACCGAGCGAACAAAATTTTTTGGGGGACTACAAACTTCAGAATGTTCCCCTCTCATGACCTACTTTGACACATAAAAATATGAGGAAAATCAAAAATGGTCATTGGTCACTGCCAAAATTCCCCTTTTTTGTTCGATTTTCAAAATAATGGCTCTTAAATCACAACTTAAATGTTTTTCTTTGGAACTAATATTTGGCTGTACAGTAAACACTGGTCAATTTAATCAGTGGTTAATTGAATAAGCCGCTTTAATGAATTTAATTGTCAAAACCAGAACAATATCCAGCTTTATTGAACTGGCCACTTTATTAGATCAGCCGTCTTATTGATTCAAAACTGTTTATGACAAACATGATTCATAAAATGCTGTGGTTACGGTATTGGTATTCCCTGTAACGACTTTCGTATATATTTCATTAAAATGTTAGTAATAAATGAACTATTCTTACGGAAAAAAATATATTTTATCATAGTACTAGGTAAATAGATGTATTAATAATTATATAGATAACCGCACGACATGTGTGTGGGTTTTTTTTTCTTTGGATGTGCTTTTGTTTCTCTTCTTCAATTTGTTGTTTGATTTGTTTTGCTTTGTGTTTTTTTTTTTTTTTTTTGCTTCTGTAAGCCTCATGTTATACTGTGTGGTACATGAGGAGGTTTTTGTATTTGTTAAAAAAAAATCTTAAGCTACTAGAGGAGGTTTTTGTATTTGTTAAAAAAAAAATCTTAAGCTACTATAAAGTAGGAATATTATGAAATTTTCATAAAAAAACTCCTATGCAGTTAGAAGAAAATTGACAGCAAGTTGCTCTTGTATTTGTCGCTGGAGAAGAAAGTGCTTCTGCTTTTCAAAAGATTCTGCAAATGAGTTTTCAAACATTTTATTCTACTAGTACAAATGCGACTTGATAGCTAATAGTAAGCTTAATATACACCAAAAATGTTTTAAGTTATTATAATATAGTCATTTTTTATCTGACAATGCTTTTAGTTTAAAGTATATTTGAAAAGTGTGCATGTCGGCTATCATGAAATACTAGATAGAACATAACACCAATTTACATTCACATTTCACCAATCCATAATTACATTTCACCAATCCACTTTTTCAAGAGTCCTGCTGTAATTACCTCTGTTTCATCTACGTTAATTAATATTGTCCTATCCATACATTATACGTATCTTTAAAAAAGAAGAACGTCAAAAAAAAAGTTATTTCCTTCTATTACTACCTAATCCCCATTTAAAAGGTGTTGAAGAATCAACGGAGAGGTAATAAAAAATAGTACCTCAATTACGTACAAATTAAATTGTACTGCAAAAAATGAACTGTTGCTTTTACAGTATATAATACTGGCAGCCGAGGTTCCAATTTAAAAATGTCAAATGCACAGCAAATAAACTGTAAAACTAGTAATTTAACGGTTTCTTACTGTAAAGTAAGAAATTTTACAGTATATTGCCGTAAAATTTAAATGTATTATGCTGCAAAAACCACAGTATAATACTGGTAGCAGAGGTGGGTTCCAGTTTAAAACCATAAAATTCATGGTAATAAACTGTAAACTTAGCTTTTTTAAAGTTTATTGCTGAAAAATTAGCAATTTTTACAGTTTATTACCATAAAATCAGCTGTTTTATACTGTAAGAACAACATTCATTTTTTACAGTGCACGATAAAGGGAATTTTAACCGAAAAACCAATGAAATTATTCTTAGACATATAAATCTTATTCCATATTATCCTCCTCTCATTTACGTATATTATAAAAGACAATGAGGTCATTTTATAGCAGATACGATGATTTTTTTCCGCTATAAATTGTTATATCTTCTTTTCCCGGTACAGTAAACAACAAACTTTGTTCTGCTCTTGACAGCACTTGCTTTTCAGAAAGACAAAATAAATCTTCCTCTCACTTAGATTAAGTGGCTCGTTGCTTCATTTTGCCGTCCACATTGCAGGAAATGTTAATCAAACTAAGAACTTCCGAAGGATTTCCGGGTTAGGTAAAGTTTGCGGCACACACATCACTTTACTTTGCTTTAGGCGGAAGTCTCGGGAGGTCAACTGTTTGGCAGGGATTCAATTTCAGATTTCAAGTGAAGATAATTGACAAGGGAAATGAAGGAAGCATATTAATTTTTATCTCACGCTTACAAAATTTGTTGGGGTGTAAAATCTTTATGTGTCAAGGACAGTGCATTTGAGATTTAAAATTCTGCAAAGGATGTAGGAATTTTCCGTAATAAATTCTGTTACGAGTACTTTGTAACTACAACAAGGGTTGCAAAGCATTTTAAAGCTACTTCTAAAAATTACCATTTCTTTTTTTCTTTCATTCTAACTTTTAGCTCAGTTTACGAAAAAACGTAAAGATAGCTAAATCTCACCTCATACATATTTTTGTATTCATATATGATACTTTCAATTTCTCAACCAAAAATAGGCTCAAAAACACCCACGCCACTTTTTCAAAAAGTGTGGCTTATGGGAACATTACGGTGCTTAGGAAGAAAACCAATTATTTTATACGTATATTCTCCATAGTACACTTTCAGTGAAGGAATAAAACTGTTAAAACTGTATGCAAGTCCGTACACCGTAATAATTTTTTAATGAATTTTTTTTAATGATATAATTTTAGCATTCAATGAAAGACATTCACATACAAATATGATTTGATAGTGATACTCTTCAAAAAAATCTGAAATCAATGAAGAACAGTGGAAATATAGCTTAAATTAGCATGTTAGTTTTTTTTTAGCTGCCAACATTATTTGATAATACATATTGAAACGAGTAGAGAAAAATTACCCTTAGGTCTAAATATTGCTCTTAAGGGTTGGTAGGTTGATTTGCGTTTAGTGATGCAAGAGTCTCTATGGGCTATACTGCTCCAAACGATTGTTTACTTTATGCTTTTATTATCAATTTAAATATAAAAATGTAAAACAGCTACCAAATCTATTTTAAAATATAAAACCAAAACGCATATGCAAACGAAGAATTAAATGTTAAAAAGTAGCAGAAACAATTACCCATACAATCATTTTGTCAAATAGGTTAAAAAACAGAAATACAAGCGACGAAACAAGGAAAAGACACGAAACATACACTAAATTAAAAAGGAAAAACCAATCTTCTGAACGAAGTGGAGTAAATTGGGATAGGGTGCGTCCCCTAGAATTCCATCAAATATGGATTAAACTTGTTAAAATATTTATGACGAATGCAATTAAAAGGGGTCTTAGGGGGCTCTTAAGGGGGCTTAGGATTGGTGAAATTTTAACACGACACAACAAATACATAGGGTAGATTAAGGGAAAGACGCCGTAGTTTTTGACTATATTAAAAAAAAAGGCATTGGTTTATGTTTTAAGTAAAATCATTGTTTTCTCCAGGGCGTGTCGAAAATCTACGGCATCTTCCCCAAACGAAAATACGGTGTCTTAGTCAAAGACATTAAATACTATTTCGGTACTCAACAGATAGGTAAAAATGTCAAAACACTATACAAACACCACTTAAACCTGCGGTAAATCCAAACCAATTTATGTATCCTCCCAATGTACATGCTTCTTCATTCTCACTGAGTTGCTAGCTGTTTTCGGTGATGCTTGTGGGTGCAACACATAAAACGGCTTCTTCCCCAATACGGCGTCTTCCCTCAATCTACCCTATTGTTTAAAAGCTTGCCACTTAGGTTTTATGCAAGCTGTGATTAATATTTCAGTTTTAAATGAAAGCTGAGAATCTCAAAAACCATACATGATATAACATACCTTTAAACTATACAATTTTGCTATCGAAAAAAATTAAAGTAAAATTTATGGTTTTCTCAAGTTTGAAATCTAACATGAACTCTATATTACTGGAAAACACATGTATAGTATAATCCTAATATTAAGTAACAAGTATTGACTTATATCTTCCTCAATAAATGAACCTTTTTTTTAAACATTGATATATATATATATGTAGGGGAAGGGGAGGTTGATCCATACGTCAAATTGCAGCTGATACCCACATGGATGCAAGCACTGTGCATCGACTGTGTCGGAGATGGTTGGAAAGAGGAATATATACACTGCTCGACATTGAAAATGCAACACCAAGAAGGAGTGGTCAGAAATTCATGCAAATTTTACCGTAGACGCACGTCACTGAGTTATGCAAATGATATGAAATGCGCAGCTCTCCGACGCACGTGAAGTAAGATATAAGAGAATGAAGTTGAAAAGTGGGCTATGTTCATGTTGGTTTTTCTGCCAGACTAATTGTCGGAGAAATTTGGTTTTTGTCTCGAAGGATACGTGTGATAGGAGGAAATGCCACGCCGTCCTCAACGAAGACACTTCCAGCATATAGACGACTTTACAAGGGGTATGGTGATCGGACTGAGAAGGGGAGGTTGATCCGTACGTCAAATTGCAGCTGATACCCACATGGATGCAAGCACTGTGCATCGGCTGTGTCGGAGATGGTTGGAAAGAGGAAATGTAGCCACATTGAGGGGTGCAGGTGCAGCCAGAGTGACGTCAGACCGCTTGGATCGACGGATTCACCGACAAGCTGTGGCGGACCCGCAAATCACTTGTACGTCGATTCTGCAGCACGTGAAAGATACCTGGATGTTCCTGTGTCGACCAGAACCATTTTCCGTCGACTGGTTGCACGTGGCCTGCAATCACGGCGCCCGCTAAAAAGACTGCCATTGACCTCACAGCACAGACTCCAACGTATCGAATGGTGCCGGACCAGAGCGACGTGGATGGCAGAATGGCAAACCGTAGTGTTCTCAGATGAAACCCGCTTCTGTTTGTCCAGCGATAGTCATCGCATACGTGTGTGGCGTCGACGTGGAGAAAGATCGAATCCGGCAGTAACTGTGGAACGCCCCACAGCGCGACAACTTGGCATAATGGTTTGGGGCGCTATTGCATACAATTCCGTATCACCTCTAGTTCGTATTCGAGGCACTATGACGGCCCAACGATATGTAGATAATGTACTGCGGCCGGTGGCAATCCCCTACCTTCAGGGTCTGCCAAATGCAATTTTTCAACAGGGTAACGCCCGGCCTCACAGTGCTCGAATCAGCCAACATGCTCTATGAGGTGTACAGATGCTTTCCTGGCCACCATACTCTCCTGACTTGTCACCAATCGAACATGTGTGGGACGTGATTGGACGCCGTTTGCAGAACCTGCCACTGCCTCGTTCAGAGGACGAACTGTGGCAAATGGTTGAAAGGGAATGGAGTGCCTTCCCTCAGGACACCATCCGCAGGCTTATTAACTCCATGCCTAGACGCGTTTCTTCGTGCATCACTGTCCGCGGTGGTCCTACTTCTTACTGAGCCCACGCCGTCCTCGCTCTAAATTTTGCTTATTTATTTTGAAATAAATATCACTTATTGTTCCATGCTGCCTCTGTCTTCTTACCAAATTTCATCAATTTCTGACCACTCTTTCTTGGTGTTGCATTTTCAATGTCGAGCAGTAATATATATATATATATATATATATATATATATATATATATATATATATATAATCTTTTTTACTGAAGGCCTTAAAATAGATATTAAAATTGACTAAAATGTTTGGAGAAAATATTTTTTCTGAAAAAATAAGTTTCATTTTGAAGTAAATTTTAGAGTCAGGTAGTAGGAATAGGCCAGACAAACAAACAGAAAAATATATGAAAATATATAAAAACTTTTTAAAGATATCATGCATGCAAAACAAAAACAACTTCTTATAAAAAGAGGTTTAATCAGTTACTGTTAAGGTTAATCGGACTTGAGATTGTTTGTTTGTTTTTTTTTCGCGATATCCCAAAAAGTTTTTTGCGTATGGTAATAAATCAAATATTTCAGAGCTAAACTATGTATAACATATATTTTTCCTAGAAAATCCAAAATTTTGAATATTATTACTCCTTAGACACACTCAGAAGTTTTACCAAAGAATTTTTTTACCGTACATTAAGTATCAATACTTTACTACGCACATACACAAAAATTCAGGATAGAAACCAGGAAATAGTCCATTTGAAATTAAATATTCCCATTTGGTTGAACTTTATCAATATTTATACAAATGTCATTTCTAAACCCACACAAAAATCTATAATTAAAAGATTACAAAGTCAATAAATATAAGTCATTTTGCATCCTCTTCCAAACATGATGCCATTATGAGTATGGCACCATTAGACCATTCTCTTGGACTCTTCACTGAGTAATGACTTTTAATCTCAAGAGAGAATCCTTTAAGTTTTCCATCCTTTGAGTTCGAGCGAAAACTTTAATGATATAGTTGCGAATCCTCTTTGCTTGATCTATTTATATAAAATGGAATTCACCCTGACTTTAAAATTTCTTCAAAAACAGCCCCGAACGGGTCCTCAATGATAAACCTCATTGCCTGAGGACAGTTTTCCTCTGAAGCACTGAACAAATTATTAGTTTTATTATAAGTTAATGACTCTCTAAGGTACTATGCGCTTAGCCTTTATAATCGTCTCTTCCACCCTCAGGGCAGACGAAAATGTATAAAACGAATTTAGAATGGTGTTATTCTTTTGCTTGACTACAAGCTAAATCAAATTCAAAAATGGAATAGAAATGGTAATAAATATTGCAGAAGAGGAATTTCGTTTCTCATAAAGTAAACATAAATAATATGAAGGAATAAAATATATGGCAAACTTCATTTCGGCATTCAGTGTAAAAATCACTATTCTGCGATAAAAGAATTTTGGAAATTGATAGCTTCCTGTCAAAGCATTTCTGGTAGACTGATTTCACATTTTGATGCTTTTAGAAATCTAGAATGATTTTTTTTTTCTATGATTAAGTTTACATTTCACTCCACACGCGTCTTTAAAAGTGCTTCAAATTCAGCGATGATGGTTTTTACTGAATCCGACTCTCGTATAAAAACAAGCTTCAACCTTTTTATTGAAATGTTTGAGGACGTGAACTTCGTCCGAGTGTCGCGCTATCTGAACTGGCCATAATGTTTTCTGATGCAACTTTACGCGAAAATCCATCAGTTGTGGGGATTTATCATGAATGTACATGAGGCTCAAATGGTGGGAGGAATATGTATTTCAATCCATATGTTGCGACTGGAATGGACGAAAGTATTTCAAATAGGATTTGAAACTTTTATACGAAAACAGTTTATCACCAGCTGATGTATTTCGCCAGTAAAATGGCAGCTTGGGAAGCTAAAATGATGCAAACATATTTGAAAAATAAACTGTTATAAATAAATATCAAAGAATGCATGAAGCAGAAATTATTCTGATGCGTCGCTAAAATGTTATGTAATGTCTCGAAGAATACGTTTTAGGTATTATATTACGTTTCCAACCAAAGTCCATTTTTTTAAGTCGAAGAAAGGTAACAGCTGAATTACATTATACGACCATTAAAAAGAAGATAAATATATGAATGAAATATGATTTTACACGAAACAGAAACAATCTGGAAAAAAACGAAAAAACTAAAAAAAAGTTGCATTTCACAATCTGAATGTAACGAAGTAAGTACATACATACTATAAATATCTGTATAGTAGCATTGTTCACAGATTATAATAATGATACGAAAAACATGCGTAAAAATGTATAAATAAATACTCAAATATATATATGTGTAATCTTAAAAAAATCATAAGCTCAGATTTTAAAAGATACAGAAAAGGAATAAAGGAATAGTAATTTAAATACTAAAAGTACAAATGGAGCAGTGAGTAAAACATGTTTAAAGATAAGACCTCAGTTAGGTTTTCATTGAAAAATATTTCTTTATCACGCTATATATCATGTACCAGGGCTACTAGGACCATCTCTCGACCAAAGGCAAAGGAGAGGTTCTACAATTATTTTCCCTAATTATCTTCAAATTTTAATTTTGGCACTTATATCCTTTTGCCCCTCATTGTCTCAAATGTTACTGATATTTCAAAGCACTATTCTAATACTTAAATTCATGTATATCTTTATGAGTGGCGTAGCAAATGGCAAAAAAATGATTCTACAAGATATTCCAAGTCTAATCTAAACGGGGTGAATCTACGATAACTAAGGCAAAATTTATAGGTGCACTGAAAAAAAAAAATCCCGAAATTTTACGGTAGAAAAGCAAGAACGCTCTGTTTAGTTTTGCCACATAGGAAAAAAAAACGAGTTTCAAGCAGTGGGGATCAAGCACGCGACCATCTTGTACGCGTTCCGGCACGCTAGCCACCATGCATGATCCACTCAGAGCAGGGGACATGCCGGCCACCTTTTCTAGTGGTCAAAGAAGTGTGGCTCGGATGGATAGGTCCCGGGTTCGAATCTCGGCTTGGTCATAGATATAATTTCCATCTCCTATCCGTGTTCTTTCTTTATGTGAATACGTTGTTGTGCTGTTTCCTACCCCATAAACGGGTCCATGTGGCATGCGTATACTGTGGAAGTAGGACTTCGCACCAAATTACGTATATTTGGAAAAGTTAAGCAGCGCACACCAAATTGCCAGCCTGGCTGGCACAAGATTACAACCAACAACTAGTAGAAGAAATATAGAATTATACTCCTTACAGCACAAGTCACTTGGTGTATCTATCAATTAGCACTCAGATCGTTTACTTCTTCCGGTAAAAGACGTGCACTTCTAAAGCTTGAGCCAAAAGGAAGATAATTGACAATGTACGGAAACATCATTCCCATGCTTCTCCCCCATTTTTAGCAATTTTTAGTTCAATATTGGACATTTTAGAAATGTGAACAATAGCACCTTCAAAGAACGCTAAAGCATATAAAAAACTCAAACTGCCTCAATCAAGCTTTATAAAAAGGAACAATGTGCATACAATGCATACAAAATTATATTTTTTTACCCGCCTAATTATACTTTTTTATTTTTCTGACTTTTTCAAAATATTTGTGCTAACAGTTGCAGACCTAGCTGGAAGCATTTAATTCCTGAACTGAAACGCAGATTTACTTCAAAAAGTTAGATTATGTCGAAAAAGATTTTTTGATTTTGATATTTTATGTGTGTACAAACATTTTAACATAGCCACCCATTAGAAACTTTGAAGCGTCTACAGATCTTGAACTAGAAAAACAAATTTAATTTAAGACGAAAATTATTGGAAAGCTTTTGACATAGAATACGTCAATAGGAATAATGTCGGCAAAGATTAAGTCTGAATTTCTGAACAAAATTCACCAAATTTTTCCGAATATAATCTATTTTTGGATTTGAGTTTGGCAATATATTGCAAACTACATCGCTTTCCCGAATTTCTGCAATTTTATTGGTTTTTTTACTATGTATTTAATTTCGAGCACCTTCTTAAACATTTACTAATTGTATTCCATTACTTTGAAAGCCATTTGTAACCATTATATCAACTACTTTTAAATGAGCGTATTTTTTTTTTTTTTTTGAACTCAGATATCTACTATAAAGGAAGTTCTAGTCTATATATATAAAATCAAAGTTTGATGACGTCACGGGTTCGGGTCAAACGCTCTCCTGGAAAATTTACGCAACGTACGATTATGAAAATTGGTACAAAATTATTCCACGCACTGATGATGTGCAAGACGTAGCCGAAATTTTTAAATTCGCCCTAGATTTTTTAAAAATTTATTTAAAACTTATATTCACAACGTATCGCTCCTTTTTCTTTTGCACTCCAAAAGGGTTTTCTTTGTGATTGAAGTGAAATCAATTGCCAACTTCTGGCATGTGCCATGTGCGTTTATTTACAGTTTTCAAAGTAAGTGTCATTCGCTTTATTTCGTTCATTCCGCTCTGATTTATTTTCTTCTTTTGCTGGATTACTTTTTTTAATTTCCTGACATTTACTTTATTTTTGGGGCAATAACTTTTCTTCTCTTTTACTTAATTTGGCGGATTATTTATTTACAAAAATTCTTCAATTCGTATTAGCACTATAGTATTAGTACGTTTTCCAGTATTTGGTAAGTAGTTGATAACAATGTTTATCAATTTTCCTCCAGGGTTTTTCTTTCAAAATTTTCAATTTACTTTCTAAAATTATTTTGTGGTGGTTTACATACATTTATCACACATGAAAATATTTACTTTTTGAAATTTCTACTATGCCACGCATTGCATTATTTCTCATGGTATGTTCTTTTTGCTCCTAATTTCATACATACATAGCCCTTAATTGCATCTATTTAACAAAGTTGTTTAAATTAAATTTTTCAAAAGTTACAAAATGTTTGCTTTTGCTACTATCAGTTGCATGAGAAATGCCTCCTCTACCTAAAGGGAGGCGATGTTTGCGTAGTCGTAATTTACATCAACGAGAACTTTGGCAGCAAAGAATTAACCAAGAAACATCCTTACAGAAAGAAATAAGACTTGAGCATAAAAGAATTACATGTCAAACAACACGATTACTCCAGATTGGTGGCACTGCTACAGTCGCTAGCACTTTTGATGTAATTAATAACATACCTGCTGTGGTTAGTACCCCCACTACACTTAATGCTACAGTTAATATAGTGAATGGCGAAATAAATGCTCGGCAAACAACACGATTGCTTACGATTGGAGGCACATCTGCCGCAGTCCATAGCACATCTGATGTAATTGGTGGCATATCTGCTATAGTTAGCAGGAAATACTGTATTTAATGGCACGCATGCTTTTCAGTGCAGTCTTATAGTTTGGGATGAATGCACCATGTCACGTAAGTTTGCATTTGAAGCTCTTGATCAGCACATCTGATGTAATTGGTGGCATATCTGCTATAGTTAGCAGGAAATACTGTATTTAATGGCACGCATGCTTTTCAGTGCAGTCTTATAGTTTGGGATGAGTGCACCATGTCACGTAAGTTTGCATTTGAAGCTCTTGATCGTACACTACAAGACTTTCGTTGCAATAATAGCATTATGGGTGGTATAACTTTATTACTGGCTGGTGATTTTCGCCAAACTCTACCAGTTATTCAGCGTGGAACAAGAGCTGATGAAATGCATGCATGTATTAAATCTTCTTACATTTGGAATGGAATTAAAAGATTAAAATTGAAAACACATATGAGAGTTTATTTAACAGGGAATTCTAATGCGCAGTCATTTGCTGATGATTTACTTCAACTTGGAAATGAAGCCTTGGAGGCAGAAAATCAAGGTGGAATTATTTCTCTTGATAGAATTGGAACTGCTGTTGTCTCACGACAGGATCTTTTGGGAGCTGTGTTTCCAAACATAGTAAGGCATTATATGGAAGAGAACTGGTTGTGTCAAAGAGCTATTCTTGCTCCAAAAAATGATGCTGTCGATGTTACAAATAAGCAGCTGCTATCTCGATAACCTGGTTCTTCTCAAATCTACAAATCAGTTGACACAGTTTGTAACATTGATGAAGCAGTTAATTACCCAACAGAGTTTTTAAATTCTTTAGAAATTTCAGGAGTTCCATCTCACATTTTGGAATTAAAAGTTGGAGCACCAATTATGCTACTAAGAAATTTAGATCCTTCTTCACTCTGTAATGGTACAAGACTTACTGTTAAAAAAATGTCACAGAATATCATTGAAGCCACTATTATTACTGGATGTGCGAAAGGAAAGGAAGTTTTATTCCTCGAATTCCAATTATTCCATCTGATGTTCCTTTTGAATTCAAACAATTGCAATTTCCTATTCGTTTAAGTTTTGCCATCAGCATTAATAAATCCCAAGGGCAATCTTTAAAAGTAGTAGGTCTCAGTCTGGAAAGTCCATGTTTTTCACATGGACAGTTGTACGTTGGCTGCTCAAGAGTGGGAAGTAAAAATAATCTGTATATTTTTGCTCCTGGAGGGAAGACAGTTAATGTCGTTTAACCTGAGGCCCTTCAAGCATAAGAATCTAAAGCATTTAAATTTCTTCTTTTGTGTATTTATTTATTAACATTTTGCCTAACAGGTTTTAACTAAGACTATGAAGCAGTGTTCATTCCTTTAACATTTCCAAAAATTAGAAAACATTTAATTTAAACTCGGCTTCTACCCACTAAAAAAAAAAAAAATATTGCAAAAAAACTCTCATCGAAATTAATTTTTAAAATTGGAGGGAGGTCATAATGTTAAGTTTGTTTTTTTATTTGTTTTGCCACTTACCTATGCTTCTCTGACTGTAAATTGCAATTTTAAAACAAAGTTATTTTGCTACATTAAGATCAATATTCAAGTTATGTTTCTGTCAAGATATGTCGCTAAATCTACGCATGGACAAAAAACATTTCAGGAGAAAATATCCTACAATCTTATTCAGAAAAGTACAGTCATATTTTTATAATGTATCGCCGCTTTCCTGTAGCTGTTCTGACACTGAATTTTGCTTATATCTACTGATGTTTAATTTGTTCAACATACATAATAAGTATTCTTCTTTTGGACGTCAGTAGCTCCACTCAGTTTTCTTTATTGAAAAACATTTTCCCCTGCAGCTATCATTCCAAGCTCTCTTGCATCATTAAAATCAATTTTCAATGCCAAGATGTGTCTATATTTTAAACTGTAAACATGTCTGAAACAATTGTTGAAAGAAATATCATACTTTCTGAAAAATTATGAAAAATCGCATTTTTGTGGCACAAACTTATTGATTTTGTGTCATGTAATACTCCTACTTCTTCTTCTTATCTGCCAACTGGTCTGACGTAGTCAGACCAGCTCAAATAAACCATTGACCCTGAGGAAGTCCGCAACCAGCAGAGGAGACGAGTAAATATCCTCTCTGGAAATTCCGAGACAGTCCAAAATGTGTTTGGGGGAAGCTCGGTGCTGGTGGCATTTGGTACACTGGGGAAAGGTTTTCTCGCCATCTGTGTATTTTAAGGTTATGATATGGCCAGAAAATCTTGCTCCGAAATCCACTTTAACACATAAAAGTGGGAAAAGGCGAAGAGTCAAGCAATTAGATGTTTTTTTTTTTTAACCATCTCGCCACTCACCTGTTTGTTATCTGACTATCTTATTTGCTTTTTTTTTTACTGATGCTTAATTTGCGCAACTGCGGTAAGTATACTTTTGGATATCAATAGCTTTTGTGAACTTTCTTTGTTTAAAATTATTTTCCCTTGAAGTTTTTGTCCCCGACTTTTTTGTAATGTAAAACAAATTTTTCCAGTTATATTTCTGCCAAGATTTATATCTCCCCCTCAATTTAAAAACCAAATTGTGTTATCTAATGATGCAACTAAAAAGTGTTTTTCAAGTATTTTGCTGTTGCCCAGCGAATATGCGAAACCCATGGAATGTTTGATGAAGGCATGAGCATACACATGTACAAATTAGTGTTATTTTAGTCTCCACTATCCAGAGTCATTCTAATCAGAAATTGCTTAACTAAAAGCCCATGTTCTTAATTATTCAGCTGCTGACAGAATTTGCAAGAATCTACGGGTACGAAGCATTTTAAATTTGTTTAAATTTCATGAAATATCCATCTTTTGACTCTGCTCCAACCCACTACAAGAGTTTTGGCAAAAATCTTTCACTCCGAAAAACAATTTTAGTACGGAAGGGGGAGCGGGAAATTGAAATTAAGTTTGTTTTTTTTCAACATCTCGACACTTAATTGACATTGTTCTGCCATTTTCATTTTTGCTTATAATATACTAACTAATGTTTAGTTTGTGAAACTGAATTTAGTTTACTTCTTTTGGACGTCAATAGCTCCACTTAATTTTCTTTGTTGAAAAACATTTTCCCCTGCAGATTTTGTTCCAAACTCTCCAACAATTAAATCAATTTTCAAATTTTATTTCTGCCGAGATGTGTTAATTTTCTGAAGCCATTACATGTCGAAAACAATTTTCGAAGAAAATATCATACTTTCTAAAAAAACTGAGTAATCGCCTTTTGTGGCACAAACTTATGGATTTTGTATCATGTAATACTCCTACCAAACAGTCTCAGTCAAGTATTCTGGTGCTGCCCAGCAGATATGCTAAACCCACTGAAAGTTTGAAGAAACACATAAGAATCGACAAGTACAAATGGGTGTTATTTTTATCTCCATAGCTCAGAAACATTGAAATCAAGAATTGCTTAACCAAAAATCGCTACTCTCAAAAAATCAGCTGCTGAGCTAACTATTAGCCAAATCCAGCACGAGTTTACAGAAACTCGCTAGAATTTACAGCTACAAAACCGTAGTAACTACGTCTACAGTTCAAGAAATATCAATTTTTGACTCTGCTCTGACACACTACATGAGTTTTTTCAAAAAATCTTGCTCCGAAATCCACTTTAACACATAAAAGTGGGAAAGGGCAAAGAGTCAAGCAATTATAAGTTTTTTTTTTTTTTTTGAAGCATCTCGCCACTTACCTGTTTGTTATCTGACTATCTTATTTGCTCCTTTGTACTGATGCTTAATTTGCGCAGCTGCGGTAAGTATACTGTTGGATATCAATAGCTTTTGTTAACTTTCTTTGTTCAAATTTATTTTCCCTTGCAGGTTTTGTCTCCCACTTTTTTGTAATGTAAAGAAAATTTTTCCAATTATATTTCTGCCAAGATGTGTTTATATCCCCTCCCCCTCCATTTGAAAACCAAATTGTGTCTAAGAAATCGCCTTTTTGTGCCAAACTTATGGATTTTGTGTTATGTAATACTCCTACCAAAAAAGCCTGTCAAGTATTCTGGTGCTGCCCAGTAGATATGCTAAACCCACTGAAAGTTTGAAGAAACACATAAGAATCGACAAGTACAAATGGGTGGTTTTTTTTATCTCCATGGTTCAAAATCATTGAAATCAAGAATTGCTTAACCAAAGGTCGCTACTCACAAATAATCAGTTGCTGATGGAACTATTCACTATTTTCATCTCCAGTTAAAGGAAAGTACATGATTCAGTAATGACTTTGTTTGCATTTCAAGAAAGATCAATTGTTGACTCTGTTCCAGCCAACCGTAGTTTTTACCAAAAATCTTGCTCCAAAATCCATTTTCATACAGAGAGGGGGGGGGCATGAAATGTGTGCAAAGTTTGCATTTATAAAAAAAAAAGCAATTTTCGACACTGCTTCAGCGGATTAGAAGAGCTTTGGGAAAAATCTTTCACCCAAATCCATTTAACAACAGGGAAGGGGGGGGGGGCTAAAAGCCTGTCACTGTTGTCTGTACTTTGAGTTTGCTTACATCCACATTTAATTTGTGTAAATGAAGTAAACATCATTCTTTTGACTGCCAATAGATCCACATACTTTTCTTTATTGGAAAATATTTCTCTTGCACTACTTATCTGTCATTGTTTTTTGTCTTTAAACTTTTCTCATACTACTGGTGTTTATTTTGCAAATGTAGTATTGCAATCAAGTGAAGTATTTGCAGTGAATCTTTTGCAGACTGACAGCTTCACATAAGTTTCTTTATTCAAAAATGTTTTCCCTGCTGGTTTTAATTCAAATTCCTTTGCAACATTAAGATGAATTTTAACCATTTTGCAAAAAAAGAATAAAATAACTTTTAATCTTTAAACTTATGACAATTCTCATCTTCAATTTCACAACTTTTAGATTTTGTCATGCTATATTCTTAACTAATGAGTCTCATTACATATCCCGCAGCTGCACATCAGATGTGCAAAACCCCCTGATAGAGTAATGAAATGCAATTGACAAGTACAAATCTGTTATTTTTGTGTTTATGGATTTGCATGATTCAAGTCAAGAATTGTTCTGACAAAAGGAAATTATTTTCAAATAATCATCAGGAGCTTACAGAAACTCCTTAGAATCTAGAGCTACGAAGCCATCTTAACTTTGTGTACACATCAAGAAATAGTAATTTTTGACTGTTTCAATTCTCTAAAATAGTTATTGTGAAGAGTCTTGCTCCCAAAACCATTTTAATTCAGGTCAGGGTGGTCATTCAATAAAATTTATTTTTTAAAACATTTTGCCACTCATTTGTTGTTGTTCTCTGATTTTAATTTTTACTCATATCTACTTATGTTTAATTTGTGAAAATGCAGTTAGTGTACTTATTCTGCACGTCAATAACTCCACTTATTTTTTTTTAATTAAAAATCATTATTCCAGCAGTTTTTAATCACAATTATTTTGCACCATTTAGCTGTACAGCTGGTTCTGTGTTTAACAATGCTTTATTTAACGACTATCTCTAAAGACTTGGTCCCAGACATTCCACTGTAAAGTTTTTCAAAATTTCTATTAAAACATATTTTCTACTTAAGGGCATTTTTTTCGTCCCTTGAGAGTGGTTAAATAGAGAACCAACTTTTTTTAATTATGTTTCTGTCAAGATGTGTCGCTCAAGCGATACATATCGCTAACCAACGTACAAGAAAATGTCATATTGTCTCAACAGTTATGAAAATGCTCATCTACATGTCACAGCGTACGGATTTTTTCCAGTAATACTCCAATTTAAAAGCCTC
This sequence comes from Uloborus plumipes, assembly GCA_038373865.1. NCBI lineage: Eukaryota > Metazoa > Arthropoda > Arachnida > Araneae > Uloboridae > Uloborus > Uloborus plumipes. Next base: position 149,915 of record JAXGGA010000012.1, read on the forward strand.
ATATAAGTATTCTGCTGCTGCCAAGCAGATATGCTAAACTCATTGAAAGTTAAAAGAACCACATACGAACAAACAAGTACAAACAGTGTTCCATGAAATTTCCATGACTCACCATTGTTCAAGTCATGACTTGATCTCAAATGTTCAGCCGTGGATTTAACGCTATGCCAAATTCATGAAGAGTTTATGTAAACTACTGCTATCAAGTAGTATTAACATAGTTTAACTGTCAAGAAATATCAATTTTTAACTCAGCTTCAAGCCACTGAAAAAGTTTATTGCCAGAAAACTGGCGCACAAATCCAAGGCAAATGTCTTTGATTTTTCTAATAAACAATGGTAACATTACATCTAAATTTAACATTATATTTGCTGTACTTATTTTTGAAATTCGTTAATTATGAATACAGCGATAGCAGTGAAAATTCTTTAAATTTTACTACGGGCGAAGCCGTGGCGGGTAACGCTAGTTTTTAATAAAAGCAAAAAAAACTGTAGTATTTAATTCATGTGTCACTGAATTTTATATGTTTCGTTATTTTAGAATTGTTGTAAATAAAATGAAATGCTATTTATAAGTAGTAAATGTTTTTATTGAACTATTTTTTAAAACTTCATTGATCTTTAATTAAAATAATAAATGATATTACTAATTTATTTATCTTCAGAAAACATATTAATTTGCAGATATTAGAAGATTTCATCGTGACGTATTTACAAATGTACTGCCAGAGTTTTTTTTCTTTTATTGTACTGATTTTTATGCCAACACATTTCTATTCGCACAAAATTTAATTTAAATAAACAAAATCTAACTTCATTTCAAATATTAAATATTCAAGCTCTACATATTGATTAAAATTTAAATTTAGGGCACTCAAAAATTGAAAGCGCACATTATTACTTGAAATTCCTTGAAAATAACGTAAGGGAAAAAAAAATATATGTGATATGTGACTGGTGAACAAGTTAAATCCTCGCCAAATTGCGACGAAAAACATTATTATACTTAGTCTAACAAATGACCGCCATTCTCTTCACATATCAAAAAGTGTCTGTTTTGTTGTCATTATTCAGCTTGCTCAAAACATAAATCATCTATCCAGTTTTGACAAATACTTATAAAACTATTTTATATTTTTACTGCAACTGCGCCTATGTATGCTCAAGATTTTGTTTTCTTTTGTATCTTGTCACCAGTTATCATTAAAAAGAAATGTACATTTACAACATTTTTGATAATCCTTTTACGGCTTAGTAAAGTCAATCGGTATTTATTTTTTTGCATTAAAAAAAACTGACTTTTGTGAAGAGGGTTAAAAAATAGTATTTAGGTTTTCAAAAGTTTTTCATTATTTCTTGGACCGTAGATGAAAATAACGGCATCCATTTTTCAAAGAACCAGTAGTTGAATAGTTAAAAATTAAATATAACTCTTCTTCCTTTCCTTCGCATTTTAGATCATGAAAGATTTTTTTTTCCGCTCAGCTCAAAAGTAGATTTTTGTGTTTTGTATTATGTGAAAGAATATTATATAAGCATGTTACTAAATATTTTTAAAAGAAAATACTTTAACTTTACATAACAAGAACATACACTGTTCGACATTGAAAATGCAACACCAAGAAGGAGTGGTCAGAAATTCAAGCAAATTTTACCGTAGACGCACGTCACTGAGTTATGCAAATGATATGAAATGTGCAGCTCTCCGACGCACGTGAAGTAAGATATAAGAGAATGAAGTTGAAAAGTGGGCTATGTTCATGTTGGTTTTTCTGCCAGACTAATTATCGGAGAAATTTAGTTTTTGTCTCGAAGGATAGGTGTGATAGGAGGAAATGCCACGCCGTCCTCAACGAAGACACTTCCAGCATATAGACGACTTTACAAGGGGTATGGTGATCGGACTGAGAAGGGGAGGTTGGTCCATACGTCCAATTGCAGCTGATACCCACATGGATGCAAGCACTGTGCATCGGCTGTGTCGGAGATGGTTGGAAAGAGGAAGTGTAGCCACATTGAGGGGTGCAGGTGCAGCCAGAGTGACGTCAGACCGCTTGGATCGACGGATTCACCGACAAGCTGTGGCGGATCCGCAAGTCACTTGTACGTCGATTCTGCAGCACGTGCAAGGTACCCTAGATGTTCCTGTGTCGACCAGAACCATTTCCCGTCGACTGGTTGCACGTGGCCTGCAATCACGGCGCCCGCTAAGAAGACTGCCATTGACCTCACAGCACAGACTCCAACGTTTGGAATGGTGCCGGACCAGAGCGACGTGGATGGCAGAATGGCAAACCGTAGTGTTCTCAGATGAATCCCGCTTCTGTTTGTCCAGCGATAGTCATCGCATACGTGTGTGGCGTCGACGTGGAGAAAGATCGAATCCGGCAGTAACTGTGGAACGCCCCACAGCGCAACAACGTGGCATAATGGTTTGGGGCGCTATTGCATACAATTCCGTATCACCTCTAGTTCGTATTCGGGGCACTATGACGGCCCAACGATATGTAGATAATGTACTGCGGCCGGTGGCAATCCCCTACCTTCAGGTTCTGCCAAATGCAATTTTTCAACAGGATAACGCCCGGCCTCACAGTGCTCGAATCAGCCAACATGCTCTACGAGGTGTACAGATGCTTTCCTGGCCACCATACTCTCCTTACTTGTCACCAATCGAACATGTGTGGGACGTGATTGGACGCCGTTTGCAGAACCTGTCACTGCCTCGTTCAGAGGACGAACTGTGGCAAATTTTTGAAAGGGAATGGAGTGCCATCCCTCAGGACACCATCCGCAGGCTTATTGACTCCATGCCTAGACGTGTTTCTTCGTGCATCGCTGTCCGCGGTGGTCCTACTTCTTACTGAGCCGACGCCGTCCTCGCTCTAAATTTTGCTTATTTATTTTGAAATAAATATCACTTATTGTTCCATGCTGTCTCTGTCTTCTTACCAAATTTCATCAATTTCTGACCACTCCTTCTTGGTGTTGCATTTTCAATGTCGAACAGTGTATTTAAGATTCAGATTCTTTGAGCAATGTTATATTTTAATAAATTATAGACATACATTTGGGCAAAATATGGATATAAATTGTATTTCTTGGTTTAACTGAATAAATTAATCAACGTACATATATTTACTTTTGTAATGCTATAGAGAAATCCCGGTAGTGTGAAAGTTGTGCAAAATAGAAATTATTTCCTATTATTTGATCAAAAACTCTGCGTGTTATGAGCAAAAACCCTTCAAATAAAATTGCTGTTTTTTAAAAAATGTTTCATATCTTCGGAAGTAAGAGTGGTGCGTTCATTTGAATTTGTATAGTAATTATACATAGTATGCTAATTAATTACTGAAATGCATAGCTTATTCCGAGCTATTTTCAAAGAGTTATGGTCAAAAAGCGGTTATTCTTTCGACCCCCCTTCTTATCGTCCCCCAAATGCAAGGGTAATTTAATTTCAACTTGGAAATGTTCGGTGAAGCCTATATTTTGTATGACTAAAGTTAAAGAACAATTGATCACTTATTTCTCCAGCTATATGTAAAAATGTGAATTTTTGAAAGTGTCCGGATACTTTTGGCCACCTAGTGTACATTCATTTCGTAAACTTCCCCTTCTGAATTTTCTTTTAAAAATAACACCTTTTAAAATGAAGGCTAAATTTGTCTTACAAAAATGTTTTTGAATTATAAAACAAATAAGGAAATGATTTGATTATGAAAAAATGTTCACAAACAAAATTGAGCTGACAAAATGTTTAAAAATTAAATTATTTTAACTGTGAGCCCTTTAAAAAAATCACAAAATAAATTCAGCAGCGACGTAATTTCAAACTGGGGAGGGGGGATATTGATGTAAAGAACAACGTTAAATCGCAACGACACACGCTATTTTATGGTAAAAATGCGATTTCCCACTCTCAAAAAACACTAATACAAACGCTTTAGGATTGATGTCCTTTATATAGATATTGCATGATTACAAACTAAACAGTAGTTGGTTTTAACTCAAAATGTATCAAAAGTTGTTGCGTACTTCAAGCTATAGTTTAAATAAAAAACATATTTTCAAACGTTATTGTTATCAAATTAATGGCAAATCACAGGCGCGGTTGTAATAAGACTAAAATGTTTATTTCATCAAATATTGTTATAAGTCAGTTTTAAATACTTGCTAGGAATACTTATATACTTCCTTTAAATACATCTCAGCTAATCATAAGTTTCATTTTCTCTTTTTTCGTTTTTGAAGAAAATATATCACACATTTGCAAAAAAACACGCTTTCTAAAGGAAAAGTAAGTGATTTGTTCTTTCTTGCAATACCCGATTTTTATTCACTTTGAATTGTAGCAAATATGCACTGAACAAAATTATTACAATCGTTGTTTTAAATACATATAGGAAGTAAAACCTACATAACGACGTTTGCTTCATTTTAATTAGAAAAATTATCTGATAACTAAAAAACATACAACTGAAACTACACAATAGTAAATGATTTCAAAAGTATAACAACAATGGGAGATCTTTACTTCATTTTTCAAGAGATTTTTTTTTCCTTTTTTAAGAATGCCGTTCAAGATTTATGGGTCAGATAATGATTACAAAAAAAAAAAAAAAATCAACTTTTATATGTACCCACTTATTTCTCCACCGATTTATTTTTTAAGTAGCTCATCTATTAATAAAAATCTTAAACGCTAAAAAAATTACATTATTATAATCAAAACATTTAGTTCAAACGACGTGTTTCAAAACTTTTTTAAACTCAAATTTTGACATAACATCTTCTCTATAACTATTATGGATCTAGTAACCAAACTCACTGGAAAATGTTTTTAGTTAGTCCTGCATCTTTACACAAAACCATGACAAAAAGCTTTGAAGAAGTTTTTTAAAAATATCTTTATTTCAATTAAAATCTTTCATTTTAACTGTGTCTATAGCAACGGCATTTACTGCAATACATTATTTTTACGACAATTGAACTATAAAAGATGCGATAAAAAGAAAAGAAACGCACGAACAAGATTAATTTGAGTGTGTATGTGTACATTCATCTTAAATCTTACAACGTTTTCTTGAAATATGCCTGACTCAATAAAGCTAGGAAAAGCCAACAAAAAGCGAAACTATTATATGCAGTTGAAAGGGAGAAATCATCGTACTAAAGAGACATTAAATGCTTTTAAAAATATTTTCTTTTCTCCTCATTTTAAGGGCTTTCATTTTTTATTGTTGTTGATTGATAGTTCAGGCTTTAGAGCCACGCATTTAGACTTACGAGCTTAAGTATTTTGCTGCTTCAATGTCTACCGTCCATTTTTAAGGATTTACTGCAATATATTTCATAAAAATCTAAGAAACCTTGTCTTATGGCAAGCTGTATTTAGAAATTAGCTTTGTCTGTATATCGCTATTTCCTTCCAAATATTAAGAAATTTCAAATTGTATTTGGAGCAGATGTTTTTGTAATCTTAGACGTTCTAAGAATTCAACTTTGGATTCTTATTATGTCTTCAGCTTCTCAAATGCATTTTTTGCTTAGGTTTTTTAATATACATTAATTTATTTTGCTTACTTTTTTTCAAGCTAAATATTTTAAAAGGGAATACGAAAGATAAATATTTAAGTCCATGACATCAGTAAATATTATGTAAAACATTAAATTATACGTACGGAGAAGTATTTTTTTTCTTTTTAACAGTGCGTCTAACTCAAATCATATACTTAATTTAAACAAGTATAAAACGAGCAGGGAAACAGTTAAAAATAAAAATTATTTAAAATTATTTCTAACAAAAGAAATACATAAACAGCCAAAGTATGCATTTGCAGCTGCGCAGAAACCTTTCATTTAATACGACCGCTCAAGGGACCGAGGAAAAAACTGCAGAAATGGGAGTTTATTTTATGTCAAATTAAATAAAAAGGACGCAAATAGAAGAAAAAAATGCAAAAATAATTAGTTTAATTTTTATCTTTTGCGTGGGCTTTGTAAGCAAAGCACTTTCTACTTGTTCACATTTGTCATTTTTTAACCTGCAACATTTCTTTAAATTCAATTCACACTCGGCATATTTTTCTTATTCATCATTGTCCTCCAAATTTTCATAGAGTTTTGCTACGTTGGTTTTAAAATGTTCCGCTCAAGTTTTTTTTTTTAGATTTTTTTTGCTTTGACAACTTTGGGCATGTGCTTCGACGTTTTTAAAACTTTTATTTTAAATAAAATCGATAATTTAACTGTTTTTTAAGCGCAATAACATTTCACTCTATTTTGGTCAGTAAAATTAAGCAAATACAAGCAAAAAGTAAGCAAGTGCAAGTGCAAAAAATGCGGGTCCCACATATTTACGCTCAATCTTTTTCCTTTTTTTTTTCTTGTACTTGCTAGACACCGACTTCAAGATCAGAAATACTTGCTGAGAAAAAAAAATAAAAAAATCACTATTACGAACTCATTTTTCTACAAAATATGACATTATTCATTGTGACATTTCATTGCTACAACTGCAAATGGCTACTATCTGCCTATACCAACTCCCCACCACCGCATTCCCACTCCAAAACTCACACAGTACCCTCTCAAAACATGGGTGGCTTTTGTGACGGACCCTGTATATTTTGTAGGACAAGTGAATAACATTAACTATGGAAGATAATATTATTATATCGAATGCATAAGCAGTGAGTGCTTTGCATATTGTATTGCAAAACCGTTCACCGTCAATTGGCTCAATTAATGATATGTTACATTGGCCAGAAACACTTTCAAATCCCATTTTAACACGAATTACTTAAAGTGCTATAAGTAAGAGTAAGAATAAAACTAACATACCAAAAACCTGCAGTAACCATGTGATCATCAGTTAGGTATAGGCAAAATAGTTTCACTTAGTTTTCCATGCTCTTACGACGGCAAGTGTAAAGCCATCCAGAAAAACTGATAGACGACCTTTAAAAAATTGCAGTAATTACAGATACTAGTGATTTTAATATTCACACGCTTGCATTTAATTCTTTCTTTTCGCATGCAACTGTTTATTATTACAATTAATTTTGTATTTTCACCTTATTCTCCGTACGTTTTTTCAAAGATATTTTAAGGTTAGAGGGCTTTTTGATTTCTGTTTGTAACTTCTATTACACTTATGTAGAAATTTTTATCATACTCACCTTATTTTTTGCGTTTTCTAAAGAAAAGACAATAACATTATTTTGTGCCATGCGGTGATGTTTTTTAATTGGTTAAATTCAAATTTTGACTTTAAATAAAAACGATTAAAATAAAAAGGACTTTTATTTTTAAATGCTTTCTAGATCCCAATTTTGGGAATTTTGTAAATATTATCTATGCTATTGAAAGAGAAGTAAATTAAATCAAGAAGAAACACTCGATGCTTAGTGTTTTTAATTCCATTTAATATTTAAATAAAAAGTGCTTAAAAAAGAGGCATTTATTTTGTTATTTTTTTTTTTATTACCGCCTAAGTTAAGTGTACAAAGAGTTAAAAAGAAAAAACATGATTCCAAAATGAACGTCCTAACACATCTTTATGTTTATATATTATTTTTAAACCAAAAATCTTTTATTAATACCATCTGTGCCACATCAGGAAGAACTTTTGAGCGTATCTGAGGGACACACATAGCAGAGGCAATTTTAAACATTTCCATTATGCCAGAGCTTCTAAAACATCTCAAAGCTTTTATGTCGATTTTTATTAGAATATGCAACACATAACGTCCTTTTCATCTCGCACTTTTGTAATATTAACTGTATAGAAGCTGAACATGATATAAGAAAAGATAGAAGGAAACAGCAGACAAAGGCGGAAGAAAGAAAATCGTTCAAAAATTCATGAAAGTGGTATATTTTCTGGATGTCAGAAAATCGTTAGCTTTCTTCATCTTTGTCCGTTCATATTTTAAATGACCATTATGCAAATGCAAAAAAGACATCAGCAACGTAATATTTAAAACTACGAAAAGACTTTTTAAAAAGAAAAACACAGATTTTTCTCCTTAAACATTTCATTCACACAACTTGTAGTGCGTGCATGTGGTTGCAAGTATTTTTTCGGCCATCTGTGAAGATTCTTGCAATGAACAAAAAGTGTTTGCTTAAATTGCATGTTTGGAAAGTTGAATGACAATAAGAAGTTTTATAAGACTTTTTTTTCAATCAACACCGTTAAGAATAAATAAAAATTATAAATTTAAATGGAAATATAGATTAAAATTATTTAGGGAGTAAAAATGTATTTACGTCAAAAAGCAAACTGTCTGCTTTTTAAAAATGAAATACCCAAAATTGCACATTAACGAAGAAAGTAATTTTTTAAAAATAATTATTAGAAAATACAATTTATCTGAATTCTACAAATAATTGTTTATTGCAAAAGCACTTTCCAAAAGATAGATACATTTTTCATTAATACTATTTTCAATATAAACACTTAATATATGCTGTAGATTTAAATATAAGTAGGACAACTAGGTTGTAAAATGAAAAGTTTTTAATACTTGAAAGCTTATTATCAACAAGTAACGTACATTTTTAGATCAGAACAAAATGCTAAAATCTAATCACACATGGTCTCAAAATTTTCACTGAACAAACATATTAGAAGAAACAATTTTTCTAATAAAGTACGTGTATTAAAAGCAAAATAACAATCACGAGAGACGTTTCTCTTCAGGGACGCAAAACATTGTGCTCAACAAAATTTTGGCATTTAAGAAAAAAACACTATTTTCTCAGTTTTGTACAATCAGAAGTAAAGTTAAAGCAGCTATCATAGGTTACCGAGATTGAGAAGGCACGTGCTTTAGTTGTGACTGGGTAATACAAATACTATGCGTAGCGTGATTGTTTCCGTCCGTTCATCCATTACTAAAACCAGAACTCATGCACTAGAAAAGAGCCATGTAGCAATCGCTGTGCTTCTGATTCATCGACCAATTAAAAAATCACGTTTATGTATCTCACTCTTTCTCAAGACTAGGTACACAGCAAAAAATAAACCGTTGTTTTCATAGTATAATACTGGCAGCAGAGGTTCCAGTTTAAAACTGTAAAATGCACAGTAATCAACTGTAATATAGCTAATTTTACAGCTTATAACTGTAAAGAACAAATTTTGCAGTCTTTTACCACAATTTTACAGTTTATTTCCACAAAATAGCTGTATTGTACTGTAAAAACAACATTATAATACTGGCAGCAGTGGTTCCGGTTTAAAACTGTAAAATACATAATAATAAGCTGTAAAATTAGCAATTTTAGTTTATTACTGGAAATCAGCAATTTTGCAGTTCATTAGTGTAAAATTAGAAATTTTACAGTTTATTTGCTGTAAAATTAGAAATTTTTAGTTTGTTACTATAAAATTATCTGTAGTTTAATGTAAAAATAACAGCTAATTTTTAAAGTGTAGAGAGGACGCGAAGCATCCCTTTTAGAAGACTAGCTCTGGCATCCATTCGTCATTCTACAGTACATTACTGTTTGTCTGCTTATTTTCATGGGCTTAAAATTCAGACGTCCCCTATTGCCCTTTATAAAGAATTAACTAAATGTTTTAACACCTCACATTATGGCTCTGCACTTGTATATTTATTACGTAGAGTTTAGATGTACTAGAATGCAAAGGGACTTAACTCGGGAGGACGCGCGGTGTCATTTTATGACCCCAAAGCAATTTTCTAACTCCAATTCCAAGAAAACTATACACCTGTTCACTCCTTTCTTCTCAGTAGCTGAGTTTCTACGCCCTATTCACCTTTTGTTACTAATTCGGAGGTATTTCTGGCATTTGCATTCCGCCAAGACACGTTTGGTCAGTTACTGGGGTCCTTCTATGACCCCGCGCGTCCTTCCGTTTGCTTGACAGATCAAATATTTCGCCTGCCTGATGCGGTCAGTTTGTCACTTGTTTTTTCAATTAAAATAATTTTGTACTTTGAAACAATCATATAGAAAGTATTCTTTATGCTGATTAGTAAATACATTTCTAAAATCCTTTTTGGAGGGAAAAATGATACCGAAATAATACTTATTTAGAAATTGAGCAAATAGAATGAAAAGGACACTTATTCAATTAAATTATCATCTCCCTTTCATTTAACCAGTGTAAAAAGTACTTAAATTATGATAAAAACAATCAAAGTAATATTTTGTTTGTCTTCATACATGCAGTATAAAAATACAAGAGGCGACAAAATTAAATCAAGTAAATAAATTATTTTCAATTAAAGGTTGAAACATTTTAAATATAAATCTATCAGTTTTCTTTAAAAACATCAATTCTAGAATGATAGTTGTTATAAATATAGTAAATTATATAAAATGTCATAACCCGCAAAATTTATATGAGCTTTGTGTAAAAAATATACGTTCCATACCTTTAAACAGAATTGCGGAAGAAAGTTAGTTTGCGTAGCACATTTTTGTATAAATGATAGGTTTCAATGTCTGTAATTGTGCTGCAATATAGTTCTAAGAAAAAATATTCAAATATAAAAGTTTTCAACTGCATAAGAAGGGATTTTGGGTTCATTCAAAGGTTTGGGGTCATTTTATGACCCCGTGCGTCCTAACGTTTGCCTCGGGGACGCGCGTTCTCCCGGGAGTGTCATAGCCAATCTTCTGGGCGTTTGAAATAAATAAGTAAATAACTTACTCTTAAGACTCATACAAGATTTGAACGTCCTCTAAAAGGCATAAAAACAGTTGAAATTGTTCAAATTTTGTTTTGTTTAATTTGGTCAACGAAAATTTAATCATATTGTTTCCTTACTTTTCCCAAGTTCTTTCAATATATGGGTGATTTTCTCAACACGTTAACTTTTGCCAATGCCAAGTAGGAAAAATTCAACTTGTAATTAATTAATTATTGTTAATATTTGTTTAAAGACAACTCATTTAAGATCACAAATCAGTGCTCAGCAACGAAAAAAACTTAAAAATAAAATTTTAATGACAGTTTTAAGTTTAAGTTTAATGTAAAAAGTGTAATTACCATCTCCCGGCTTAAACACTTCCCTAACTCAAGAAATATTTTTAAAACTTTATTCATTTGATAAATAATGACATAGAAAGCAAAATACACCATTTAGAATATTGCTTCATATATTTTTTTTACATTATTTACAAACAAAACAGATTAAATCTAATTTTTTAAAGAAATAGTAGTATTTTTCGTTGGAATTTTAAACTTTTACAATACCAACTTTTTTTTACTGCAAAGGGTTACAAGTTTCTTTATTTTTTCATTTGTCTGTTTTACATTTATTTTTATTTAGTCTATAAAATATTAACTGTAGGCGGACTCGAAGCATAATGAGTACAAGAAAGATCGGTTTCGCAAGAAAGGCAAGTTAGCATGCGTAAACCTAACACTGATTTGTTAAGAAAAGAAGAAAATAAATACCTTTGTGCGATAGATGTAAAGTTTAAATCCAACGTTAAAAATGTACAGTATACCTGTATATTTGTGCATTTTTAACGTTGGATTTAAACTTTACTGATTTGTTATTTTCATTCCAAACCAACTGATGAAGCTTCATGATATTTGGAATTGACTTCAGATTTTTCGGTAGCAGGGTTTCAACTCGCTTTATATCAGTCTCTGTGACGGTGAAGAGCCTTACTTTTAATGCTTAACGCAATTTAACATAAAAGTAAACATAATTACAAAATAGAACGAATAATTATTATTATATAAGTATTTTAAGTCATAAGTTAGCTAAAATAATAATGAATTTGTTCTAAATTATTCTAAGAATAAAAAAAGAAAACAGAATTATATGATAACTAACAAGGAGAAATTTAATTAAGATTTTAAAAATTTACTTTTGAAAAATATATTCCTTTAATGTTGATCTGTTTCGTAGATAAAAACTATTTTGGAGTTCAAAATATTCTAAACTACTTTTTTCATCTCCATTATATCATTTGAACTTTACCTAAAGAGTATAATAATTTAACAACTAACAGTTTGAAAAAATAAATAAACAAAATCCAAATATAAAAAATAAAATTTCGAATTTATACTTGAATTGTTAACCATAACTAAACAATAATGTAAATGTTACAGACTGTTCCTAGAATAGAAGAGACAAACAAAATTGTGTAGAAAACTTACCATGAAAAATTTCGTGGAAATAAAATACAATTAACGTTTGGATTTATTTTTAAATGCTTAATTTTGTTCTACTCAGTGAGAGAAAAACACTTTGAAACACAAAATATTTTAAACTACTTTTAAAATATTGATTAGAATAGTTAAATTTATAAAATTTTATTCTTATTAAGTTTTAAAATTTAGATGTAACTAATTAAACAACTAACAACTTCCATACAACTAAATATCATTCTTTCTAAATTATAATGAATTTTAAAGATTGAACAATGTGCCTAACTTATTGCCATTTGAATTTGCTAAAAGTATTAAAAAATAACACAACAATATAAATAACGTGCATTAAAATTTTTGAAATCCATTAAAATGTCACTCTCCCGAAACCACTTCGTAAGTGGGGACGGAAATGACAGGACGGAAATGACAAAACAGTGGGTTTTCGAAAACAGTGTGAAAAGTGTTTCATATCTTTAATTTAACTGTTGATACCTTAAAAGTGTTCGCAAGAACAAATTCGGCAGTGGAATTTTTTTTAATTTTATTTAAATTTTCTGGAAGATAACCAGGGGGACGGAAATGACATTGAATAAAGTCACGCATAGAATTTTTAAGATAAAACAAGCCTCACACACCCTAAAAGTTGTGTAAACTTTGTTTAAAGCGTATTTTTCTGCTGAGAAGAATGTTCTTAAATATTTTGAGCTATTTTATTATGAACTAGCACCATTTATAGGATTTTATTGAAGGTTTTTCTACTTGGGAGAATTTTTTTTCAAAACCTGGGGACACGTATAAGTTGAGCTCTCTATCAAAATATGTAAATATGATAAGGAATGCTTATATGGAACATTGAAGTACACACTTGTACTGTATCATAATGCATATGTATTAATTTTTAAAAATGTTTCTTCATATAGTAATTTTTTTTTAAAGTTGACAAATGTGTGTGGGGACAGGGGACGGAAATGACATTTTGCATATATATTATTTTTTTAAATATATAATTTAAGTGCAAAATAGTGACAATGCACGTTGTCATTACTCTTTATGAGCATCTTGAATAGAACATAGCATTAGATAATGAAAATAGGTGTTTAATTGGAAGATATGGATGAAGGACACAAAAGTTAACGAATTGAGAAAATAACCCATATCAGTATTATGAACTATGGGAACTTGAACTTTCCACAAATTGTACGTAACTGATAAGTTCTTGACCATATTAAACTTCCTCTTTATGCTGAACACATTGACGCTCCGTATAAAAGATGGCAGATACAAAATACACAATAAAGTGAGGAGGCAAAGATGATAAAGGGAGAGGTGGAAAGTTAAGTTGTCGTCGCACATAAAGTTGTTTTTCTCCCTTGCCTTGGACCCCTTCAAATTTGGCCTATATTAACGTCATTATAACGTCAAATTTAACGTCATTATTGGTACATGATCTCAAAAACCGGCTTGACAGTAGACTCTGTCTTTTAAACTTAAGGATCAGTTGTAATTTTACCCACAAGAAAAGTGTAAATCACGATTTTTTTTTCTTTCTTTGAGCTGATGAATCGATTGATACTGTCATTTTTCGATTGATCTTTTAATTTTGAACTTAAATAAATGGAATAGCTTGACTTTTGAAAGCGAGGGACAGTTTTTTTCAGTTTACTGGTTCGAGCAGCGTATGCTCATTGTTTAGTATTGTTTAAAGTATGCACTGTGCCCAGTGGTCGGAAGTAGCGCGCTACAAGTAGCGAAACTACTGTAGTAGCTACATTTTTTAGTAGTTTGTAGTGTAGCGCACTACTTTAAAAAAAAGTAGAGTAGTGAGTAAAGAGAACGAAGGGAAAAAAACAAGGTTTTTCTTGTAGCGAATTTCGTAAAAATTGTAAAAAAAAAGTCTAAAAAGGATAAATTTTAGCAAAAAAAAAGGAACAAATAAATTCAAAGACAATTCCGATTTTTATTCCATCTTCGAATGAGGTAATTTTTTAATCTAAACCACTTTTCGAATTTTTTCGGTCGATCTTCAATCGGTGTATTCTTGTTATTTATTTATTTTTTTAAAAGTAGCGAAGTAGCTACTACATTTCAAAAGTAGTATAGCTCGCTACATTAAAAAAAAAAAAAAAGTAGTTGTAGCTGTAGTTAACTACATTTATAAGAAAATAGTTGTAGTTGTAGTTCTCTACGAAAAGTATGTAGTTTTTCCAACCACTGTGCCTAAACATTGAAGAAAAGCTTAATCAAAAATTCAGTGCTGGTTTTTTAACCAACCCACGTAACATTAACTGCAATAAAGTTTAATCACAGTGCTAGTCTGATGGCATGATTTTTATTCTACATTTACCAGATAAAAGTATAACAAGTGCTCAAAAGTGAATTAGTAATGCTTCAAAATGAAATGGAACTTAAGAAGCAAACACAGAAAGAAATTATTTCAAAAGAAGCTAATGATTCCTCTTCTTAATATTACAGTAAAAATAATCCATTTTAAACCAGCATGTTAGTATCAAAATTTAGATGACAGTCACAATTATAGGGTTTTTTAAATTTATTTTAAACCATTTTTTATTATACATTTATTTATTTACTTTTTTGTAATGAATTTATTTTTAAGCATGATAATTTCACTGGAACTAAAAAAATAGATTTAAACTTATTTTAGTGCAATATTTTATGACAAATGCAACGCAATTTTTACAAAAAACAGAAACAATTTAAGAAAGGAAAATAAAATATAAAAAACATCATTTTCACGCGTGAAAAGTAATAACTACTGTCAACTATAGTAATGTTTTTTTTTTTTTTTTTTCATAACGTTCATAATTTTCTAATTTCTTACAAGCATGTATTCAAAAATGTTACACTAGCAACAAAACATATAGTGACGAAAAAATAATAATAATAATGAAAATACGTCAATAGTTTCACTTTTTTAAAGTGTTTTCCATACCTTTAAAATATTACTGAAATTTATAATAAAGAACCGACTAAAGAATAATACAAAAACTGGCTAATATAATACAATAAAATAAGATTTAAACAGAAGTTACAAAAATTATCATGGATTTTTCCTGAATACGCAATATAATGACAAAACTATTACATAATAAATGATTGATTTTTTCATAAAGAGCATTGGGACATTTTTTCGCTGTATATTTTCTTTCTAAAATGGTTAATTGCACAGAAAATAACAACGTTACAATGCACAAATGAGCAGGGATACTGCAGACACGTGTTTCGGCGTTACAAGGAACGCCTTTATCAATGCAAAAAAGTTGTGAGCTTATGGATGCACAGACATCCGCTTTTGTCGGATGTCTGTGCATCCATAAGCTCACAACTTTTTTGCATTGATAAAGGCGTTCCTTGTAACGCCGAAACACGTGTCTGCAGTATCCCTGCTCATTTGTGCATTGTAACGTTGTTATTTTCTGTACATCTTTAGCACAAAGGTATTTGTAAACTTTATGGTTAATTGCATTCAAAATCCGTCTTTTATTGGAAACATTTTAAAGACCAATTTTAAAATAGAAAGAGAAAAGTAAGAGACAGTATAGAATTTATAAACTGAGAAAACTTTACAAAATTTAACGATTTAAGTTTGAAATACGTTTATGAACAATATGTTTTGTAAGCATACTTAATTAAACATTTCTTCAGGAAAATACTTTTTTCTAGAATTTCTGACAATTTCGTTATGAAAAAACCAATGAAAATATTTCCGAAAATCGTCCTTTTATTTAAACCAAAGAAGCCTTTATAAAATATGTTGGACTTTGTTGATTCAGTGTTAAAAAATGAAAGTATTTATCTTCTACAATAAAAATAACTTAGAAGTAAAAATTTGATTGTTTTCCTCTTTATATACATGAAAATATAGGCCAAATATATTTTTTGATGCATCACTTAATTCAGTTGTAAGTTTTATGTAGCTTTTTTCGTAAAAGACCAATACCGACTTCTCAGTTTGGATGTTAGTGTTAAGCAAAGATTATTATACCTAACGGAGAAAAATTAATATCACGTGCAGTTTTCCATACTAATATAATACAACCTTGATCTGGAAAGTCAATCAATAAAATTATGATTAAAACGCACTCCCACCTCCAGTTGCTAAAAATAGTTACAATTCAAATTTAAGTTATAAGGGTTTGTATTAAAATTATCATAGGGTAGCCTGATATATTGAAAAGTAATCTTTTTCTTTAAAAAAATGAATATTTTCTCTACTATTTACAGATAAAGAAATCAATTATGTAAATATTTCCCAAAACGAGCTAGACTATAAGAAGCATGATTCGAATGTTATCACTTCAGTAAAAGAATATTTCCTCAATATTTAGTTATAGTTATTTCTAATTACTCTTTCTTTCAATTATTTTAAGTAACTCTTAATTGCCTAATAATAACATGCATGTATTTACAGTAAAATGACGGAAAATCTTGTTACTAAAGTAAATAAAACTTTTAATAATGTATATTTCTCATAACCTTTGAGGGTACAGATATTATTAAAAACTCAAAACTGTACTTCAAACATAACTTCCCTTTTTGCTATTTATTACAAATTTACTGTTAGATATTGCGTAAAATTTCGCATGAACAAGTTTTGTTTTTCTAAAGCTGGAAAAAAGATAAAATCTAACATCTGATTTTAATATGTATCGAGTTTTTGACATGTATATGCTTGTATGTGTTACATTAGTTAACCATTAAAGTAGCAGTAATGAAAAATATAAACGTTACTGAGATATTTTTAAGGCGATGCGAAATTAATTAACGCTTAGTTATTTAAGCACTAGGATCATTTTTCACTATCCAAAAACGATCGTTAGTTAAATGAAATTAGATAGTGTAACATAGGGACTTCTTGACATCATAAGAAAGATTGATGAATAAGTAGCTAATAGTTGATAATTTAATCTTTTTTATTCGGAAATATTCAATAATCTAATATTATGAGTTAGTGAACATCTAGTTTAACTCAAAAGGACCATAAATTATTTGAATTCAATTAAGAACATTAATACAAGCTCCCATTTCTTTAATTGCGGGAGATTTTGACAGTTACGGTCACAAAGCGCTAACTTAGTGCCAGCTATCAAACTTTGTGCCACAGAATCGCTTTATACCTTCAAGCTGACCTAGTGGTTGTTAAAGTGCAAATATAGCTTCTAAAAATAACTACGGAGATACACTAGCATATAGAAAGTGGTGTACGTTATACTTAAGTATGTAACCTCCTTCTTGTAAACAAGAAAATCATTGACTATGAATGCGGTATTACACGTACCACACACTGCTTTTACCTTGTCGTGATATTCTAGTACTACACTGTAAAAAATTATGTTGTTTTCATAGTATACTGATGCTGATTTTGCAGTAGATTTACAGTAATTTTACACTAATAAACTGTAAAACTTCTATTTTTACAGTAATAAACTGTATCCTCTGCCGCCAATACTACACTGTTATTTTTGCTGTATAATGCAGCTAATTTTATGGTAATGAACTGTAAACTTGGTAATTTTACAGTAGAGAACTGTAAAATTGCTTCCTTTGCAGTAAAAAACACGTAAAATAGCTAGTTTTAGTTAATGCGCCTTTACAGTTTTAAACTAAAAACCGCTGTTTTTAGTATAAAACGAAAAACAATAACTTATTTTTTGCACTGTATTGAAACTATTATTTTCACGTATAATTTAAGCTCTTGGAACTTAATCACTTGCCTCCCCTTTTTTTTGTTGAAGGATAACAACAAGAATAACAACAAGGATAACAACAACAAACGATTGCACAAGCAGGTTTGTTTCAGTGTTTATGACAAGGTTGTCATAAAGTAAAGAGAGAAAAACATTCCATTATTTCACACCACGGGTTTTTTTACTGTACTATTTAAAACTGAACTATTAAAAAAGAATAACTTTTTTCGCCATAATGTATGTTTTGTTCAGTTTTGAGAAATTTGACTTAGGCACATTTTTCTAAGATCAGGGATCAGGAACATATTAGTTGACCGATGTAGCCACAACAAAAATCGGAGATAAATTATTTCGAACAAATATTAAGTTATTAAGACATCTACTACTTCTACCTATTTGTGTTTTTTTAAAGAATTGGATGTGTTATCAGACTAACGTAAGTTCAGTTTCGATACTTTTCAGGACATTGCGAAAATATACAAAGAATGAGACTCGAGCTCTGCTAAAGAATTGCGAGGGAATTTATGTTTTATAGAATAAGGCTCTCATGGGTCGATGAGGAATAGGATTCGACATTTAATGCAGTAATAAGGTGCAAATCACCATGTTTGTAATTACGCTAGTCTGGCTCTGAGGTAAAAAGTTAGTGTCTTCGACTGGCATCTATTTTTTTTTTGTTTACATTCAGAACGGTAAATAAAAATACAAATTTTTTGTTTCTAAAATGATCCTATATAATTTATGCAACATCAAAAAAAAAAAAAAATGCACACACAGGTCAACTACAAACATTTTAAAGTTCAGTAACTGTTTGCTATTTTTGTTAAACCTTTGAAAAACAATGTTGTTACACAAATAAGATGTTCTATTCCACAAAAAACTTGAGAAAAAACATAACATCAATTTAAAGTAACCGTTATTTAATACAGATTTTTCAACCATGCATAAGTTGTGAGAACATTTTGATAGCGTGGAATTGAAATATATTTTGAGCAAGAAAAAATAGTACCACTGAGTTGTAGAACACGATGCCCCCCCCCCCTTTCATTCTAGCCGATTTTTTTCAGCGCATGTATTACATTTTGGATGCGTGTATTATTTGTATTGGGTAAAATTCCCAACCAGCTGTCTCAAACATCATAGAAGATGGAAAAACAGTGATTATATTATGTGAGGAGGGCCTCTCTAGGAAGTCTAGTAAAACTATGTAGAACTTTCATCTTCAAGGTGCCCCAAAATTCAAAGTAACGGGCCCCCAAACCTGAAAATCCGCTATTGTTCCGATTGAGGCAAATAAGCATTTTAAGGGGGGAGGGGGCAGGCAGTTACTAAATCATATCCTTTTTAACGCTTTAACTGTCAAGTTATTTTGATTTTTTACACTTTTCCAAGCACAAACCCGAGAAACATTCGGGTACCAGCTGTGCCCGAGACTATCTCGGGCATGACAGTTAAAAGGTTAATACACACCCAAAACAAGTTGGTAATAACAATTTAGAATCAGAAATACGCCATCGCTACAGCATTCAGGATTGATTGCTACATCGATATTTTTTATTAATGCCAGGCTCTGAAAAAAATTCTGCTCAAAAACAGGTCCAGTAAAAAAACAGTAAATTGGATCCACTCTTTGGAATCATTAAACTTAAACAACGATTTGGCTTCGGAATTTTTAAATATATCTAAAAGAATTAATTTTTGACCACTTCTAGTTCGGTAAGGAGTTAAAACTCTGTGCAATTACTCGGCATTTCAGAATCATTTAAGTTTCAAAGTAAGAACATAGTTTAATGACACCAGAAATGAGCAATCTTGTATTATCAAAACTTAAAGTTACTCGGAACAAAAAATCAGGAAACAAAAAAAAAGTATTTTAGTAGTCCAAAGATGGAAATATGAAGTGTATACAAATTAGAAATTTACGTTAAAAAAATCGCATTTTATCATCTTGCCATAAGGAAAGAAAATAATGACAGCTAATGAGGACATATTTTCCTTGATTTATTTTTGAACCTTAAAACACATTTGTCTGGAGGAAACTAAATTTAGAATTTTAGACACATAGTTTTCATTCTTAAATCATTATTTTATTGTCTATCATTAACTTTTGAAAAATTAAGAAACTAACGATTGCTAATGGCAACATTGATTCATTTTTTGACTTCGAATTAACTAGTTCAAACAATACTTTACTGTCATCTAATAACTTCTCCCTTTTACTGTGCACTTTTGTCCATGTGTCGCGTAATGGGTTTAAATTTGCCTATTTTCAAGCTATACTAATTTTTTTAGAATTAATGAAATATAGTGAATTCAAGACTGTTATTCATCTTTCCCTTAATTAAGTTATATTAAGCTCTGTTACTACTATGATTAAAAAAAAATTTTTTGATTAACAATGTTGTCCACAGGCGTATTTTAATTTTTGTCATTAAATTTAAAAACTAACACAACTAACGTCTACTCGTGGCAACAGTAGTTTAGGTTGTCGGTTTAAATTGAATTATGTGAAAAAAACGTTACTGCAATTCAGGTATTTTGTCTTTACATGTAATGATAAATTATTAATTTTGCACTTTTTTACGTGATTTTTTTAATTTAATTGATGCGTTGTACTGAATGTATGACTAGGTTTTTCGTCATTAGTCGCTATTTGAATGAAAAGAGTTAAGGAGAAAATAGTTATGATAAGGAAAAATTAAAATATTGTGAGTCTGCTTTCAGCATAAATATTTCAAAAATTGTGTTCCCTTTTTTAGATGTGAAACAAAACGACTCAAATATATTCATACTCTTAACGAATCTAGTCTTTGATTTCGTGCTATTGTGTAATGCTTTTAGCCAATCACAATTGTGTAACACGTTGGGCATTATATCAGACTAGTCATCGCTTTCTTTACCGAATCGATTCAGTGTATTCTGTCGCCTGAAATGATGCTAGCATATAAAATGCAATATACAACGTTCGTTGTTTTTGCCAAACAAACTAAGTGATTGTTCCTCCATCTTTATGCAACAAATGATGCACAGTACAGTAAGACACACTTTTACTGCAGAAACAAATCTTAAAACCTGCTGGGTTTTTTCTATAATATCATATATATTTTCTATAATTTTTCAAAAACAACAGTTGTATATTAATGTGCATTCTAAAATACGTAATGTACTTAAGCTCAAAACAATAATAGTTTCTTCTTTTCTTTCAGTACCCATATGTTCAGTAGTTTAACCATAATTATCGACATTAAAACAAGAAAAAAAAAGAAAAAAAACTCTGAAATGTATTAGTAACCGTCAATTTTAAAAGCAGTGAATTTACATTTAGACAATGCTTTGTACCTAATTCATTTCCTGCATTATAAAAATTTTTTTAATGAGTAATTTTTAATGTAAATAAACATATTAATAAATGAAGAAAGAAAAATACTAATGTACTACCTTACATAGATTTCAATCAGGGATTTTATATTTAAAACCATTTTAAAACTTTTTTCATCTTTAATTGATCGATAAATTAAAGTAAATACATATAATTCATGAAACAAAGTGCTAATTGTACTCGCAGTTATACGATTTGCACAAATTTTTGGAAGGCAATTTTTGGTGAATTTCAACACTTTAAATAATAAAGTGAATATAGTGCCAAATGATTAAAATTGTTTCTTTCCATACGTTAAAATACTATTCTGGAAATATGTGTACTACTTATAATTCAAAATCCTTTCTTAAGATTTTTTAATGTCATTACTATATTTCTGGTAGTTTCATTAACCCATTGTTAAATGTATTGCTTATACGCATTTATTAATAGAATAACTTGAGCACTTTTCCAAAATGTGGGATGAAAAAACTAGTTACTAAATTAAATTCAATATATAATTTCAATTTTATACCGCCTGAACTTTTATACTTGACAAAAAGATTTACTTCATCTAATACCAAAAATTTTACATTTTTTCAGATTCAAATAGTAGAATTATTTGAATTAAATTTCTTATTATTTAAATACAAAAGTATTAAAAACAAAAGTTATGTGTACATTAACTTATTACCACTCACAAGTTTGGAAAACTGTTTTTTTTCTTCACTGTCTTTACTTTTAATATTTAGAAAACTTTATTATTTTATGTAAGCACTATAACTTGGCAATTTGCTAACCATTAACGGAGTGCACTACTTAACTTTACTTGAATAAGGTTTTTAAATGAAACTTTTATATGGCATAATTATCCAGACAAATATCAAGTTTCAGAACGGGGAACGAAAAATACAGCCGATTAGATTCCAAATCATTCAAATTACTCACCACAATTTACTTTCTAACGCAAAGAACGCCTTTACTTTAAAACAAGTACAATTTGAAAACCTTCCAAAACGCCATCCACCGTAAAGTGATTAATGATCGAAACATAAATGCACTTCAACGGAATAGATACAGTGATTTGTACTACCCCCATTTTTTTCATTACCCATTTTACCCATTTAATTCAAACAACCGAAGGAATACCCGCATGAAAAATACCAAATATGCAGAAATGTAAAACTTGATTTTTTTCCCCATGCCTGTATGTTCTGCGTAAGTTCGATGGAAAAGTAGGAAATCCATTATGCTTTACGTGATGAGAATATTGCTTTCAACAAATTTCTCAAACACAATGCTGTGGTTTAAAAAACAATTTCGCCGCACCAGAGTTAATAGTGCTCTTTGTCGATTAAAACGCTGAAGCTTATTGCTTGTAGTTAATTTTGTGTCTGTTTTAATGAGCAAATAAAGGGTAATATTTTTGAGCAAATTCGAAATTTATTTTGAAATTATTATTCGGTATACACTTTAAAACGCTGCCTAATTAAAGATAAACTCTTTGTAACTCTGATTTCTGAATATTTTAAGTTAATGTAAATATGTTGTTTTTATTTGATGCTATGTGTATGAAAAGATCTTTTAGAAATTAGTATTTTATCATATAAAGCTTAATAGGAGTGATATTAACAATGCGTCAATATAATTAGGCACCACAATTCAAGAATTCAAGAATAAATGCATTTTACACAATTCATGCATGCTTAAATGATAATTAAATATCATGAATATAAATTAAAATCATACGTATGCTACAGTTGAATATATTCATTTTAAGACATGAAATTTTGATAAAGAAAGATAATACGCTATCAAGTTTAACATTTTAACAAAGCAAATATTCCATTGTTTAATTTCCCTTATAGTTCTATTTTAGAGCGTTAAAAGATAAGTTGGTTTTAAAGCAGAAACGTTTACTGATATATTTGTTACAATTAATTCAATTTTTTACTTTCTAGTACATATAATTTATAGAAGAAAGTATTGGATTCGTGAAAATTTACGAATGTCGAATTTTGACGGATTTGCACGTTTTAAGGTGTGCTGAATTCATTTCGATCATTTTTGGAAAATTTCTGTCTGTGTGTGTGTGCGTGAGTCTGTATGTGTGTGACCAGTTTTTGTGGCCGCGTTAGAGCAAAAACTACTGCATGAAATCAAACAAAAATTTTTGCACATATGTACCACCATGTGAACTGGTGCACCTAATTTTTTTAGCGAACTCCTCCAAGGGGGGTGGAGCAATCACCCGTTTTCGGCGCGTGGGTGATTGCTATATCTCAGGAAGTAACCGGCGGAATCAAATGAAAATTGATCCATAGGTGGACCCTAGTAAGTACAGGTGCTGATTTAATTTGTGTGTCAATATCTCAAAGGGTGTGTGGAGCAATCGAGCGTTCTTTTTATTTGATGTAACTTCTATATCTCGAGAAGTAATGAACGAAATCGAACAAAAATTGTTACTCAAGTAGACGTTAAAGAGTACAAGAGCTGATTTAATGTTTGTGTCAATTGCTTAAAGGGGGTCGTGCAATCAAAAGTGCTTATTTTGTCATTGCACCTGCTATATCTCGAGAAATATTGCTGCGATTTGAATGAAATTTGGAATAACACTAACCCAATACGGAAGCAAGCATCGATTAAATTTTGGCGCAAATCGCAGCAGGGGGACGGTGGGGTGATTTTTGCGCTTAGTCAACAATGCGAAAAATAAATTAATTAAAAAATCGCTTTCACGCTATTTAATTATCAAAACAGCTGAAAACTTTCAGTGATTTGAAATTTTTAACTGTTGCCAATTTCTTTTTACTTACAAATAAAATGTTTGCAATTAATCTAAACCAGGCTTTTGCAATGGTTTCCAATTTCGCTCATAGATTCTGCATTTGCAGGGGTATTACGATAATTGAGAAATTGGAGCTATCTCCAACTATTCGGGCGAGTATTTTATTTTGTAAAAGGAATTCATAAGATAGATTTTGAAGAAAGTTTCGTGACGGCCACGACAACTAGTTTTTGTTTGTCTTAGTGGTATTTAGCACTCATCTATTTTTCAAAGTAAAAAATTTGGAATCTGTAGCATTCTTTTTATTGGAATAAAAGTGTAAATCTCCAACAATAAATAATTAGAGCTGAAGTCTTATTTTCTTTTAAAGGGAAAACATTATTTTCTACTTCCCATCTACCCTTATATGCTTTTTAACACAGAAAATAAATGACATTTTATACGTTTTTACTTTTTTTCGTTTGTTATCCTACCAAAGACCTTATAAGGACACTATAATTAATGCCCGGCCTAGAAAGATGAATATTTTTTTTAGTTCTAAAACTTCCCCAGTCAATGGTTTATTTACCTATTATCTTACTTTTATGCCCTTTCGGACACCCTCTGCGGCAGATGCGATGCTAAGTAATGTCGCGGACATATCATAAGAGTAAATATTCAATCTCAACATTCGCAGGATCTAGAATTAGTACAGGTCTTAACTATACGCTATCAGAATGGTAAAAATGTTGTAACTTAGGGCATAGTTCAAATGGTATTCAGTCATGATGATATACAGGCCAGAGTGTATGTAAGAACACATGAATTCTGGGTGTAAAATAGCTTCTTTTGAATGAAATATTTTGTAATAAGCATATTTAAATTATCAGACATAAACGCGTTATTGCCGATACCAATATATTACGATTCTGGATACTAGAAACATTCAAAAGCAGTCAACAAAAATCAGTACGAAGATGGAAGTTTCACAAAGAAATTCTTTTACTGGAAATTAATTAAGTTAAACGTAGGTTGCTCTTAGATCAAATGGTTATTCAGTGCTCATCAGTATTTAGCCTTATAAAAAGAAAATATAATCATGCCCCTGCGTCATGCTGCTGAGAAATAAAACATAGTGAACGATTAAGGATTTAAAACTTTGTCACAAAGACAGATTTTATATTGTATGTCGCAACCGTGTGCATTAATACAGAATACAATTTCATCTATAAATGCTAACCCTCTCACCTTTAGAACCGTCTTTTTAGTCTGCCGCTATACCACATACACACTTTAAGTTCACTGTTTTGGTGATTGTACATTCAGAATTTACAGGGTGTGCGAGAAAGACGCTTACCATTTTGAACATTCATAACAAAAATACCGACTGTTGAAGAAACACGCAGTTTTCTGCATAAAAATAAAAAATCTGATTTTTTTCTGACTGTTGTCGTAAATGGGAACTTAGAAAGCGTGGTTTTGAGAAAACCAAGAAAGCAACAATCAACTTCAATTAATAGTAGCGCTCTCGTCTTCATTAAATTTATTCTAGTTTTCCAAATAATTCATCGGTTTAAAAAATGTTTGCGGATAGAAAGAAGAATATTGGAACTGTCTAAATGTCTCAAAATCACAAAACAGTTTTTTTCAAAAAATAGGGTATTCGCCTACCTTAATGTTTTTTAATTACGTTATTCTTATGTTAAAGACTTTAAAGTTTTTATAATACTACAGAAAAACTGCAATTTTTAAACGATTCGAATTTAAATTTATATAAACAGAGACTATCATACGTCTAGTTAAAAAGTTAACACATGTCTCTTTCAGAGAGTCAAGCATATTAACAACCAAGCTTCAGTGAACTGTGCTTTACAATAAATATCACCTGATATTAGTTAATACCATCTGTACAAGGCAGCTCTGGTAACTTGATGCTTGATCTTGGACACGATTTCTTATGTTTGGGTTGAAACTGGGAAAATAGGAGAAATTTCGGAATTGGCACAAAATCAATAACTGCTATTTAAAGGCAAACTATCTTTGTTGGTTTGCCCTCAAATAGTTTGTCTTCATCTAATGCACAGAATCGTTTAAGCTTCAGTAGATAAGAAGGCAATTTATCAGAGCCAGACTGCATCAACGTGATAAATAGTTGTCTCAATAGATTTAGATAGCATTTTTTCTTTTCAAATGTACCGTTTGAACATTTAAAACTTATTTATAAAAATACCTAAGACGAAGCTGTGTACCACTGGTTGTCAAGGCGGGGTTAAATCCGATGTTTCACGGGGATGAATAGGCGCTGGAAATGAACGGGGATAAGAAGAACTGTTTTAACTTAATGCTACGCTATAAGTACCGTAAGTCGTAGTAGTTTGTCTTTCTGAAATGTTAGTGCACGGGTATGGCGCTTTCTGATTTGCTGCTACTAGTTCACTTTCTGATGGCGTTTAATTCACTGGACGGTATAACTATTCGCTTACATTAAAACTATAGTTAACATATGCTTAAATTGCGTTTGGTTGCCATCTTTCTCGAAACACAGTATATCCCTTATATAGATGATGCCCCTGGGGTGGAATGGGATAGTATCTCGTTCTAATACACTATCTAAGAAGGACTGAATTAATGCGGCTAATTCTTCCACTCTTAAGTGCTCTCTGATGCAACAGATTGTCTTAATTAAACGAACCTGAAATGATGATGTTTTACCTGCAATGCTAATGTCAATTCCAAAAGTTTACAGATAAGAGACAAACACGATTTAGAAATAGATAAAAATGGCTGTCTTAAAAACATTCCATGCAAAAAAAAAAAAGTTAAAAGCTACTGATAATCTCACTTACACAAGATGACTCACAAAATATGTTAAAACTAAACGTGCCCAAAGAAAACTATATCTATCTGAAAGTAGTAAGATATAGTATCTGAAGAAGTAACCTAGAACTAAATAGTGATTCTGAGGATTGTTCTAACTGTAAATACTTGTACTGCAACGAAGCACACTTAAATTCTGTCAAACATGTACATATTTGTAGCACACGAAGCTTGTTTCTTTTACAAAAGGTTAGATCGCAATTCCTATGCAAAACGAAAAAAAAATAAATAAATAAAATGAAAGATAGCGAGGATGGCTCGTTTGTTAAAGTAGGTGATTTTTTTTATTATGCTTAAGAAATGGATACAATTTCAGAAAAAATTAATTAAACTTCTATATAGTCATAGGAATAAATATAGAGTAAGCTTATTTTCTTTTTTACATTATTATTTTTTTATTTTTTTCTTATCAATCAGCTCTACTCCATACGGGGGGTATAATGTGACAAATAACATAATATTTTCTTTTTGAAAACAGCAATATGGTTGCATATTTTCTTAGAAAAACAAAGCTTTTTTTATGTGTACGAGGTTATGCGGTTTTCTTAAGTTATCCTTTTTGATTTTAAAATATATTTTCAACTTAATATCCTATTTCATCCCGGGATCCTTATGTATCTTTTATCTGGTAGAACAACTACTTGTTAAGAAATTATCAATCAAGTTTTGATAAAAAATAATCTAATTAATACAAATGCACATTTTACTGTATAAGTATTAAATTCAAGAGAGAGTCTACTATAAAAATATTTACATGCAGAAAAAAATCGAAGATTTTTTTAAATTCAAAAAGTAGTAGGTATAAAAAATAAATAAATAAAAAGAAGCACATTTTGAACAAAAACATAGGCATCAAGCTATTTTCAAGATAATGCATAAAATAACTTTCTTACTAAATCCCAATAAATAACTAATACAAGTTAGAAAAATAAGTTAAAACAAATATTTTTAAGTAAATGACTTTTACTAAAAATTATAAGTTTTTGCAGCTGTATGATGTTGGTTTTTTTTGGGGGGGGGGGGGGGGGGGATTTGCCCGTTTTTTCTTTCCCTTTCTCTTTTTTTTTTTTTTTTTTTTTTGAAAATAGTTTTCAAAAAATCACGTATTTCATGTTGCGTATTTCGTACGTTTACTTCACATCAATAAATATCTGTCGTACTTGGAACTCCACGTAGTCCGTGTTATGAATACATACACACGGGATTTTTTATATATTAAGAGGGGTCATAGTTCTCCTCCAGACCAATTATTATCTAGCAACATCGGCCCGCATTCATTCTAAAATGCAAAAAAGAAGATAGTAGCAATAGATCTTGTGAT
The DNA here is from genome assembly GCA_038373865.1 of Uloborus plumipes. NCBI lineage: Eukaryota > Metazoa > Arthropoda > Arachnida > Araneae > Uloboridae > Uloborus > Uloborus plumipes. The sequence continues at coordinate 178,100 of JAXGGA010000012.1, forward strand.
ATGGAGCAATATAATTAATTCCTTCTGACTTTATTTTGTACCTACCTGTACTACACATCTTTTAACACTATTTATAAGATATGCCTATAAATTACCACGAAAACAACCAAAGATCGCATATAGATAATTGTGGTTGCTACTGATAATTCACACACAGCACCTGGAATCTGCAGTAGGATGCACCAGCCGTTCCTCCGCTGGTGTCACCTGTGCAACGACATACGGTGAGATCATCTTCAACACTTACCATAAGTCTTGCACTGAGCAAACATCTGATTATGCAACGTTTTGTATCGTTCTCTCTCTTTTCAAACGCACCTTCCACACTCCTTATATTCCTCTGCTTTGCCTATCCGACCTGGGAGCTGACCTAATGTTAATATGTAGTTGTTGATTACCTGGATGGGCAGTATTATAACTTTTGATTTGTATAAATAATTTAGAATCACTTTTCGTATATATATATATATATATATATATATATATATTTATTTCGAAACTCGTTTATTCGAAATCGCTTAAAACAAATTGGTGCTAAGACGAACTACAATTAAAACGGACTGATGTTGAGAATCCCATTGAGTTTTTTTGTAACGAGGTTCAACTGTAATTCAATTTTGGCAACATTTACAATAGAAAGAGGGTATGAAATGTAGCCAAGTACGAATGGCATGCTCTTACGGAACACGTCATGCCATCATGTTTGCAACAAATAACGTTCGATAAAATAAATCAATCATCTTGTGAAACGTTTCTAAATTGATCACACACCTAAACTACTCATTAGGAAAATCAACTGAATATATCATAAAATATTTGCAAAATTATGAATTGAATTTGCATAGTCAAACAAATTAGAATGTAGTATATTAAAATATTGCAAAAAAATTGTGTAACACTGAAATGGTGCAACATAGTCGTTGCTTACCAAGAAAATGCAATATAGTTTTCCAACACTTTTTGCTCTATGAGAAAAAAAAAGTGCTGGGGGGGGGAGCACATTAGCATTTGCAAAAATATGAAAAAATATTGCACAAAAATAAAAAAGTAATGTTATAAGAAGTTTTTCATAAAGATATTTCTGCAGAAATCGTTTGTCGAATTTATATAAAATGATTATGAAAAATGATATTCACATAAGTTGGAGTTTTACAAAAAGTATAAGGTTAAAAGTAAAAGTTTCCGAACAAATACACATATTTTCTTTTTAACGTAAGTATCAATTATTATCAAAAATAGTGAAAAAAAATGTCTAAATTTAGGAATTCAATGGTAATGGTTCAGAAAAATATAATTTATGCTTTTAGATGAACTAACCTGTGCTAAAAAAATTTTAGATCACGAACAAACTTTAACTTCAACAATTCCCCCCCCCCCAAATGCAATCTAGTTTTTAAGCACTGGTAGCAAACCCATTCTACACTCTTAAAATTATTCTTAATGACTCCTTCGCCAAAGCAGTAGATTAAATCAAGAAGTTTTACATAAACATCGCTTTTAAATAATCTTAAGCAAAACAAAGTATACTTGAAGAGGCAAAATTATGTTTTTATTAGTATAAATTGCAAACCTAAAACAAGACCAGAATCAGAAAAAAAATCTGGAATAGGATCAAAATGTTTCGAGAGTTATACTACAATACGTAGGAAGAAAAAAAAAACATTCACGACCAACTTACGTTCAAATTTAAATTTTAAGTTTTTTATCCAAAGGATTGTTAAATCTAACAGCTTAAAAAAACAAACTTTCCAAAATAAATATATGTCAATGACAACTATATATTTTGAAAAACAAATATATTTGCACATCCCTTATGATCTGAAATCGTACCAAATACATACTTCAAAACCGCTGTCTGTCCAAATAAAATAAACAATACCACACATAAACTTTTAAACTTCAAATAGCAACACGTTGTTGCTCAGACAACGCACCCCAAACAACTCCACAAAACTAAACAAACCCCCCCAAAAAAATCCTCCCCAAGAGAAAAAAAAAACAAACCAGCAAAGAAAACCCGGTAATGAAAACCACATGGCATATCCCCATCCAAACAAGAAATCTCACCTACCTCGTAATAAAGAGACGAAGATGATCCAAACGAGCATTGTCAATCCAGCGGCTCCGTTGCCGGCGACTGGCGGGATCCGGGCGTCAAGCGTCGCTTTAACCGCGCCGGCAGCGCCCACTACGATATACCCGGTCAGGAGAGTCCGGGAGCGGGCTTTTCAATTGCCTGCCCTGCTCTGGGTCCGGCTGTGTATCCCGGACGCGGCTGGGTAGTGGGGAAAGGGGAATTGGTGATGAGCGTTTTTGGTGTTTTTGTAGATTGCGGTGGGAGTTTTTTTTTTTTTAGTTGAAAAATAGGGTTTTGTGTTTGGGTGAAAGTATTTTTTTGTTTATCAGGTATGTGGAAACCGAGGTTTTTTTTTTTTTTTTTTTTTTCAGAAAGTGACCCAGCTGTATTTTTAATTTTTTTGTCATCAGGTTTTCTTTTATTTATTTATTTACTTATTAATTTATTTTTTGATATGTGAACTCTCGCTTATGCGCTGGGCCAAGAGACTAACAGAAAAAGGCGCATAAGTGAGAGAGACACATAAGTGAACAAGTCTATTTAAAAATCTAAAACGAAATATAAGTTCTAATGAGAGTATGAATAAGAATGTTTCTATGGAAAAGGATTATATTGTTACAGTTAGCAATAACTGTAACGTAACTACAGTGATTAAAGAGAAAAATAAAAATTATAGCCAGACCTAATCACAAGCTGTTCCCTTAAAAACGATACATAACAGATATTGTCCCTCTCCGAACTCTAGTTCATGCGAAAAAAATGCCATCTGTGAGAAGCAAAAAGGCGAGCGATTAGGAAAGTAAAGAAACATACTTATTTTTTAAAGAAAATAAATTAAATGTTTCACATTTTACAAAAAAGTCGGTGCATAAATGAAATATTTCTCTTTTTATTGATGCATAAATGGATGAAAGTACAGTGAACTCTCACTTATACACCGCCTCATTTATGCGCCTTTTTCACTTATACGACGGTTTTCAATGGTCCCAGTACATTCTATAGCATAATAATGATAATATCATTCGTTTATGCGTGGCTCTAAAGATAAATATTTCACTTATGCTCCCGAATTGTTTGTAAAATATTAAACATTTATTTTATTTTATTTAAAAAATAAGCATGTTTCTGCACTTTCTTCTTTAATCTTTCGCCTTTACTGCTTACGGAAGGCCTTTTTTCCGTATGAACTAGAATTCGGAGAGGGACAATTATCTATTATGTATCGTTTTAAAGGGAACAATTTGTGATTAGGTACGCTACAATTTTTGTTTTCTCTTTATCATTGTAGTTACGTTACAGTAATTGCCAAATGCCAAACCGCAGTAATATGTCCCTTTTCTATACAAACATTCTTATTCATGCTCTCATCAGAACTTATGTTGCGTTTTAGGCCTTTAAATAGGCTTGTTCGCTTATGCGTCTCTCTCAGTTATGCGCCTTTTTCTGTTGGTCCCTTGGGCCGGCGTATAAGTGAGAGTTCACTGTATCATTAATTTACTAAAGAATGTGCTGGGACCATTGAAAACCGTTGTATAAGTGAAAAAGGCGCATACATGAGGCAGTATATAAGTGAGAGTTGCTTGTAATGCAATTTATTAATGAGAGTTGAATTTTTAACGCTGGGGAAAAAAACATTTCACAGAAGGTGACCAATTGGGATTTTGAAGTAAAGAGAGATAAGGTACTTCCATGCCTGAGCCGGGATTCAAACCCGGAGCCTTCCCATCCGCAGTCAGGCTTCACTGACCACTAGGGTGGGTCGATTTTAACTTTTTTTGGAAATCGAAATCGCCTGTAGTGAGAAAAGTTGTGTATTGGCATCGAATGTCTGTGTAAAATTTTTTTTGGAAATTAAAATATATTTAGACCCCCCGCTGGGCCCTTGAAGTTTCGCCAAAAATGTAAAAAATGGCATTTTTAAACATTTTTTTTTTTTTTTAAATTAATGTGTAATTTTTTTAATCGCTTGTGGTGGGTAAAGGCGTGTATTGACATCAAATGTGCAGGTAAACTTGTTTTTGGAAATCAAAATGTATTTAGACCCCCCGCTGGGCCCTTGAAGTTTCGCCAAAAATGAAAAAAATTACGTTTTTAATCAATTTGTTGACAATTGTATGTGCAGTTTTTTAATCGCTTTGCTGGGAAAAGTTATGCATCGACATCAAAGATTTGTAAATGGGCGCTAAAATATATTTCGAACCCACAGCAGGCCCTTGAAAATTTTGCCAAATATGTTAAAAAATATTTATTTTTTATTTCTAAAACTCCTTACGTATTTTTTTTTTTTTTTTGTTTCCAGCAGTGAAAATGCTTGCCTTGTAAGATTTTTTGTTCATAAACAGAAATATTAAAATATTGTACAATATTTAAGCCTCCTATAGATCGCTGAAATTTGGAACACTTAGAGAATTTTTATTATTTTGATGTTTTAAAGCGAAACGTTAAAAAAAACTTTTCTTTAAAACACTAAAGCCATTTTTACTCTTTTTTTCAAAAAAAAAAAAAAAAGTTACAGAATTATTTTAGATTAAAACATATGTATACAAGACTAAAGCACCAGAGAATTGTTGACGCTCTATCTGCGTCACAGTGTTATAGCAGCTCTTACTTCATTTTTCCGAAATTAGAGAAAAATAGCTTAGAATTCACCTCAAGGAGGTGGCTGCTTTCGAATCCCCCCCCCCCTATCCTCAAAACTGCCAATATTTGGGTGGTTATGTATTTATTTATTTATTTGTAACATATAAATTTTATACCTTATACTTTGCTTTGTTTTCGAAGTTTGGCATTAATTTTCTGGATGCTAACGTAGTACGAATAAAGCCATCACGACTAGCTTCTCCACAAACAGATGATGATGCTTCTTCACTAACCTAACTGCTCTTTCTACCGCTTGTGTGTGGCATGGTAAATTCCACAACTTACTTTCAATTACTTCACCCGTTTCAGCCATTTTTTCAAGTTCCGCATTGGAAATATGTTTGATGAGCGGAGGGTCCGTAAGGAAACAGTTCTGACAATCGATCAATTCCGTATAGTCGTTTCCTTGAAAATTGAAAGGTGGAATGACAAAATCACGAACAGTTTCATTAATAAGAGCTCTGGCCCTCAGGATTCTTCTGTATCCTAATTTCCTCACACAAGATCTCGTGTCATTAATCATGGCAATAGGCAAGTTCTCTGGGTGACCATAAAAACCATTCCTTTGTATAACAGGGTCAACTACTAATTTCATATCATCTTTGAGATGCCTTGAGAAGTGGATAACTTCCCAAAGATGCCGTGCACCGGCTGTACATGAAAGTTCAGTTTTAGTGAGAAACCAAACTTTTGCATAAACTTTTTCAATGTACTCGACAATTGTCTCTATTCCATAAGAGGGCTCTTTTGTGCCAATATATAATCGAAGTACCCTGTTAGCTGTCATAAGCCACCTTGCATGCGATAGCTTACCTGATGGTTTCGAAGACGGTGATTTTGGACAATTACCAGAACTTATCGTTTGACATATCTCATATAAGTATTTCTGGTCTGTGCTTAGTCCTTCAATATCTAATGTTCGCAAATCAAAGGCATTTTTTTTAAAGGTGACTATTGGCAGTCGCTCACATGTGCCAAGTTTCCCTATATCCCCACAATATGTAAAAGGGCCTGTAGTGCTCCCATCTAGATGCCGTAAGAGATAGCGCAAAGATAGCTCCTTGGCGTGCAATTGACATATTAGGCACTGCAACAGTCTTCTTAAATGCAGCTTATATAATCGTATAACACCTCCGTTTACACCCGTATTAACTGCTGTTTCATCTGATCCTATTGCAATTAAATCCATGGTTGTTACTTGACTTATCTTCAAATAATCTAATATGCTTGACAGCATTTCATTCGCTGTGCCATTTTTGGGGGACACATGACCAAGAAAATAGTTTCCTGGTTCTTGTAACAACACAATAAAACAATTCTGCTCTGAGCTCTTCATTGCGATTTACATACGGTGCATATTTGCTTGGCTAAATGCCAGGAACAGGCCGATTTGTTAATATGGGGGGTGGGTGATGGTTATCAGTTATATAATATTACAGAATAGAAGAAACGTATATTCCGCACAGAAACAGTTATTCGTACAAAGCTGTATATCCTCTACCTCTTTTTTCAACGCTAAACCAAAAAATAGCAAATTTAAAGGTTTGGCAGGACCTATAATATTTATTTTCCACAGAAATATGCCTTGCTATTCAACTATTTACGCATCAAGAAATAAAAAGCAATAGGAAGTGATTTTTTAAAAACATGTTTTTGAAAATGAATTTTCACACATTTGGAGAAATTTCAAATGCCTGGGGGGGGGGGAGAGTCAAAATACCTTTTTAATACCGAAAATAAAAATTAAACTAAGGTTTGATGTCAATGCACGGACTTTTTCCACAAAAAAATAATTTAAAAGATTATGCATAAAAATTAAAAAAATATAAAAAGAAAAGAAAAAATATGCCATTTTTACGTTTTTGCAGAAATTTCAAGGGTTTTGCGGAACATCTAAATATATTTTGATTTCCAAAAAAATTTTTACACGGACATTTGATGCCAATAAACACCTTTACCCACCACAGGCGATCAAAAAAATGCAAATGAATTTTTAAAGAAATTGTTTAAAAATGCCAATTTTTACGTTTTTGGCGAAACTTTAAGTGCCAAGCGGGGGGTCTAAATATATTTTGATTTCCAAAAAATTTTTTACACAAACATTCGATGCCAATACACAACTTTTCCCACCACAGGCGATTTCGATTTCAAAAGAAAGTTTAAAACGACCTACCCTACTGACCACTAGACAAGGTGGCCGGCGTGTTATTTTCATTTCTGTTCTAAAATGATCCATTGTAACTGTGTGACAATTTTCGATTTTCAGAAACTTATTTTTCTTCTAGGGCTTTTTAATTAACTCAACGTAAAAATCCAATACCTGCAGTTTTTTTTTTTCTTTTTGGATGGGCAAAGACCATACAACGATTTTTATCTGCAAGCAGTGAAAAGGTATAAAAAATATTAAATTTCGAAGCAGATATTTTTTAAAACGTTACAATAAAAAATAGACTTATATATTTTTTAAAATAGAGTACTAGCGTTATCCGTCACGACTTTGCCCGTGGTAAAACTTAAATGATTTCACTGCAGTTACTATAACCAAAGTTTACGAATTAAAAAACTTAATGGCATCAAATATAATGTTAAATTAAAGCGTAGTTTTACCAGATATTATTAGAAAAAAAATAGACATCTATCTATTTTGTCCGCACCAAATTGCAAAGTTCAACCACTTTGGCTAACTTTTAAATCATTGCAAGGCGACGTATGCAAGCTCTAAAACCACGAAAACGTTCTCGCTTAGCGAGATTTACCATGCTCAAAAAAGTCTGTATTTTTTTCCCCCATTTTAGCGAAATTCTAGTTTCAGTTAATGACCTTTTTTTTTCACTGAAAAATTATTTTTTAACTTCAGTTAGTATATGTTTTCAATTTTTGTGGAACGTTTTCGTCTTTGTCACTATTGTAAAAATAAAACGACTGCCTAAAGTCTGCAAATTAAATGCATTGTAATGATAGTCACTTCCTCCGTTATCAGTTTTATTAAATTCTAGCTGCGTCCTCTGGCGTTGGACAGGCTATCATCTCGTTTATGAAACTGACCTAAAGTGAGACATTTTAAACCTCAATTTTAAAAATAAGAAAGAAAAAGTTTAAAAGTTCCAATCAGATCAACGACAACAGACGCTGAAGCTTAAATATCTCGTCGCTCCCTGGGGGGGAAAAAGGAAAGAAACCTGTTTAGCTCGTATTCCTAAGTAAAAGAGGACATATTTTCAGTTTAATTCCACGTCAGAAGAATAACAGCAATCCTCAAAAACTGTACCTGTTGGTGAACGGGTTATTTTTAAAAGTTCCCAATCCAAAAAGGACAACAGTACTTAATAAGTCAATATATTTCTCTTAAAAAATCTCATATCATCATATTTTGCACGGCGCTGCTCGGGCTCTATGGATTGTTGATTCCTCCTTGGAGTAGGTCACATGTCGAAGACCCTGTAAGGAGAAATGTAGCCAAACTTGTCATTCTAGAGAAAAGACAATTCCTAAAATAGCTTTACTCAGAACATATTCCCCAATACACACTGTCATTACTCAGTCAATACCACTGTAATTACTCAGTCAAATATAGTTCTTAAAAAACGCCATTAGGAGGAAAAAGTTTCATAAAATCCTCATTAGTGTGTGAAGAACAGTTCCGTTTAATACTAATTAGACAGAAGACAACACTTTCTAAATAACGGATACCGTCAAAAGTACCCGTCAATCTTTATAAAAATAAGGACACAGAGGGTGTCAAAGGTACTTTTCAGTCATATATCTATATAGGTAAGTCATAGGCTAGGTGACATACTATTTTCTTTTTGTCTTGGCGAAAATTAGATTTGTGCTTGCATCGTCGTCATGGTTGCTCCTTTCTCTCTATGGAGCATATGAAGTTGTTTTGGTAAGTTTTTTTAAGATATTTTACTTTTTTTTAGTTTTTTTTTCAACACGTTATTTTACATTTAACGGCATAATTTAATTTATCAGAAGATAACTTTTTATTTTAATGCAAGTATGAGTCTTGTTTCAACGCTTGCTCCGACTTATTTTTTAGAGACAAAACAGTGCATGGTACTGCTAAATAGGTAGTTTCTATAGGGTTTTGAAGAAGAGAACAGCAATATATATTTTAAATAAATCACCAATATTAAAAAAATATTCCTGACGTACCTGAAACGGGATAACTCACTGTTCAGGATGCAATAGGGTTTACAGTTTTCAAAAAGCATCGTCTTTTCTTTAAAAAATGATTCATGGAGCAGTTCCCAAAACGTTCATCATATGGAGGCACAAGAAGAGACGATTTAGAAATTAGGGAATCTGGAGATCTCTCACGTTTGGTGTCAAATCTTTCACCAATGCATGCGGGGGGGGGGGAGGGGGTAATCTTTCCTTCGTATTCGTAAACAAAGGGGTAGCAAAATAAATTTTTATCGCCAAAAGTTTGACGACGGCACGAGATACCCAATTGTGGAAATATCCCCAAAAGAGCATTAGACTTAGGTGTAATTCATATGTAGAGACAATTTCAATAATTGGGAATCTGGCGCTCTATTTCCATTGGCGTCAACTCTTTGCCACCAATGCATGCGCAATGGAACTATTATCGTCGCAAACGTAAAGAAAGGGTTACCAAAATAATATACATATCGCCAAAAATTTGACAGTTGTGCCAGATTCCCAACTACCGAATTATCTCCCGAATATATGATACAATAGAAATCTAAGAGAAGTAAACTAAAAAAAATGTATGAATAAATGTAGGGCAACATTTTTGTATATATGATAGTTTCCCATATATATGTTGCACGAAACAAGCACAGAACAAATTTCAGAAAGTAACGTAATAATTTGTATAGAAAAACCTAATAGAAAAATGGCTTAAACACAGCTTAATATTTCTTATCAAACAGTGGAAAATGTATACTAGCAAAGCATGAGAATTTATGTCATAAATAATACGAGAAAAAAATAAAATGGAAAAAGTGTTGCTCAGAAACAAAAACAAAATAATTCAGCAACTAAAAAGTAAGTAATTGTTTGAAGATAATAAAGTTGAACTAAATAAATGGAATAAAACACAACCCTAAAATCAAACACAATACTAAAATAAATACTATTTTGTTTCGTTTCGTTTCATTTGGGCTATATGCCCAGGTTTCTGATGAGGACTATAATCTAGTGTTTTGCCTCCGTTACATATGATTTTTATTACGTATATCTTGTACAGACAATGTATGAAAGAGTTACATCACTAAGGAAGAAAATAACATCCGGAGCGAGGGTGGGAGTCAAACCCACTGTCTCAGAGTTATCGGCTACACGCCTTAGACAGCTCGGACACTGAGACCCCTAAATATTACTTTGAAGAATGTAAATTACGATGCACGTGCAAGAAATCTGCATTTCACTTCACTTCAATCACGAAAATAGTTTTTAATTCAAATTGAAATGGATGATTGTGAATTACATAGTTTTAATTAAATGTTAAGAAATCTAGAACGAAATTAAAAAATCGACGATCATAGTATAAACTATCAGTATGCGGACTAATTTTGTACCATTTTTCATATTCGTACGTTGTGTAAATTTTTAAGGAGAGCATTTGACCCGCAAGCTATGACGTACCAAACGTTGATTTTATATATATATATATATATATATATATATATATATATATATATATATATATTATATATATATATATATATATATATATATATATATATATATATATATATATATATATATATATATATATATATATATATATATATATATATATATATATATCAGTGTGAAAAAAAATGTTCTTTTTTACTCCATTACTCCAGCTATTAGTAATGCGCCTTAAATAGTTTAATGAAGTCAAATATTATTGCTTGTTTTATATAATTTTAGTATGTCATAAAAAACAATTTAAAATATTATTTAATAATAACTACAGCATTTTTTAATCCTCACAATAAACTATTATATACTCTGCAAAATACGTATAAGAGCAGCTTTTGAGTATGTAAAAAATACTTAAAGTTACATTTTGTAGCTTTAATGTTGCATTATTTCTTGCATGGCATATGAAAGGTTTCCTGGCTGTAGCGCTTTCTTTCACCTTGGCGCATGAAGATGACACATCTCTGTCATCCATATAAGTCATGTCATGATGAAGAACATTTTCATGGAATCATTCCGCTTTTTTCAAAAGCTTACATAACAGAGTGAATAAAAAATATCTTCCTACTATTGAAGGGTAACATTTTTGATGAAAATAAATGTCAGGCAATCGATAGAAAATGTGTAAAACTTTGAGTCGCCGTTTTTAAGAGTTGGAAATACATATTTATTAAAATATTAATTATTTTCATTGCTATGCAACATTTCTTTTTTTTTTTTTTTTTTTGTAGCTTTTTTCTCCATTTTTGGTTTAAATAACCTAAAATAATATTTAGGATCATAAATGTTATGATAAACTTTATGCTTTCAAACTTTTGGAAGTTGCATACTTAGTAGTATTGAATTAAAATATTCAAAAAATATGTGCACTTAGTGACTTCTGGAGTAAAAAACAATTGTGAAGAAACTTTAAACTATTACTTTGTTTGCTGTTTTTTTTCTTTTGTTTTTGTTTTTTTTAATTTTTTGTTAAAAATATGTGGTATTTTTAATTGCAAAATTAGAAGATTATTTTCTGTATTCGCTTACTAGAACAAAAGAATGGCTGTGAATAGTATATGTGGTATTGTGGTAGCATGAGGAGTAGATCTTTATTCAATTTAGCTCATAGCTTAATTCTTTTCAATTTCTGATTCTTAACTTAAAAATTGTAACTATTTTCCCATGTTTTACTTCTTTTTATTATAAATATCTTTGCGTTAATTCATCCGTAGTTTAAAAAAATAATAATAATTTTTAAAACGTAATTCATTCATAATTATTTAACAATGTAAACACAACGCTAGTCCCAACTTTTGCAAGCACCAAGCAAACTTTTTTATATTCTCCTGCAAAGTAGTGATGGACGTCAGCTTGGTTTAGAGGTTCAGACACAACAAATGTTTACATCCATTATTTTCACAATGATAAGGAAAAAAAACTGGTAAGTTAGTTTGCATTGAATAGTGCTTTTATGTTGGGTTTATAATTTTGATGATTAGTTCTTTCATCAAGTTTAAACAAAATTCTCTCACCAATAGTTATACTTACACAACAAATAATTAAGCATACAAAGTAAGATCAGAAATTCATCTTAGACCAAAAACAAGTTTTGTTTTGTAAGATCATTCAAATGTCTTAAGTATTACAGTACAGCCAAAATCAAGTTGACTCGATATTATGGCGAATTAAACTAATTCATCATATGAGCAAACTTTGATGCAGTTTAAATATTTGTTTTTCAGCTGCCTACAGTTTGGATAAAAGGCCGCAATTAATATTTTGCGAGATTGTAATTTGGAGACTATCGATTGCCATTCTGAAACTGAATAAAACTCGCTTACGAGTGACGAATTATTTGTGCAGAAAACTTAAATATTATAATAAGTCACGAAACATTACGTTAATTACCCTCTTATTAATTATGAATAATACTATCAGTCTTACAAAATATTTTTTTATTTTCGATGCAACAAATACATGGCTTCATGATTATTTTTTATTCCTAAAAGTACTTTGAAAAAATAATCAGAACAATCAATGTTAGTATTAAGAGCACGCGTTTCGCTTTCTGTAATACTCGGTCTAAATAGCACAAGTACTAGTTACAATAATGCCTCATTAAAAGAGCGCAATTATCAATTAAAATTATCCCTAGTCCCGCGGTTATCAACCTTTTAGTATTCGAGACAGTATACAATCACAATTTTTATTATGCATTCTCCTTGCCCGCTTCAAAAAAAAAAAAAAAAGAAAGAAAAAACAGTTTAAATAATACTGTATTTTGACCATTCTGATGCTAAAGCTAAACAGCAATCGGTACCAAAAACGTGCACGAAAACTATAGAAAATGAATGCGCTTTTAAGAGAATGCTTAAGAGATTGTTTAATTTTAAGAATTAGATTCCCACTGCTTCTTTAAATGATATTTTCCTTCAATATTTTTTTTTCTCAAAGTTAAACTTCACTGCTTTCATGTGAATAACAGCTTAAACTACATAAACGAAGTGTTAAAATTTCACTTGTAAAGCCATATTACAAAGCTTCATGGAAAAAAATAACGATAGGATAAAGGTTTAACATTGATCGGTATCCATAAGGTAAATATTAAAATAAAACTATATACAGAAAAATTATCCCTTTCATACGCTTATTAATTCAAGTGTTAACAAGCGTTTTGTATTTTGTTTTGTCAGAACATTTTTTGTTTAACGTATATTTCATTCACATAACAGTTTTTGCACATCATTTTTTATGTCATGCTCATACCCCACCGTTACAGATACAGTTGGCTTAGAGTAGCGGGCCCCACAGTTGAAAACCAATGGCATCGTCCCATTTATTTATCACAATCCTCCTGTATTTATTACAATCAGTGAGCATACCCAGTGTCTAATCTCTCTTAGTACTAAAATCATGGGAAAAACTGTATTTTTAAAAATACACAACTAATTTTTAAAAACACGTATCAAAATTACTCTAAAAAGTAAAAATATCCCTTTTCTGTTATCAAAGTATCCCTCCTACCATTCTAAAAATAGTTTATACCTTCCAATGCTGCTCGGTGATTACGTCTCTGCAAGCTTCTCAAGCGCTTAAAATATTTCGAAAAAAGAACGAAAAAGAGTCCAGTTGCAATAATGCTCAGTCCAAAGAGCACAAATATCATAATGAGTCACGAGGTGTCTTAATGATCAACCTCTCATTCTACCAATTAGTATAGCGAAACGCTCCAGTAAATAAATGCAGCAAATTATACGCTTCCACAGCTTCTCTTCTGCCGTTTGTTTAGCGAAACGTAAAGATTGTCACCATGCCGATCTTTAATTAATTAGATTTGCGATTTAAAAGTGGAAACGCATCCACTGCTTTCTTAACTCTTCAGTTTAATATGACATAAGCTAACTGCAAAAAATTATTTAAATTTTACGCAAAATAAAATTATCCAATGGAACATATACCTTTTCTTTTTCCCCTCTCGAGATGTATGAAGTGATTTATTTATATGGCATTTCACTCTGAGTTTCGTCAAAGAAACTGGTAAGCGTTTCCTTTTTTAATATTTTTATTTTCATTTATGAGAAAAGATTTAATTTTTAAATACAATTATTTTTTTCTACTTATCTTATTTCGTTGTTCATTTATCCACTTAAACATAATTTCTGCTTTTATACTGACATATTTTTAATTACATTAAATAAATTCGTTCATTAAAACTGAATTGTTTATAATGTGGTCATGCCATTCCGTCATTGTTGGGATCGAGAGATAATGGAGTTATGTAACAAAACCCTGATTTCGAGTAATTTAGGTTCAGTTTTTTTGTTATTCTGTCACAAAGAAAAAAACGTTCTGTATACAAAAGTATTTACAAGATCATACTGATACCTCGATTGCTGTATCTAGATAGTATAATTTCAATCTTTTCATAGATCATCAGTCTTGAACAGCTTAAAGGTCTGCAATTACACACTAGTACACACTGTGAATAAATGTAAACACAAGTAGCGGATACAGTATTTATAATAACGGTTGAATTTAATGTTAATCAGTAAAAATACTGGACAAAAGAAAGCACAACAGCTAAAGAGCACAGAAGCTGGAGAACAGAGCAAAAAAGTAAGGAATCCTCAACAGAATTAAAAATACTGGAGCTGTTTCTAGATATTGAGAGAAACCTGAACAGTAAGGGAAATCATTTACTAGAAATGAAAAGGTGTCCAAACTATATTATCCCCTTTCAATATGTCAAGACCAGTCAATAGAAAAGAGAAAGTTCATCAATGATTCTAGCTTAATAATAATTTATACAATGCCTTTAACCCTTTATGCTCCTACGGGACTTAGAAGTCCCACTTATATTAATTTTGCATTATGAATCCTAAATGGCGGAATCATGCTGGAGCTTTTAAATATCACTCCTCGTACTTTGCCGAGTGGCCGACAAATGGTACCTGCAATCGGAAACAGTTTTCTCACACGATATTTGCAAAATTTTCATACTTGGTATATATGCTGTTTCATGCATTTTAAACTTAAAAAAAAAATCAGTACAAATTCATTTTAAAACTAATTTGGGACATAAAGGGTTTTAGCTATCAATGCTAAATGGAAGATCGCAAACTCTTCTTTCTTAGATAATTATAATGTGCACTAAAAATCAAGGTTTTTACTGAGAGCATGGAAATAGTTATCTGCTGCAAATATTTATTACAGGCAAAAAATTTTTAATAGGCATATATTTTTTTATTATTTCAATGATATTTAACTTTCGTCGTATTTCTATGTTTAAGGAAGCAAGCGAAAATTATTTTTAAAAGTAGTAGTGCAAAATGTTTTTGCCCAAAAAATAATTTGATTCAAATTTTGAAAATCGCATTTATTACTCACTAAATGAAATAAATGTAATATCGTAAACAACATTTAAACCTTTAATTTAATTTTCTTGTAGCGGAAAATAAAGTCTTTATTCAACTAACATAAGTACTGCTCTTTATTAGATTAAAATGGAATGCAGCATCTTAGAAATCATTAATACATTAGTTTTTATTAAAGTTTCTGCGACAGTTAGCAGATTTCATTGCTCTAGCAAAGTTTGATTTTCATTTCGTAATATTTTGCCTGCTAGTATTACTTATTTCTGTTCACTTCCTTTAAAGTAATGACTCAGATTTATTTAGATATGCATAGGCAATTTTTAAAAACAACAACCAAGTGGGACAAAGCAAAGTAATGAAGATAACTCATTTTTTAGATAAGATATGGAAGTTCTCCTTGAAAATCAGAGTATTTAAAGAAAGAACAATGAATCTTATTATAATATTTGGATTAAAATATTATTTTTAATTTTTGGCAGTAAATAAATAAAACTTTAAAAATTCGTATTTTAAGAGGTAAAAGGGAAATATAAAATATTTTCCTTTTGACTATTGAAAATATTTTTGATCAAACGAATGAAAGAAGGAATGAATAAACGGACCAGTAATAAAGCAATAAAAAAGAGCAATAATTAATTAATAAATACACAAAAAATAAATAAATATAAAGTAAATGAATAACAAAATAAACGAAAGGATAAATAAAAAAAGGCATCATCATACGAATGCATATAAATCAATTAATTAATAAATAAGTACGTAAGTTATTTATTTAATGTTTGAACAAGTAAATGAAACGAACTATTTGACTTTACCCAATCCAATTTGCCCCGCATGTTCTTGACTAATTGAAAATAACATTTAATTAAAAATAATTTTATGTTAAATTAATAAGTACTGCAGTAGGTAGAAGTAGGTGTAAAACAATATGTAAAATATTAATACTAAGACGTTTATCGTTTTATAGCAAAAACATTTTTTTATTTTCTGGAAAATGCTTAAACATGAGTATTATTATTATTATTATTATTTTCTTTTTTTTTGAAAACTGACTGTATTAACATATACTTTGATCTTTATAGGTACAGTCGATTAGGGTATCTGTAAGCTAGTCCAGATAACTTTGCTGCAATTCTTCCTTCTTATTTTAAGTAAAATAAACTAAACACATACACATATGAAGTTCCAGTGTTACATTCTTCTGCTGAGGTCATAAAATGAGATGTTTTCTCTTGATGATTTTTAAAACTACAATACCATTAATAATATGAAGTGTCGCAAATTTATCCGGACTAGATCAAAGATACTCTGAATAAGGGTAACTTTTTCTGATGGGAATAATATACATGTGTCACTGCATAGTTTAACCATTATCTGATTAGCAACGCTGAAAATAGAGTATTTTTTTTTACCGTTTTACTTTGACCCACTATTTTACATTAACCTATTTTATTATTTTTTTTCGTTCTTAAAATTTTAAGTTTTACAAAAATACTTTCTAATTATTTTAAATTAATTTGTTCAAATGAACAAATTCTTGCTGGTTTATGATTGACACTTAAATGGGAATTTTCCTGATGCCAAATATAGAAAGAAATGATCAATAAGTAAGCTTTTTGTTGTTATTTTGGTATTAACAATGTAGGTAAATATGCGCATTTCTTTAAAATTTCAGTCGAATGTAACAAAAAAAAACTGTGGGGGATGGAGAAAAACCGTTTACATATTTGAATTTAGCACATCATTATACTTTCTCAGATCAGGTATTTTTTCTCCATTTAATAAGAAAAAAGTGTTTTTTTTTTCTTTTTTTGTAGACTAGTGTAATTACTATTATGGAATTGTACTTTTTAATAAAACAGTTTCCTGCTACTATAAATAACAGCTCAGTATGCTATAATTTTATTCTCAAAAATTAAGTCAGTTCATGTTGATCGACTAGTCAATATTGTTGACGTGTTCAACTCAATTTGAATTTTACTTGATTCTCGTCACTTGGTGCGCATCCTTAAATAAATATACATCATATTTTAATCATTATTTCTCAAATAAGATTTGCAAAATATAGATTATGCACCAATTAAAAATCACTACCATTTACTTGAGGCCTTAAAATACCAAAAATATCAAATACAAGCTTTGAATTATGGTGCAAAAAATTTAATAAAACTGCAGAAGCCAAAATTTTATCCATGATCCATAGACTTCATATTTTCCTTGGAACTAGATATTACTTTAAGCTTTTCCCCCGAAACAAAAATAGCAAGAAAAATAGCCATAATATAAACGAATCGAAAGTCACGAAGAACAGTAGATATCAAAAAAGAGGAATCGATTTTCGACGCCCAATGCAAAATGTTAAAATCGGTAGGAATTTATCGTAATGCTTATTTCACGCGCATTCCAAGATATAACTCAATTCCATCTGTCTGGGACTTGCTGTAAGTCTCTTTCACTTTTTTCATAAAACCAAATTCGCTCAACTCTTGAAAAGTAACCCATCGATTTGGATTTCATTTTTTAACCATATTGTTGCCGTGGTTGCACGAGAGCAAGTGCTCAATAACATTTTTTTCTTCTGCTTGTAGTAAACTTTCGAATATGCTTCCTAGTGATCATTTTTAAGATCACTTTTGTCTAGTATTTTGTCATGCAAAGAAAACTGGTCTAACCAAGTGCTCGTTTATATTGCCAGAAATTATTAAGTCTATTGACATCCATGGTACACATACTTTGCAGCAGTCCCCCTCCCCCCCCCCTCCGGTTAGTATTTTATCGTAATTTCCTACTCTAGCATTTTTAGCTTGTTAAATCGTCAACGTAAAGATTTGCAAAATTTGTGTTGTATTTATTTTCGTTGTTGATATTTTTAGGTAAATATACTGAAAAAAGATAACTTTCAAAGTTACTATGCGCTTAATTTTGATTGCATTTCCCTTTATTAGACCAATTTTAATTAGTTTCAAAGATTTTAAAATACTGAGTCAAATTGTCTGAGACATGCTCTAAGTCTTTTTCCCATCTTTCATTAAATTTAATTCGCTCTAGTCTTGAAAAGTAACCCATCGATTTATAAATTTAATTTTTTTAACCATACTGTTGCTGATGTTGCTCGAGAGCAAGTGCTCAATAACATTTTTTTCTGCTTGTAGTAAACTTACGAATAAGCTTCCGAGTAATCATTTTTAGGATCGCTTTTGTCTAGTATTTTGTTATGCTTAGAAAACTGGTCTAACCAAGTGCTCTTTTATATTACCAGAAATTATAGAGTCTATTGACATCCTTATTTCACATACTTTACATCAGTCTGTTGGTATTTTGGCGTAATTGCGTACTCAAGCATTTATTTATTTATTTATTTATTGCTATTTGGTCTAATTATTTATTTATTTTTGATTTTTTTTTGCTTGTTTATAGATTTTGAAAGTACAAATATTTGCAAAAATTCTGAAGTATTTATTTTCATTGTTAATATTTTTTAAGGAAAATATACTGAACAAAATGTACTTAGGTACATAGTAACTTGGAAAGTTTGATTGCATTTCACTACCTCCTATAAATTTAATTATTTTAAACACTTAAAACACTGAGACATATTTTTCTGAAACATGTTGTAAGTATCCTTCCCTTTTTTACAAAACTGGATATTATTTTCAATACATTTTCTGAAAAAAGGAGCTTTCAGAGCTACTACTCTTCTGATTTTCTATACAGTTACTTTATGTTTTACTAATTTTAAATGAATTTAAAGATTAAAAATCGAAAAAGTTACCAAAGAAAAAATGAGAAAGATAAAATAAAGTTCTTGGCAGTACATCGAATATTTTTTTGAAGTTTGAATCAATATAATAGTAAAGCGTAGAGCCATATCAATATTATGATAACATTTCATTTAAATCATTTCTTAACTAATTAATTAAAAGGTTTTTGCTGGTACCCCTAATATGTTTAACAGAACTTCTATCACTTTATTTAACTTACTATTTCACGTTGACAGTAATGCGTCAGATTCTCACAAGGTGCACCGCAAATTTACTCCAGTGTTTGCTTCCAAAAAATTTCTACGTGTCCAGCAAGGGGAATAGATATTTTCTAAATTTCAGTGAGCGCGCCTTGTTATATGTAATTAATTTTTGCACCCTTTATTCCCAGATTGTGTGTCCTTTAAAACTGATGCTCTTCCAAATTTAAATATTTTGAACAAACTCCTAGCTAGCCCATAGAATACACCCCTAATCAACTAGCTGTGACGTGATGTATGCTTCAGCTGCTGCGTTTTTGTTTAAGGCAACGTATAGTTTGTTCACTGCTTGTCACTTTCATTTTTCTGCGTGTGAAGACGAATCTAGATGTACTTAAATGGCTGTCAACGTTATATTACTGACGTCATGACACTCAAACTTTAACTATCCGGTGTTCATCTATCACACTACCCATAGATTATTCGTTTTCTGTAATTTGATTTTGATTTTTGTTTTTAATATAAACTTGACAGAAAAAGCGATGAGTTTTGTAAAAACAAAAACCTCGTACAATTTCACCGAAATAGGTTTCATTTGTTAAAATCATTATTTTTCCGATTATGTTAATTTTCCAGAATGAGTTAATTGGTGTTAATGCGATTTTTGTTTAAACTCGTCATAACGCCACACTGGGTATTTGATGCTTGGATATAGTAACAATGGTCGCTGATTTCGATTTCCTTTTTACCAAATATGCAGATTATCACTGCTCTGCATCGACAAAATATTTGACCTTCTGGGTAAAACAACAAGAAATATACGCACTTGTAGAAGTTATTGTACAAACAAATAGTAGTCGCACACCAAAAGGCATATATTATATTTTATTTTACGAAATACGTTAAAAAATATATATTTTATACATTCAAAATTATTTTTAAATTGATTAGTTTTATTTTCTGCGTTTAGTATTTCACGTAAGTTTTTATTTTATTTTTTTATATTTATTTATTCTTTTGTAGAAAAAATAAAAACAAAAACCTTTCTTAACTCATTTTTAATAAAATGCAGTACGGCGCTCTGCATTCCTCGCGTTAATATTTCTTTCAAAATAAAGTGGTTTTCTTGTTTACGATGATACACTTTCGTCTCTCTTGTTCTCCATATTTATGTGCTGTCACTTCGGCGATATCTCTAACGGGGAAGTTCTCTTTCTTAGTTTTGAGACGCCTGTTGATGTCCCCTTTGTTCCTTACTCAACAGACAGCGGGGGACCATGGATCAAACAACTAAGAAAGGCGGGGAAGAAATATCTTACATCTCTTGATAAGCTTTCATTTTATTATGTTGTAAGGGTTTTTTGATGCATATTGATACTTTGTACAAGGTAAAATTCATTCATTTTTTAGAAAATATATGTTACTGCAATTAATTTAAGTAAATGGCTGCTAGAAAATTTAATTAAAATAATGCCAAAAAATAATAGTTAAAATTCAGTTATACATTACTCTTAAATGCTATTTATTTATTTATTTATTTTTTGAATTTATTTATTTATTTTATTGAAATTCATAGAATGCTTTATACACATACAAAGACACGAATTTCATGGTAATAAGATAAAAAATTTGCGAGTGCAATATATATATCACTAAAAACTTTTATTTTTCATGGTACAAGCTTGAATAAACATTAGGAAAAAAGCAAGTATTTGCGGTCTTTTTGATGGTTAATTGACTGGCAAATGATGCGTTTATCGCCTGACATTGCGTTTCATAGATTGCTTTGTACGCTAGAACGGAAGATTTTCAAATAAAAGAGTAGATATAATTGCATTTTAAACTTGCAATTATAGTATGTTCAGAAATATATATACTATCTCTAAACATCTGGAGATGTAAGCGGTTTGGTTACGCAAAATAAAATATGAGTCTGGTTTTAAAACTGGTTTATTTCATATAATTAAACTGATTAAGCTAACATCACTTAGTTGATCCACAAAGTACCTATGCAGTTTAAATGTATATATATTGTCTGCTCCTGAAAATTTGAAGCCATATAGGTCAAATTTTCCCTTAACTCCATTTTTCTTTTGGTCCCAAATTCTTAGGAACACTGTGGAAGCTTCCCGTAGCTTTAACTATAAATAACTCGAATGTTTTAACCGGATCCTTTGAGACTTCGATTTATAGGGAGTTAACAGTAGGTTTTCTAAAAATAGTTTTATAAAAAGTGCTAGAAATTTAGTTCTTGAAGGGCCAATAAATAATGAATTAATCCAAAGTAGCATCAACTCATCGGATTTTGCTCGGCTGATCATCGAACTCCTGGTAAACTGATCCCGTAACGCACGATGACATCGTTCCGATCAGTATCCGAGCACGGTTTTCGATGACCTACTTTTCATCGGAAAGCGATATTCTTCCGATCAACTTTCCCGATGAAAATAAGCCGAGCATCCAAAATTGATTCTAAATTCATCGGCACGGGACTGCACTGCTTGTAAATTGCTCCAAATCTCATCCTATTTCGAGCAAATCTCATCGGATTTTGCTGCTCGGATTCTGTTCGGTCGATGAGACATATTGGAGCAATTCCCGATGAGAACTCATCGAATCCGATCATCGGCCGATGAGAATTTCATCGGGTTTCGATGAACGGCCGATCACCGGCCGACGAGATTATGCTGCTAGGGATACATTGTTTGGTTATTCCATTTATTCTACATTCAGCACATTTGTTTTCACTATGTTGCCCAACTCCAACTGATGTGTATGTTAATTATAAGCTATTTTGACTGTAAAAATTCAAGCACATTGGTAATAAAATCTTCATTTGATACAATTAGAATCCCAGGAAAAGTCGTGTGAAAATAAATTGTATTTCCAAAAGTAAAATACGAACATTTTTTTTTAAATATTGTCATAACTAAGGATTGCCAGAAATAATCATAAGAAACTAACAAGAATCCCATTAAAATCCATAATTTATTAAAAGAGACAAAATTAACCCTTTCCTATTTATTTCAGTGTAGTGGAACAGTTTTCATAAATACAAAGACAACTTCATTTCACACCTCTGACTTGGTATGCGTAACATTTTTAGTTCGTCACACTCCAATGACAGGTTTTGTGTGAAAGGCTTGTTTTGATGGGTTGTGTACGAAAATATTTTCTAAGACAATGATGTTAACTGTTCGAGAAATTTTCTGAAGTTTGTTCTAAAATTAAAGGTTGACAATTTCTACTATTTCTCGAAAGTTCTTTACGAAATATTTTAAGGTGTCACATTTTATAGTATACTTTTGTTTCTAAGTTTTGGCATACATTTTACAGTAAGATGATATTAGATATTATAACAATGAAAAAATCTTCTCTAATAAAATAATAATGTATGCTAAAACACAAAATGCTTACTTTAAAGGAGAAAAAACGCACATAAAAGAATAACAACATCATCGAAGTGTCATATTTAAGCCGGAAAATAAATCAATTTTTTTCTTCAACTCTAGTTTTAAATGTTGTTTTATATTTTCATTACGTTAAGTATTATTTCGTTATATTTAAGATCACTTTCCTCTTCTGTTCAACGGAGAGGAATCAAACCTGATAATAAAAGCCATTACTCGTAAGATTACGACGTTCTTACAACCACACGTCTACTAGAAAACGATTATTATTGTCATAAAACTTCCGCTTTTCAGTAAAAAAAAAACTTCTGGATAAAGGATATTTTTCCCACTAGTTACTGTCGTCATGACAAAAAAAATCCTAAATAATAATTCTTTTTAATAAATAGAGGTCTAAAAGCTTCTTGTAAAAATAAAGTCTACGCAATGGTACTTTCTGGCATGAGTTCAGCCTATGGTAGGCCAGAATAAGTATAAGTGGCACTACGTTGTATATTGATTTCCTACTCTTAAATAATGTAAGATTCTGAGCTCAAGTAATCGTCTTTATCTTTGTGCATTAATAAGTACTAATATTAAATTAAAATTTAAAAAAAAGCAAGAATCTTTTTCTGCTGACTTCATATTAAAGCAAAATTCACTGGTCAGAAAGCATTTTAAATCAAAATATGTTTACTTGTTTTTGAGGACATGGAAAAGAAAAGATAGTCCTTTCTAGTAAAATTTGTTAGTCGCAAAAGCTGAATAAATAGGGAAAAATTGAAAATCATTTTAAAAGCCTTAAACTGAAGTCAATTATAAGTATTTTAATTGTTAGCAAATAGACACTGGCAACAGATAAAAATTCTAAGTAATTGAGTTTTCTTTTCTTGTCGGTTAACAATAACATCGGTTTCCAATCGCCTGAATAAAAGCTTAGCCGCATTTGCTAAAAAAGGTTGTTATTCGAGTTTTATGTAAAATGGAAGTTCCAAACTCATAATATTATACGCAGAATTTTTCTCCTTCGGTACTTTTTGTTTTTAATTTTTAAGACTGTTTTCGCTTCAAAAATAGCGGAAAACGTTATTCAGGTTTCTAGTTAATATCTACGTAAATTAATGTCATCCGAAGACGAAACCTAGCTGAAAAAATCTCAATCAACTAGCCTTTCAAAAAAAGCAATAAAGAAATAAATAAAAATCGGTCCATCCTTTTAGTCGCTAGTGTGCCACGCAGAGGTACACAGACACAACAATCTTGTAATACCCTTTCTTTGTTGCGTCATGGGCTTAAAAAAAAGAAAGAAGAAAAAAATTAAAAAATTGTTACCATGGTTGTCCCACGTCCAAAAGATCCTATATCAGCTACACTCTTGAAATTTGGAAGAGAACTATTCCGGACCATGGAGGAGCGGAGGTGCCTGTCAGAGTTCATTTATTTATTTTATTTTATTATTATTATTATTATTATTATTATTATTTTTTTTTTTGAAGTACATAATTTCCTATAAACTATTATGAGGAAGAAAGATTTCCCGCAATCCTAACATGCTATGTTATTTATTTCTGCACAAGATGCATTATATTCCAGTATTCTCAATCAATTACAACAGAAAATCCAAGGGTTCCTATTGCAGTGAAACTGTAAGGCAAAACCCAATTAAAATCCGGAGCTAAATCCCAAAATGTTTCATGCGATTACACCTGAAGTTTTACAGATCCTACATACAAAATTCCACCTTTATACCACTAAACATTTTTTTAATTATGCAAAATACATACACACGTAGAAGCTAATATTTCAAAATTTGTAAAATCAAACTCACCAAATGTTTTGGTCTTCTCTGCAGTTAAAACGTTTATAAATTCGTATATACATCATGAAGGATTACACAGGCCAACGATGAAAAAACTTTTTTAATGAAAATACCTTATTCTTATGTTGTTTAGGTTGCTGAATCCAAATATGATGCTTAAAAAGTTGTATCACCCACCATTTATTCACATTTTATAGTTACATTCATGAAATAAAGAAACATTTTTAGAATTTAACAGCTTTTTCATAGTTAAGATAACATGAAAAAATAGGTCTAATGAACAAAGATGATGTTGGCAGCACTGCTGAAACACATGCTAAACAGCTGATGTTTTGTTTATCACTTCTTGAGCAGCCACCTCGATTACTTCCCGGAAAATTTAGGAGATGTTAGTGAGGAGCAAGGTGAGCGTTTTCACCAGGACGTTAAAGTGATGGAAAAACGTTACCAGGGCCGCTGGAATACCAACATGATGGGGGATTACTGTTGGTCACTTCACCGGGAAGTTCAGCAAGCTATTCATCAATTCATCGCAGGAAAAGCTACACAAGAAGCTTCAAGGAAAAAAGGGAAAGAAAATATAAAGCAATTCCAGTTGACAAGTGAACCTTGTATCATCACATAAAATTACTATTCCAAGTATTTTACTGTAAATACAAACCATTTTTACGATTCTACAGTGTTTCATTGATTTCCCTATATACTGTAAATGGGTATTAGACTATATAATAAAATACATTTTGCTTGGAAACTAAGGGTGATACATAAAAACTACAAGCAGATTTGGATTCAGCACATAAAAATCTATCAAGATCAGCTATTAAAATTAAAAAAGTTTTCAAAAAGGTTTTTTTTGTTGGCCTGTGTTATTTATAATTGACTCAGGCATCTACATTTAAAATTTTGTAAATAATTCCAGCACAGAAATATAGTAAAAAAGGCTTCATTATTATTTTATATACGCTGAACTACTCTATTCAAATACGATTAAAACACGAATCTTATGTATTAAAAAATTTTTTTTAAACGTATGCTTCAATCAAATTGTCAAATGTCATAAAGCAAAAGCAGGAACATTTTACATACAGTTGGATAAAATCCTAATTGACGTTTTTATTTGCTTTCTTCAATAACGATTTTTGAAAAAAAAAAAAAAAACATTATGTTAAGTTCTAACAACGACACTACATATTACACATTAGATAATTAATTAAAGATATTCTATAATGAAATAAAATTTGTCTCTTCCAGTTCAAATAAAAAAGATTCGTAACTTTTTATACATCCCCTCTTGGATTTAATGTGGAAATTAAATTAGAGCCGTGGTTGCGATTATGTGGTTCCTAGGTCAAAGATTTTGCTAGAAATTCTTTCTTTATCTTTAGCGTCTTATGTGTGCTTTTCAAGTGTGTAAACAAGAAGTCTTCCCGGCGCTTGTTGCATACTATGCTGCTCTTCTTATCTGAGTACTTTTAAGAAAGAAATTCTTTTCAGAACCATTAAGTGCTGGCATTTGAATCGCCAGAAAATTGAAAGGAGAATAGAACGATTGTGAAGGAGCGTCTAAGATATTCTGTTTAATTTATGGCACGATCCGAAAGTTGAAATGTAAATTTTTCATGACACGTTTATACAAAACATGCGGAATTGATATTATTGTTTAAGTTTACCAAGATCTATTTTTTATAATTTAAAGCTGTGATATAAGTTTGATATAAATATGTATCTAAATAAGGGTATACTAATGTGGGAGGTATGAAATAATATTGTCTTATTTCAAATAATATTTCCCCGTTTTCTCCTATTTAATGCATTTCTAGTTGATGAAGTTTTTTCTTTAATCTTGTTTTGTTATACAATAATCGTCAATAAACTTAGAGCAATGTGTAAAATAGAGAATGATTTTGAGTGACTCTTGAGTTAAATCGTACTTAATCAGTGAATTCTTTTATGTAATTAATGCTTATGTGCACGTTTAATTTTTTGTAAATACATGCTTCTCAGAATAAGTAAAAATATTGACACTTACAGGAAGCAAGATATTAGTTAAGTTTTCTTGCACTGTTAAACATTTTTGCAAATGACATAATATTTTACGCTAAAATGTGAGAAATAAAATGGTCAATTGAGGTATAAGGCCTTAGGTTAATTTTTTTTCGCTACTTTTTCACTACTACTTTTTTTTTCAGATAGAGTAGTAAACATCGACTGGTTTATTATAATATAAGCCATGAATTTATCTTACAAATTATTGCTCTCTATTGATTATTATATTTTTAAAATTTGTAATGAAATTCAATATAACACGATTACATCAGAGGTTAAATTTCCATTAAGGACCAAGACAGTTTTTCATTTAGAACTGTATTTTGAATTCACACGTAACTGAAAGAAAACAGAGCAAAAAGTTTGAAACGTCGTATATACTACACTACATACACTGAAGTGACAAAAGTCATGGGATACCTCTTAATATCGTGTCGGCCCTCCTTTTGCCCGGCGAAGTGCAACAACTCGACGTGGCATGGACTCAACAAGTCGTTGGAAGTCTTCTGCAGGAATATTGAGCCATGCTGTCTCGATAGACGTCCATAATTGTGAAAGCGTTGATGGGGCAGGATTTTGGGCACGAACAGACCTCTCGATGGTGTCCCATAAATGCTCAATGGGATTCATGTCGGGCGATCTAGGTGGCCAAATCATTCGTTGGAATTGTCCAGAATTTTCTTCAAACCAATTGCGAACAGTTGTGGCCCGGTGACATGGCGCATTGTCATCCATAAAAATCCCATCGTTGTTTGGGTACATGAAGTCCATGAATGGCTGCAAGTGATCTCCAAGTAGCTGCACATAAGCATTTCCAGTCAATGTTCGGTCCAGTCGCACTAGAGGACCAAGTCCATGCCATGAAAAAACAGCCCACACCATTACGGAGCCACCACCAGCTTGAACAGTGCCTTGCTGACAGTTTGGGTCCATGGCTTCGTGGGGTCTGCGCCACACTCGAACCCTACCATCGGCTCTTACCAGCTGAAATCGTGACTCATCGGACCAGGCCACGGTTTTCCATTCATCTAGGGACCAACCGATATGCTCACGTGCCCACGAGAGTCGCTGCAAGCGATGTCGTTCTGTCAGTAAAGGCACTCGAGTCGGTCTTCTGCTGGAATAGCCCAAGAAATCCAAATTTCTCCGCACAGTTCTAGCAGACACGTCCATTGTACGTCCCACATTGATTTCTACGGTGATTTGACGCAGTGTTGCTTGTCTGTTAGAATTTACGACTCTTTGCAGACGTCGCCGGTCTCGATCTTTAAGTGCAGGCGGTCGACCACTGCGCTGTCCATGGTGGGATGTTATGACTGAAATTTCATACTCTCGGCACTCTTGACACAGTGGATCTGGGAATGTTGAATTCTCTAACGATTTCCGAAATGGCATGACCCATGCGTCTAGCTCCAACTAACATTCCGCGTTCAAAGTCTGTTAATTCACGTCGTGCGGTCATCATCACGTTAAAACCTCTTCACATGAATAACTTGAACAGAAATGAAAGCTCTGTAAAAGCACTGCGCATTTATACCTGTTCTATGCGATGCTACTGCCATCTGAAAATTTGCATATTGCTATCCCATGACTTTTGTCACTTCAGTGTACAAGCCCGAGAAATAGTTTCATTATTGACACTCACGGTTAAAGCCTCAGTTTCTACACTTATTTTATTTACTTATTCTTAGTTAAAATGTAAAACTAAAGCGCACCCCAATGTTACTTTTAATTGATTCATAAAGATTTCAACTTTTATCAAAACTAATATATTTTAAAAGTACTTTTACACAATTTTAAGTATTATAATTTTAAGTACTACCAATTTTCTTCCTTTTTTTTTGCTGTCATGTAAGGCTCCTTCCAATTGAGTTATGACTTCCAAGTGAATTATTTTTCATTGAAAAGGTTTCTGCTTTCAGCAAGACTAAATCATTTTGCTAAAGCATTTTTTTCATACTATTTCATACATTTTTTTTTTTTAAATCAAATCAACAACAAGTTTATTTCATAAAATGTCATGTAACGCAAATGAACCTATGACGTGATGTAACGCTAATTTATGACGTTTAATTCATATTTTCTACCATTGCCAGTGTTGATATACTTTTTCAAAGTATTTTTTTACAAGACTTGAAAAATTGCAAATTAAAATACCATGTTTTTTTCATGCAAATGTAAATTAAAAATATCGCGCAAACCTCATTCATTGATGACGACTTTATTTTTTCCGTGCAATATGGATACTTCATCAATATAATTAAAAAATCAACTTATCAGAAAGTAGCTTTGTTTCATTAGCATTTTTATTAGAAATGATTGTATTGTTAAGTTTATTTATTGAAATTCAACACCTAATTACCTTGGAAATCCTGCAAAAGTAACATTATCGTCGCAACAAAGTCAGTGCTAGTAATTTAGCTTCATACTTAACTCAAAGCACTTTCTTTACAGATACAGATCAAAATCAAAATCTCTTAATGCATAACTT
This sequence comes from Uloborus plumipes, assembly GCA_038373865.1. NCBI lineage: Eukaryota > Metazoa > Arthropoda > Arachnida > Araneae > Uloboridae > Uloborus > Uloborus plumipes. The sequence continues at coordinate 207,040 of JAXGGA010000012.1, forward strand.
TTTCGAAAGCATTGCACAAAGAAATGTTACTTTTCATTTTACACAAGCTTTAAAAGCAGAGCTTTGTGAATTTGGCTCCTAGGTGTGGAAAGCCTCAATTAATTCTAATTAGCAGGTAACACTTCAGATTAATCACAGCAGCTCGTGCTAATAGGAACAATTTTCTCGTTGGCGGATATGCTCTGATGGCAAGTTAATGCAACGTTAAACGTAGTCATGCATTTCTCTTTTTTCTTTTTTTGTTTAGTGCTTGGCGAATATCATATCCACCCTTTATTAAATCTGAGTTTTTGGAAGCGTGGTTGTTAACGGGGGATTTGGCGCAGAAAATCGAGCCAGAATTATTTCATTTACTTTAATTATTTAATGAACCCATACTTAACTTCCTTTAATGCATTTAATAAAGTTCGTAATGCTTCGTTATAAGTCACTTATGTATTCATGAGTCATGGAATAATTAGGGATTTTGCAGGAATGCGACAATGACAGCAAACAAATGTATATTCTCACTCTTACGCTCCGCTCGTTTTATGTATTCAAAAGTGGAAATCTGAAATCTACCTACACTTTTCGGACTTAATGCATGCAGAATGAATACATAATATTGAATCATTTAATGCATATTCACTATGTATTTCGTAATTTATCGCTATTGTTGGTATATTTGTTGTTTTGAAATGATAGAAAGAAAAAGCGTAAATATTTTAGCTTTACTTTGCGGGACAGGAGTTTAATACTATGTGCTTTTATTTGTAGTTACCATGCTATGTTTCAGCAAAAGAACTGTCTTTTAGATACATATTTAGTTTTAATAATCATCGAAAATATGAAAAACAACTTTATCATCTTTTAAAATTAATGATTTTAAAATGTTAACGCTCAGTCACGCAAGACTACTGTCTAAAACTTTTTCGTGCGACCTCCGCTGTATTTGCGCACGCGCGAAGTCTGCTCGGACTTGCTCGAAATAGGGGGAAAAGCAACGAGGAAGTAGAAAGCGAACAAAAGCTGAATGCATCGGGTAGTGCGCATCCTAAACCTATCTCCCCTTTTTCAGATGGAAGCGTCTGTGGCTCCCAGGCGCACAAAACGCAAACAGACAGTACTTGTATTAGATTTATTTTACACATACTAGGTATAGAGCCGTTTTATAGTCTGCTTTGTGCTTTAGCCCCATTTTCTGCTGTTGAAGCTTCTACTTAGTAGTAAGCTTCTACTTCAATTGTTTTTTAATCTGTTGACTTAATAATGACATTGTTCTTTAAACAATTATTTATCAATAACATACGTAATACATAATTTGGTAAACGTGATTGTTTTTCCTAAAGTGATATTGGCAAGCGCCAGATCTGAAGATTATAGTTTGTTATCCTTTCCCTGATTTATGCACAATACAGATGAACAAATGTACCAGTTAACTTCACAAGCGAATTAAAAGTTTCCGTACTTTTCTTTCTTTTTCTTTTCCATTAATTAATTGCAAATACAGTCGAGCTTGCTTTTTGGACTATCGGTTAAAAGAATATTCCGCTTAATATAATGCATTTTCAATGTACCAAACTACATCGTAACTCATTATTTTCATCTCGGATAATGGAATATATTGCTTATTAGAATATTTTTTCGTGGCCATACCATTAAGCTGGCTCGACTGTATTAATAATTGCAAATGAATACACAATCAAGAGGAATAAAAGGATAAGAAAAATAAGTACTTAGCATGCACATATTCTCGAGCAACGATGGCTCCTTTCTTTCTTTAGCAATTCTAATTATACAATAAGCAATATTGGAGTAAATAGTTATAAGTATTTACAAAGCCCTTAACTGCAAAAAAGCTCTTTAAAACAGGTAGCCGCTATTTTGACTCGACGTTTTATATGAACTAAAGTAGACAAAATTATAAATAACAAATCTCTGCAGGATATTGCAAGTTTTAAAGATAATCATAATCTTTAAAGATAAATTCACTAGCTTTGATGAAAAAGTTTTCATTAGTTAGGTTTTTTTTTATTTATACTTCGAGGTAAAAAATGGATTTAAATTAGCAAGGAAGTACGAAGAAATCGACTTTCCATTTTAAATAAGTATGTTATATAACATATGCCACTCTTATTGTTAAGTTTTTTATTATAGAAGGCGGCTTGGGTCCTCAAAAATGTAAAGTATCCAGCTAACGACTTCCCTTAATTATTACTAAAAATGATTAACCATTTCGAGGAAGTGTAACTTTTCTATAGTATAATTCTTGTAAACACACCGGAATAAAATTAACTGAAAATGAAACTACATGTACTTATAAAAAAACTTGATGCAAAAAATCAGGACCTGGTTATTTCGAGCATGATTTGTTCGAATAAATTGGACTGATTTGTACTTAAAGTAATACGTTTTATTTACTTTGCATTTAGTATATACAAAACGTAACGTTTAAAAATGAACAATTAAACTTTTAGCGGTAAATTATGCTTAAAAACATAAAATAAAGTGTATTATTTAGCTGTTACTTAATCAAAAACTCTATATATAAAACTTAACAATATAATTAATTTAAAAAATACAGTAAGTGCTGATTTTTCTTAAGAGCTGAAGAATATACGTTTTCTGCTCCGATACGCTAGATGCGCAGACTCTAATCGCTGTCCATTAGATGAGTGTTTGCAAACAATGAAGCTAACAAATGAATTTGGAATTTCACTTTTCAACCATCGAGTGGTAATGCATTAAAAATTGTTCACTCCTTATTAAACTGCTGGTTGTTAAAAGGAAAAAAAAAGAAGTGAGAGGATCAAAGCCAATGAATGCCTGTTTTTGGATAGTAGTCTTGCACAAAGAAAAAGCGAAAACAGCACATCGTAATTAATAATCGATTAATGTCTGCTAATTAAGGAATCAGTGATATTCTTCTCAGTCAAAAGTGTTATCTTCTTTTGTATAGATAAAAGTAATAAACTATGAAACTAAAGAAATAGCTCTAAAATACCAAATGTAGTACATTGATGAAACTTTTTTATCACTTTATGATCCTTTTTCGTATTAATGGTACTTTACAGCAATAATAATGTATCCTTTTCTTTTTCTAAAAATCAATATTTTGGACTTTTCTTTTGTCAGTTCTTTAAATTAAGATTCTTTCACTAGAGGTTATCTACAAAATATCTCTAAAGCGTCTAATTACATCGATTCCATTAAATGTAAGTTATTTAAACAACTAAATTTTAAACTTAATTAAAAATATTTTTTTAAATATAATAGATAGTATTACAATCATACTAGATGCAAAAATATTAGTTGTTTTTTGGCATGCGTACTGAAGTGTTTTCTGTATTTAATAAGATATTACATTAAGCAAATTTTTACATTTAAGTAATTATTCACATAATATCATTAATATCCCTTTTAAATAACCAAAAATCAAACCACACTTATTCGTAATGAAACCGCTTTTCTTGCAGTTTTTTTCCCCTTTTTTTTTACACACATACTTTTTATTACCGTTTTAAAGAGAATTTTAAAAACTCATTATTGGCACAGAAAAGCAGAGCTAGAAAATCAACTACATTTTCAGTTAAGAAAACCAGTATTAATGGCATTTGCAAGCAGTATTTTTTTAATATAAGTAAATAACGTTGTGTATATTTTGAACAATTTCGAAAAAGTCGTAGATACATTGACACACAATTCCAACTAGGGTCAGTAGGGGTAATTATGAACAAATTTTAATCTTTCGCACACCAATTGCTATCTGCAGCACCATGTCCTATTTAAAAATCTGGACACCCATCAGATAGGGGAGACTGGGGACGGTTGTGACACGGGGCGGTTGTGACAGTCGTCATATTAGCTAAACCGTAATTGATACCTGGTTGAAGCAAAGAGAGAGAGAGTATCAGCAAGTTTGTCTGAATGTGTTTCAAAGCATTGCGGTAGCCATCGAACGGCATTAACGCTAACAGAGAGGTTGGTTACTTTTTAACAGTCAAAAGTAAGTTTTTTTGTTCGATTTCTTTTAGTAATTCCTGTTGAATGGGTACAGATAGAGAAATGAAAGTTTTCCCCCGTTAGTAGTGAACCTTTATAGTGAAACAGCAGTGATTACTTTTTATGTAGGCTATTTTGTATTGACATGGTGATTGCTGTGTTCAAAAGTAGTGGGTTGGGGTCGGTTGTGACAAATTGCGTGGGGACGGTTGTGACACGAGTAAAACATGTTTTTATCATATTTGATGCCCATAATACGCTTGAAGAAGACAGAAAGAGGGCAGTGTAACCTAATGAAATATAAAGAAGCTTATAAAGAAGTGAAACTTTCTTTCGGACAGCTTTGGAAATGCAACGTTAATCGTAAGTCTTTGCTACGAAACATTCATTCGTAAACGCGATGGAGCCGGCCGGCGCTGTCACAATGAAAACAACGTGTGCATAGGTTATATTGCTCATAAAAAAGCGCTTTTGAGCTTACATATAAGCTGAAAGAAGACATGAGAGTAAAATGGCTACTGAGAAATGGTTTCGTTCATTTATGAATAGAAATATTTCACGTCTTTTCGTGTAGCTCATGCAACTAGCCTTTCAAGAGTAACAAGTTTCAATAAAACAAATAAATGTGGAATCTTTCTTTGATACTTGAGAGTTGTTATGAACAGACACGGCTATGACCCACAGGATGTGCATTAGGGTGGAACGAAAAAAATAAAGTTTTGATTTTCAATTAGCCTTAGTGCGGAAAAGTTGCCTTTTCATGTAAATAAGGTATAAATACAAAATGAAAAAGATTGAAGCACGTCTTGAGGTGCCGCAAGTAGGATAAAGTATTGTAAAAATGCAATTTTTGCTCTATTTTCAAGTTTTTTTCAAAAATTGTTATACTTATCTTTTTTATTTAAATAAGGTCAAAAAAGTAACTATTACGCCAAAAAGGTCACATAATATTCTTTTTTAATGTTTGGATGATTTCTTAAGGTGCCACAAAAAGATGAAGTTTTGCAAAAACGCACTTTTTGCTGAGCATCTGAGAGCATAAGAAGTAGCAGTAGCGGATGTTTAGAGGGGGCGTTAATGGGTAGCAGTGATATGTGTGAGTAGGGGCCAAGCTCAGATCAGATGTCAATACCTTTGCCGAATTCACTTTTGTTCTCGTCTATCATGTAACAGAGTAACGTAAAATATCGACAGTTGGTGAGCTATTTCAGCGTTGTGAGCTAAAACAGCTCAGTCTAAGCAAATGCATACGAGACATCTATAAGAACGTGCTATTTTTGGACACTTTAGTGCTTTGAGTGAAGTTTTACTACCTACTTAGGAAGAATTCATGAAAGGTCACTGTTTTATTAGCCACAACCTCAAAAATTGGTCAAGTCAACCGGGAAAGGATCCTTGCGTGAGTGAAATATCTGAGACTTAAGTTTCTAAAATTGAACAAATTTGATCAAAAGTTTCTATTCTAGTTATTTTTTACCAAAGAATTTGAGCAACGATAAAAAATTAAAAGAAGAAAAAGAACTGATTCGATCCTCGTTAAATTTAGAGAAGAATCTAAACGTTTATTTCTTGTTGCTGCCTACAGGAGACTACAAGAAAAAAAAAACTTTGATAGTTGCAGTTTGAATGAAAGAAAAGAAGGTGCCAGTCTTAGAACAAGAATTTCTAAAGCAGTTGAAAACAACCTTCCTCTTTTAGAGAACATAGATGACTTAAGTACAGATCAGAAATATTTATTAAGTGCATCGTTGTATCAAGTGGGACCTTACTAGATTTATCTTCAAACAACCTGGAAAACTTGCTCACTTCAAGTGACTTACATTTGCAAAGACATACCTCAATTGTACGTGGTAAATACAAATCAAACTGAAAACCTCAAGATGATCTGTCTCAGTACTTTCTTAAAGTGTATGCACCTATGTGGATTAACATGTAGTTAAAATCTTCTTGTACTTGTGCACCCTTTTACACTTATCTATTAAATATCTCAAATCTGTACTTAAGTTATATATGTTCTCTAACAAAGAAAGGTTGTTTTCAACTGCTTTAGAAACTCTTGTTCTAAGACTGGCACCTTCTTTTCTTTCATACAAACTGCAAGTATCAAAGCAGACAGGAATTTATTAAGGTTTTAATTTTGTCGGAGATTTACCAATGTTGGTACACTGTAAAAAATGAATGTTGTTTTTAGAGTATGATACAGCCAATTTTATAGTAATAAACTATAAAAATTACTCATTTTAGAGTAATGCACTGCAAAATTGCTGCTTTTACTGCAATAAACATTACAAATGCTAATTTTACAGTGTTAAAGTATCGAATTGCTATTTTTATGGTTTATTACCGTGCATTATACTGTTTTAAACATATACCTCTGCTGCCAGCATTATACTGTTGTTTTTGCATTATAATACAGCTAAATTTTACGGCAATAAACTGTAAAATTGCTAACTTTGCCGTAAAAAACTGTACAATTGCGAGTTTTACAGTTTAGTACTGTGCATTTTACAGTTTTAAATTGGAACCTCTGCTGCTAGTATTATACTGTAAAAATAACAGTTCATTTTTTGCAGTGTAGGACACTTTTTGAGTTCCAGCTTCCTTTAAGACCATAAGTGAGTAAGTCTTTGTAAAGTGATTCACTGCAGTTCACTGTGTCAAAATTGATTTTGAGCTAGTATAACACTTTTTTACCTCCACCTTTTGGAATCTCTAAGGAATACAGTTTAAATTGCCATGGATTTAATAAAGTAGTTTCAAACTGTCTCGAATGCCTTAAGCTTTGCAACATCTGGGATTTATATGGCTTAGGTTTTAGGTCCGATCTACAAATTTTACAACTTCACTTCAAAATTGTCATAATTATCAATAGATCTGTATGTATAGACCTTAGTGTATTCAGGACTATCATTTGTTCTAGCTTTATATTTTGAAAATGATGCAACTGAATTAAAATTATTTTTTTTTTAATTATTTTTTATTTACCGAAAGAAAAAGTTTCATTTGGTTTTTTCTTTCGTTTTGGTTTTGTTATGTATGTGAGCGGAAATGAGGCTAAAAATGCTTTGCCAGAAGAACAGTCGTAATGAAAAACTTCAGCAATCTTGCATTCCATTAAGAATAAAATCAAAGCGAGAATCTGTCCTTTCATAGTAATGAGAATGATTGAAAGATTGAATGAGCAACAACAAAAGCTTGAGATACAAGTGATATGAAAATACATTACATTTCTCAAGTAGTACTATCATGAAAAATTTTCTACTATTCCTATCACTAAAACAATTTCATAAGTCACCTTACATAGAGTAGACCGATTAGGCAATTAACAGTGAATCATTTGTTTTCAAAAGTTTTGTTCGGTTCGTTGGCAGGAGCAACTTCCTTACATACAATTTCAAAAAATAAACAACCAGCAAATACATTATTTGTCCACTGGTTGATGATGTTCAATTGCTTGATTAGGGCACTTGCTATCATTTCAACCTCTCAAATATCCTGATGCTAAGTCATAAAAGCTATATCTGTTGCTTTTCTAATTCAGATAGAATGTTTGCACATATAGAAAAATATATGTAGTGCCATGAACCAAATACAATATTCTAATAATCGTATAAATTTTTTAACATAAATTTGGGCTTAAGCGTTTATATACTAGTCTTTCATGCTACTTATATTTTTTAGAATTTCTTCAACTTTATTCTTGAAAAACACTAAATATTTAGTACTATAAAAATCCAAAATTGCATCACTGAAAAAAAATACATATACAAAAAGTTTACTTTATTCAACTGCGTGAAATTGGAAGTAGAATAAAAAAAAATGAAAAGCGCACTCAACTTTGATCAAAAGTTGTGAAGCTTCAACAACTTAACAAACGGATCAACACGAGGATCCACTCCCGCGTTAAACAGTCATTGTCGATTATTGGAATTTTATAAAGTATCCGGAACACAATATTTCTTCTTTTCACCTCATTCTTTGTTTAGAACCGGGGGCCTCGACATGTGTGTACATTCCCGACGGATAGCAGGAGGAAAGCTAGCAGGAAATCGACTCCTACGAAGCAGAAATGATTTCCAGTCCGATTCGTACGAACCTCCAGGCCAGGTACCTAGCTCATCGATTGGATCACGCCCATTCAGATTGGCTTCCTTTCTTGACAAGGCCGAGCATTATTGAATTTAGCAGTTGAATGGAACTGCCGACGCCGTATAATAACTTCTCATACCATCGCGTTTAATTATTCACAAGGTGAGGATATGACGGAATAAATTAGATAATAAACGTTCGCCCTCGGATTTCGTTTGTTGGAAACGAAGTGGAGGTGAATCGTTGATTAGCCTATAAAACTCAATTTTTGATACTGATTTTCGCTTCCCAAGAAAGCTTCTATTGATATTTTTATCTTCCTGAATATTTTAGATGGTTGTAGCTTTAATGCGGGTATTTAGGGTGATTTTTGCACTTGTAGCTGAAGGTGGGTCGATGGTTAAGGAGTTGTAAGATTGTTTTGTTTTTAATTAATTCTCATCATTTTAGATCATAATCTTTTGCGTCATTAAAGTGTATTTCATTATTATCATACAGACATTAAGCTTTGAACGAGGAATCCCTAACCCATTTGTATCGCTCATAATAGCTCTTAATTCTAAAATAAAAGAAACGGCTTTCTTGTATAAAAAAAGAAAAAAAAAATAAATAAATAATCAAAACTTATCCACTACAAAATTTCTATAAAATATTGCAATGCTATAATTTACGAATACTAGCTCACATTTTATTAACACTCTTTGATACCACTTTCAGATCACGCTCTTCTTATACTATATCTCTCTCTTCTTCTTATACTCACGTTTATGGCAATGCCTACGTATGCCTATTTATATGCCACTGATATAATGACATTTGTAGCTACAATATTATTTTTGAAAGAACAAATAAATAAATAAAGCACAAATATAGACAGTAAATGACATTGAGGAAAATGTCTGGATTGCTTATCCATTTAAAGTTAATGATGATGAGATCTGTTTTTTTTACTACCAAAAAGATGTGATAACTACCAAAAGTGTTCTACCCGTTTTTCTTTAATTTGAAAAGACAGTCCAGGTGAAGCTGAAGAACAGAAAAAAAAAATTTAATGGATACATTTAAATGCGCCACGTTTTCTTAGAAGCTCTACTAGCTAACCAAAATACAGGTTTTTGATATCATAAAAAAATCCTGCACTTAGAGCTGATTTTAATTGCATTGATAATCATTTAATTTAATTATTTTCAGAGGAAAAACAATTAATAAGTTTAAAGTTATGAAAATTTTTCAACTAGAATTATTTTATTTCATTAAACTTTAATTTGAACTTTTTTTTTAATTTCTTTTTTACCATACTATACTTTTCACTTTCTTCTAAATATCAAAACGGACCAAATTTAGAACTTTGATGGGCCTTTTTCCTGAAAGGATCATAAAGAGTTTAAAAGACTAAAATTCAGTTGCGGGACCTCCCCCCCCCCGATGAAATACACGTCATGTTTCAGTTCATTTTTCCAGTATGGGCCTAGTTCCACATCAGCAGAAAACAGACCGAAATCGAAGGCAGAAACCAAAAATCCGGGTACTTTCCATTTTTTTAATTTCAAAGCACCCGCATTTTCGATTTCGGTCGGTTTTCTGCTGATGTGGAGCCAGGCCCTAAGAGTTCAACCACACATGTATATAGGAGACAAACAGCTAACTAAAGAAACAATACTTTCTTGATCACCCTGTCTCGTAAAAAGTTGAAAATAATTGCACTTTATTTTCAACGAATCTTTTACTTATCATTTCAATATTATCTGCATTTTTGAAAAACCACAGTGAGAGTTCAGGATGAAATCATATTAAAAATGCCAATTTGTTTAAGTTTTTCGCTTATGACGCTTAGATTTTTCCACTTACTGAAAGTTTTTGGTGTTTAAAAAAATCCTTTCACTGAACTTTAAAAATGTATTAATGAAACGTTTGTAGACTACAAATAGCTTTTTTTAAAAACAAAACGAATTAAAATCTGCTGCTAGAATGAATTGACTTAACTCCCCTTAACTCCTTTTTAAGGCCAATTCCTAAATTCCTTACCACTTATTTCCTTTTTGCCAGATATATTGCAACGCCTTTAATTATGTTTTTTATTTGTATTAATAGCATTTTTATATTTCTTTCCATTCTTTAAAGTAAAGTTCATATTTTATTTTACTCAATTACTGGTAACTTCATCACATTTTAAACATATGTTGAGTTACATTAAACAAATCGTTTTCCCATAACACATTTTGGGCATTTAAGTATGAAGAAATTTAATTTAAACCATAACGTTCTGCAATTTCTAGAAGAACAGATATTTTCGACGGAACGAAGCACCACTGCATCTAGAAATAGCAAAATTATTTGAGAAAAGAGATCTTTAACTTTGCATTTTACGTGTCAATAGCAAAGTGGGTTGGCAGATGATTTATGCATTTCCAATTTCTCATTTCTTGAGTTGAAAATATAGAGAGGGAGATTTGACATTTCTTAAAATCACAGGAAAACGTTATTTCGCTAAAGATTGAGCGTTTGTGAAGTGGAGTAACGAAAATGAGGTGTTTTTTTTAAATTTAATTTATTAATTATATCACCACTTGAATTACTTTAATCAAAATTTAAATGTACAATGAAATGAAACACGCACACATAAAAAATATATATAGTATACATTTTTAAGACACCTACATTGAAGGTTTGATAAATGAATCTCATTATCAGACTAAATAAAATCGATAGTGATTTAACTTAACTAAATTAGTTGAAAATTTAACGAAATTGTTTGATCTATATAATGCTTGAATTGGACGTAACAACTAACAAACGATTATTCCAAACTGATGAAAGTACGGAGGTTCTTAAATTCACCAAGAGCAGCGTTAAACCAATTTCCTTGACAACCTTTTGACGTCACCGTATGAACGATATTTTTAAAGATTAATGTAAATTAAAAATTGTCAAATTCGCACTACTGCCTCATATCTTTAATTTAATGTAATGCGTTCGTGAGAAAAATTATATGATTTGCTTGTAAAATTGTCTTTGAAATTAATTTAAATATGTATTTTCTCTTTCTTGTATAGCTATGTACCATATTTATAAAACTCAACTGTAGACTCCGAATTTTTTTAACATTATAAAACATTGATAAAAAAGCTACTATCACGCGTTTAGTGGTTTAAAAAAAAATTCCATCTTTGGGTGAATATCAGGAAAAGTGCCAATTTGACCATGGAAATTTTCAATTTTTAAAGATACTCAGAAAAAAGAATTAATAGGCTATTTCAAATACACATTAGTAACTATTTTTTTTTAATCCGGGGCATGGTCAATGTGAACATTTACCCCCCTTTTAGGGGGCATTGTCTTTGAGCGTTACCGACATGATGAGAATGCTACCGAACTGACAAATTATAGTTTTTACACTTTTGACTGTATAAAAGTAAACTTTCACTACCTTTTATGTTTAAAAATAGAATAATTTTTACTTAGAATATAATAATATTTATATATCCTGAACGCTTTTCTGTTTCATAAATAAAATTAGACACTAATTAAAAGTTAGTCTAAGTTTAAACTAGTGCAACAAAGTTTTTTTCAAAGAGATATATAGGTTAATAGTTAAAAAATCAAAATAAAATAAAATTCTTAACACAATCTTAAAAAACGAAATTAATTCAAGACAATCATAGTTTGGCAGGGGAGGGAGATTTGCACTAAACTGTTCGTAAGTTTTCCATTTTAAAACAAAATTATATTTTTGAGTGCAGTAGTTCCGAACAAAGGTCTGAATATTGATGTAAAAGAAAAGAGGATAAAAAATGGCAATAATTTTGATTGAAAACTCTAATTTTGCGAAAAAATTATTGTTTTTGAAGCATTTAAAAAAACAATAAATGAGCCAATATTTAGAAAAGTGCCAATTTGAAGTTGGAGTTTTCCGAAAAAAAAAATGTTTTTGCAGAAAAAAACTAATATTGGATTTTAAGTCTAAATTGGGTCTAAATGCAAGAAAATAAAAGGGGGGAGGTCAAGGAAGTTATTTACCCCTCCTTAGGTTACTCACTTTTAAGCCGTTACAGATCTGATGAATGTTACAGATCTGATGTGAATATGAGCTACATATTTGAGTTTATGCTTTCAGTCTTCGTTAACATCTCTAAATATGATATCATTTCCTTGCATTTTTAACATAGAATTAAGACAATTATATTAAAATATATATATTAGGCTAAAAAATCAAATTTCATTATAAAAAAGCATTTCTTGGAAATAAAAATGAGCGATAAGATTTTAGATAAAATAAATTATGAGATTACCAAATCCAAGCTACTAAAACATTTGTTTTGATTTGAAACAACACACAACTTCAACTTTTCAACACACAACTCTGCTGCTTGCTTTTCTTTAATGAGTTAGTTATTATCTAGTTATTTAGCGAAGTTATGAGAAATTGAAGCACCAAAAAAATAAAAATAAATAAATAAATAAATAAAATAATAATATTTAATTAACTTAATTTCTGCAGTGTCAATTTTTCTTATTTTACTAACTTCTATTGTTAGGTCATAGAAACCACAAATGAAGCAATTGTACTAAAACTCATTCCTTTTCATTTTTTAAGAACAAAAATATTCAATATATATGGCTAAAACCTATGATTTTTGCTTTTTATAATTCTGAAACGTGTGAGTTAGTTCTGTAACATATTCGCTGTTTTTCAATGTTACCGCTCTGACTGTTACCGATCTGACAAACTGACAAAGTTATTTTTTTTATTTCCGAGTCGATCGCACTAAACCAAAATCAAACACATGATTTTTTCACTTGTAACAAAGGACTATACTTATATATATAATAATTTTTAAAATAATAAAAACTGCGCATTTTAGAGCGTGTTACCGATCTGATGACTCAAATGACACACCTTTTATAAAATTACTTTAAAAAATCTTACCTACAATTTTGGATGCAGAAATGCAAATTTTCAATTACGATTCGATAAAACATCCCACCAGGTACTCAGTATCACGTGGTATAGGTGCAGGAAATGATTTTGGGAGCCTAAACATAGATCGGAAGTTATTGTTACCACTCTGACGGCGGAACTTGGGACACGCTTATTTCGCATCGGCTAGAAAATCAGAAATCGGTTAAAACAAAAATGAAGTAAAATATTAACAAAGGGGTAAAAATAGAATCGTTTTTTGTGCAAGTGCGTTTTTTTGGGAAGTGTGAAAGTGCGCATGACCTGTTTGCATGCTAAGCTTTGCTACTGGGGACACGTTACAGATCTGATTTTTGATGTATAAAAACAATATTTTCTGAAGAAAAAAAAAGTTTTTTTTCTAATGTTATTAGATGAAATGAAAGCAGAACCTTATCTTCTTTCTGGGGAAAATTATTTTTTTAACTAGTTATTGAAATACTAGTGAAAATTCACTTGGGACTCAAATTGGCACTTTTCTAAATATTAGCTCAAATACACTGTTGAAAATTTGGCAGGAAAAACGATGCACTTGAAAATATCTTTGTTCTTTAAAACTCATCTCCTAACACGAAGAAAGAACTGCGAAAAATTATCGGTAACGTAAGCATCAGTTTCGTAACAAATATCTTCTACTTCGGCGCTGCCGACATGACACATTTCCCGTAATATGATAGCTAAACGTCTCTAATTAACGATTCGAAAATAAAAACACTCTATCATGTCTATGGCGATAGGTTTCTTTTCCATTATGCAAAAATATATTAAAAAATTAATTTATTTTGTGTCTTAATTTCCGCTGCCGACATGACACTTCATTTGGTAGAAACAGAAAAGTCAAGATTGACAAAATCTTACCTGTAATTCAATGTAGTCGAAGTGAACATTTTCTATCGGAACTGAAACATCACATATTAGAGCTTCACTCAGCGTAATTTTTTAGCGCCAAAAAATGTTTTGTCTAGATTTTATCATTCCCGAAGTTGACTCACTCGTCCTGTTATGAAAACTTGTGACGAGCAGAAATTGCTTTTTTTTTATCGATCTAAATTCATTTTATCTTTAACACAAGAATTAATCGTCATAGATGAACGTAAAACACGTCATTTCCTTTTGTATTTGTTTCTGCTGCGACGTTTTATAATCCACAGGATTTTTTTGAACTTTGCGATTCGAATGTGTGACGCGCTGCCGACATGACATTGAGGCAACAAAAAGAGTTCTATTGTCCCAAATTAAAGTAAAACCTGAAAATTGTGTCATGGGTTGTATGTGCGACGCAGTTTACTGTATGAGAAAAGAAAAATCTCTGGGTTTTATTTGGAAGTGCTTGAGAAATTCATTTGTGATTTAAATTAGCACTTTTCCTGATTCACCCCTTTGCGCTTACGAGGTTTGTATTTTTGCTCTGAAAAGACCCTTACGTTAATATTATCATGAAATTTGGTTTCAATTTGAAAATGTCTGGGTTAAGGAGTGTGCACCCTAGTTGAATTTTTATAATTCAATTTATTCCACGCTTAAAGTTTTGAATTTAATTTAAAATAAATTTTTTATAGGAGAATATGAGAACATCTTCGATCATTCTTATATTGTATATCAGTTGAAAACCCTTATTTTTATTTGCAAGATATGATGCTTCGATGCTTCTAAGCTTATAAGAGCATGAGCTAAAATTTTGAGCTAATTTTTGACACAGTCAACAAAACTTCAGATACAATCTTCAAAAATCATTCAAAAATATCATTAAATCAATAATATTTAATCCTGTGTTTGATATATATTACAAGATATGCAAACTATAAAAATATATTGTATGGAAAGTCAAAACACATGCGTGCACTTGGTATTCACTGGTAGAAGTTTAGAGTGGTAAATAGAAAATACATTGTTAAACCACATACTTGTACTGCGCAATTTAAAACCAGATAATGCCGCAATCATAGTATTCAATTCACGTATGCAGTTAATAAGGGCAAAGAGCTTTTGGAATTAATTTCTAGCATCAACATTTAATGTGTAGAATTTTTATGTTTTTCCGGAATTTAATTGCAAGCAAATGAAGTGAATCTTTACTCCAGAGTAAAGGATATCAGCTTTAATGGCTTCTTATTAAAGCCCAGGTTCCTAAGAGGATTAAAACTTTCAGAAGACTTACTCTTCATAAAGATTTCAATCGCGTTATGCGTTCCATTAGTTTTGCTTAAAGAATTTCAAGACTTATTAGCCTTAAGTGTATGTTGAATTATTAATTTTTAAAAGGGTTTATTGGGTTATGTCGATGGAAATTTCGTATATTTTAATGAATTTGGATTGAGATTATGCAAAAAACGTACAATATTTGTCGTATTTTTCTGAGGCTGTCGTAACTTTTTTGCCACGCTTTCTTCGAAAAACTAGAGTTCCGATGCTGGTAAAAAGTGTCTCTCTCCTCCAATTATCGCTATTTTAGTCATTTATACATTTACCAAATCAATTTTGGCTGTATAGAATTACAAGAAAGAGCTGGTGTCTTTATCAAAAAACGGCTGCACTGCTTTTGATACTGAAGAGAGGAAAACTTGAAAACTCGCAGCTTTCAATTTGTTGATTCACAGATATTTTTTACACCCTTGTTTTTTCTAAGTAGCATTTAAATAAAAGACGTACCCAATACCTACAGAGTCAGAACAAAATACTCAAATTGGAAATTTATTTTGAAATTTAAGAAAACGGAGAAAAATGATTTTTTTTTTCATTTAGAAAATGATGCAAATAAAAAAATAATTGAACGAAACTGAATATTGTACGTTGTATATATATATATATATATATATATATATATATACTAGTTGACCCGGCAAACGTTGTTTTGCCATATAAATAATTTCCTAGTAATTTCTAGTGTAGACAAAAAATAGCTTACTTATTGTAAGTATGTATGTATGTATGGTAAAATGTGTATATTGTATGTTTGTAAGAATGTGGTATATGCGTGAAATAAGCATGGAGCGCTGTGAACGATGAGGGAATATAAAAATAACAAAAGGCAAACATTATTTTTAAGTTATTATAATTTATTCCTTAAAATTATATATCATTAATTAAACAATTACGACAGTAACACTATTAAACAATATCAATCTCTTAATGCTATAGCGTAAACAATATTTTTTGTTAGTCCATCTTTAGCTAACACAAACAAACTGGATGGTTTACCCACTCGAGAGCATGCCACGTATAATTGTCCGTGTGAAAAACATGGTGTTCTCAAATCTAAGCCACAAACAGACATCGTTTGACCTTGGGATTTGTTGATAGTCATTGCAAATGCCAATCTAATCGGAAACTGAATACGTTTGAATTGAATTGGCACATCTGTAGGTATAATAGGAATCCGTGGTATGAGTATATTTTCACCTCTGAACTTGCCATTTAAAATCCTGGCTTCGATCACGTTTTTCATTAATTTTTGAATGACTAATCGCGTACCGTTGCACAGCCGGGGCGGGTTCAAATTACGAAGCAAGATAATTGGAGATCCAACCTTTATTTTTTAAAAATTTGTGTCACTTTAATGGTCGTTCATACCCCCCCCCCTCTCGCAGTGAAAAAAAAACATTACACAGCAGATTTTGCCTAATAACTCAACACTCATGGTGTTTGATACGTTTTATTTGTTTGTAATGATGTTTTTTGGTCACAACCAATATGAAAATCACAAAAAATAGTTACTTTAATTTTTAACATATATTTATCTTCTTCAGAATTTTTGACTTTTAATTTTACCTTGAATTTGACGTAAATGCAAGGTATAAAATACAGAATTTTATAAAGGTACAAAAATTAACATAATATAATTGATAGTGTATATAATTTTTGAAAAAATAATATAAGTGCCGCAAATCAAAAACCATTTATTGCCACAATCGATTCAAAGCCCCCAAAAATGGCGCAAACGTCCATAAGAAAATTCTACAGCATCGAAGGACCCCATTGCCAATTTTAACAAAGATCCGACCAAAACTGTCATTTTGTACTATAAAAAAATATGGGGTAGATCCCCATGAAGGGATGTACCTGCATAAGGACATTACAATCATTAAAATCATTCAAAAAAAAAAAAACATGCAGCTGTTCGAAAAAATCCTTGCGGGCCTGGATTCGATCTCATTCCATCAGGAACTTCAACCTGACGCGCAAAACCACTTGACCATCGGGTCGCTCATTGAAGTAAGGATTTACGATAACACATATTGTTTTAGTTCAGTAGATCAGATGTTATGTGCGAACAAAAAAAATTTATGGGTGGACTACCCCTAACATTTAGGGGGATGAAAAATAGATGTTGGCCGATTCTCATAGATACTGGATAAGCACAAAAAATTTCATCAAAATCGGTCAAGCCGTTTCGGAGGAGTATGGCAACGAAAACTGTGACACGAGAATTTTATATATTAGATATATATATATATATATATATATATATATATATATATATACATATATATATATATATATATATATATATATATATATATATATATATATATATATATATATATATATATACATACATACATACATACATACATACATACATACATACATACATACATATATATATATATATATATATATATATATATATATATATATATATATATATATACATACATACATACATACATACATACATACATACATACATATATATATATATATATATATATATATATATATATACATACATACATACATACATACATACATACATACATACATACATACATACATACATACATATATATATATATATATATATATATATAATATATATATATATATATATATATATATATATATATATATATATATATATATATATATATATATATATATATATATATATATATGTTGACTTAACAAAAATACTATTTACGGTACTTAATCACGAAAAATATTTTATTTGGTTTGTTTTTATATTGTATTCTAAAATAATTTGTAACACGTTTTTAAAATGCTGTTATGAACTTTGTAAAAACGACTCAATCCACTAATAAAACTTTGCCGTGCATCAAAGTTGTGTATAGAAATATTTAGCTACGTAATTGAACGATAAATGGAGAAACAATTTTATTTTATTCGAAAGGTTGAATTCAGTAATTTTAAAAATTTGCTTCGAGCAATTAAAGTTATATGCTTATGATATAATATGGTTTAAAAGTGCATTAATAGTTCTTACATTCACTCGTTTTCTTCCTCCAAAACAGATCATGAATGTAAACCTTCTAAAAACGCCCTCATTAGAGTTGTAAAGAAACTGCACTAGCTTGTCTTTTCGAATACCCTTAGAGGTAAAATATGTCTAAAATTCGATGCAATCCTCTAATTTGTACATCCTATTCTCATATTAGATAAACCAACATACATCGGGGAAAATAATTTCAATGGATTAGCTTTGGGTTTTGAACCAAATTCTAGCAAGGAAGACATAGTTTTGAACCTAAAAAAACGGCAAAATTTAATACGCCACATCAAGAAAGCAATAATTGCAATCGCATATGGTTGTAGTTGCAATTATTATTATTATTTTTTTGCAGTACCAGAAAAACTAATGTTGATCATTGAGGCAGCTACAAAGTATCCCTCAAGTCCATACATCTTCCTTTTAAATATTGTTTATCTTACTAATCATGCATTTCAGGACGCAAAATGAAACAAAAGTTTTCAGGAAATATGTAGTATTAAATTCCAAACACGAAATCTTATACAGCTCTTTTAAAAGTGACTTGATAACCATTTTATTTTAGTTTTTGTACACATTAACTAGTACAAACAATTAGTAAATTTTAAATATTGAAAGTTTTTAAATGGATAAATTTATTGATTCCTTCCCACACTTACAAAAATTTGAATCTTTGCAAAATCAAAACACTAATGAATTTAAACCAGTACAAGTGAAAGACACTTTAAGCATTTTGACACTTGAGAATTACTCATTCATGCAAATAAAAATAAAGCATTAACTATATTTAATAATAGTTTGCAAAAATATTTAACCATGGAAAGCAATCGAAAAAATATTTTTGCAATTAAAGTATAATCCCCCTAGATCGTTAACACAGCTTCAACTCTGCAAAACTACAAGTAAATCCAATGTCCGTGGGCACTATTTTGAGTTTCCGATTCTTTATTTTTAGAAAGCGAACTCTCTCTTTACTTAGTCTCTTTTGCGGTAAAGACATTGCTTTGCAATGAAATATTTTCCAGTTTAAATATTCAGACCTTTAAGATGTTATTTCTAGGGAATAATTACTTTAATTTTGGAACTGTATGTTTTATATTAGCAGATAAACATTGGAATTAAAGCTTAAATTTAATTTATGCATGTTATACATGTCTCGCCAAATACAGGAAAATTTCTAAATTAATCAAATAAGCATTGGAAAATCGTTTTTTAACTTTACAAGAATGGAAGCTGCATGAAACTAAGATTAATTTGTCAATTAAAATCAACAATTCGGCTTCATAGATTGTATGCTTTTCCCTATATTAAACTGTCTGCTGAAGCATTTTTGCTACAACCATTTCCTATTAAAAGAAACATTTGTAGCAAATAGCATAAGTAGATTCTAATTTAACTAAACAATCAGCTTATTCATAGTTCAGTTTTAAAGTTAATGTGTGAAAAGTCTAATAAACACTTGTGTATCTAATGGGGAAAATGTTAGTCAACCTTTAACCTTTTGTAATCCAGTTTACAATTTAAATTTTATTCATGCTTCAGTCATATGGTAGCTACAGAAATCAGAATGCATTTTAAGTATTTGGATGTTCTCAAGTTTACTTTATTTTTTTCTAGAATTTTACGGCAAAAATTACTATGAATGTGTTGCCAGTATTTTTTAACATGAAATATAATTTTACTGCAAAATTTTACGGTAGGATAACACAAGAACGCTGTATCTAATTGCGCCAAATGAAAAAAAAAAAAAAAAAAAAACGAATTATAAGTAGTGAGGTTCAAACTTGCTTTCCTTTTTTCGCAAAACAATAGACTACGCCACATACTTAATGGGGTTCGAGATAAGAATGGGAAAGGCGAAACATATGCGATAAATCGCATACTGATGGGCGCTGCAGTGTTTTTTTTCTCCTCGGGTGTAATTTAAGGCAAAGTTTTATCCGTAGTACAAACAATCCATTTTAAAGCAACAAACAATCCATATTCAAATCAAATGGTTTGTATGTTTTAAACAGTCACCCTTTATCCTGTAAGCTAGAAATGGCAGATACGGAAGGTTTCATGGTTTAAAGTTTTTTTATTTATATACACAGTTCAGTCACATTAATGTGACCACCACGTACTTTCGACGTCGACGTTAAATAACTTATCACAGCAGGCACTTGATAGCACCTTGCATTTGAGGGTATATAAAGGGTGTGTGAGGGCTTTGGAAAACATTTTTATCGTTGGCGTAGTTAAAAAACGAAGCGATTTATCCGACGTCCACAAGGGGATGACCATTGGCTTTTGGGTGGCAACATTTCCGAAACGGTTAAGTTTTTGAACTGTTCGCTTGCCTTCGTAGTAAAAGTGTACCGTGCATGGCAAAATGGACAGTCGAAAATCTGCGACATGGAAAATGTGGTCCACCACGAGCCATAGATGACAGAGGTGAACGACGGTTGTGGAGATAGACGGGGGTTAATAGACGGGCTACCACTGAGCAACTGACCCCCCAGATGAACCAAGGGGCTACCAACATCGTCCCCCAAACTACAGTTTAGTGAACGTTGGTGCGTATTTGCTCCATAAGCAGAATCCTGGTTCCATGCACCCATGCTGACTACTGTCCATTGACGACGACGGCTGGAACTTGCACGCCAGTACCGCAGCTGAACGTCCATTGAGTGGCGGCAAGTACTTTTAATGATCCATCGTACAGATGGACGTTGGCGTATAAGGCATGAAACCTCTGAAACCAAACACCCCGCAACTGTTGCCGGGACGCTCCAAGTTGGAGGTTGAAGCATTATGGTCTGAGGAATGTTTTCCTGGCATTCTCTGGGTTCTCTCATCATTGTGGAAGCCACGATGAATTGATACAAATACGCATATGTCATTGCGGACTATGTCCACTCCTATATGCGCATTGTTTTTCCTCAGGATGATGGCATCTATCAGCAGGTCAATGCGAAGTGCCCCACACAGCTGCCAGAGTACGTGCGTGGTTCGAAGAACACCACGATGAATTTTCCCTTCTCCCCTGACCAGCAAACTCTCCTGACTCATACCAATCGAGAATATGTGGGACCATCTCGATCAGGTTATTCGCGCCAAGGATCCTCACCCATGTAATCTAGCGCAGCTAGCCACGATATTGGAGTCGGCATGGCTCAACTTACCAGTGAACTCCTTCAGGGCCCTAACTGAGTCTCTTCCTGGATGTCTCGCAGCAGTCCGCTCTGCGAAAGGTAATTTTTTTGGCTTTTGACAGGTGATCACATTAATGTGACTGGACACTGCATATACACACACACACACACACACACACACACACACACATATATATATATATATATATATATATATATATATATATATATACTAGTTGACCCGGCAAACGTTGTTTTCCCATATAAATAATTTCCTAGTAATTTCTAGTGTAGACAAAAAATAGGTTACTTATTGTAAGTATGTATGTATGTATGGTAGAATGTGCATATTGTATGTATGTAAGAATGTGGTATATGCGTGAAATAAGCATGGAGAGCTGTGAACGATGAGGGAATATAAAAATAACAAAAGTCAAACATTATTTTTAAGTTATTATAATTTATTCCTTAAAATTATATATCATTAATTAAACAATTACGACAGTAACACTATTAAACAATATCAATCTCTTAATGCTATAGCGTGAACAATATTTTTTGTTAGTCCATCTTTAGCTAACACAAACAAACTGGATGGTTTACCCACTCGAGAGCATGCCACGTATAATTGTCCGTGTGAAAACACAAACAGACATCGTTTGACCTTGGGATTTGTTGATAGTCATTGCAAATGCCAATCTAATCGGAAACTGAATACGTTTGAATTGAATTGGCACATCTGTAGGTATAATAGGAATCCGTGGTATGAGTATATTTTCACCTCTTAACTTGCCATCTAAAATCCTGGCTTCGATCACGTTTTTCATTAATTTTTGAATGACTAATCGCGTACTGTTGCATCGCCGGGGCGGGTTCAAATTACGAAGCAAGATAATTGGAGATCCAACCTTTATTTTTTAAAAATTTGTGTCACTTTAATGGTCGTTCATACCCCCCCCCCCCTCTCGCAGTGAAAAAAAACTTTATACAGCAGATTTTGCCTAATAACTCAACACTCATGGTGTTTAATACATTTTATTTGCTTGTAATGATGTTTTTTGGTCACAACCAATATGAAAATCACAAAAAATAGTTACTTTAATTTTTAACATATATTTATCTTCTTCAGAATTTTTGACTTTTAATTTTACCTTGAATTTGACGTAAATGCAAGGTATAAAATACAGAATTTTATAAAGGTACAAAAATTAACATAATATAATTGATAGTGTATATAATTTTTGAAAAAATAATATAAGTGCCGCAAATCAAAAACCATTTATTGCCACAATCGATTCAAAGCCCCCTAAAATGGCGCAAACGTCCATAAGAAAATTCTACAGCATCGAAGGACCCATTGCCAATTTTAACAAAGATCCGACCAAAACTGTCATTTTGTGCTATAAAAAAATATAGGGTAGATCCCCATGAGGGGATGTACCTGCATAAGGACATTACAATCATTAAAATCATTCAAAAAAAAAAAAACCATGCAGCTGTTCGAAAAAATCCTTGCGGGCCTGGATTCGATCTCATTCCATCGGGAACTTCAACCTGACGCGCATAACCACTTGACCATCGGGTCGCTCATTGAAGTAAGGATTTACGATAACACATATTGTTTTAAATGACATGAAATGTTAGTTTTTCGATCGTAACTTTTTTTCTAGTGAACAAATATCGTCATATGAGTACATGGTACCTAAGTTACACCATCTCCTATCGATTAAAAAAAATCATCCAGATCGGTTCAGTAGATCAGATGTTATGTGCGAACAAAAAAAAATAATTAGGGGTGGACTCCCCCTAACATTTAGGGGGATGAAAAATAAATGTTGGCCGATTCTCATAGATACTGGATAAGCACAAAAAATTTCATCAAAATCGGTCAAGCCGTTTCGGAGGAGTATGGCAACGAAAACTGTGACACGAGAATTTTATATATTAGATATATATAAACTACACTTCTATCTTGACTAAAAAATTTCGAAAAACGTTGGCAATTCTGTTTATGGGTACAGTCTATGAATTTCTATACCTAATGAAATAGTAAAGTTTTAGTTCAGTATGAGTTTGACATCACAGATGCTTGAGCATTCATTAGTGCTATCTCGTCACATAAGTGGTAGCTCCTAACAGGTTAAGAATCATTGAGGCTAGTTATCTCATACCTGCTACCATACTTTAAAAAAATGTGTAAATTTACCATTGTTAATGCATGTCCAAAACTTCAAGAGTATGCTCTTTCGATTTCAAGAAATTTCTAATTGTTGGAGGAAAGTTTTAGGTAGCCTTTGTTGAGGCTCCACCAAACATTAAAATTACTCGTTTTTTTTTTTCAAAGTACATGTGTTAAGACCAGCATCGGTGCAGAGCTCTTAAAGTCTTATAAAAGAAACCAAGCTGTGTCATATTGACCGAGTAGAACACGTTTGCTTTGAGAGCTTGCTATACGCGGCAAGTTCAAGATTCAGGGTTCTATCCTATCTTGTGTAATTAGAATAACTTAGGAATTAGTGTAAAGTTTATTGGTAGTAGGAAAGCGTGCGCCTGATAAACATTAAATAAACGAATAATTGAAAGTAATGTTTCAGCCGAGGGGGGGGGATGAATGCTGTTTTCCTTTTCTTTCTTTTAAAAGAGCATTCTGGTGTAGCATTACACAGAAATTGGTGAAACTCAGTGGTATAGTTATATTACTATGGTGTAACCTTCCACAAGTAATGTGTCACTTAACACCAGATGCATGGGTTAAGTTACCCCATAAACAGTGGAGGCAACACTGCTGGCCCTTTCTTTATGAAGTAAGGTTACACATTTTTTTTTAGTTTTTTCAATGAAATGTTTATAAAACTGAAAAGAAAAGCTTAAGGTTACGAACTTCTGCCACAAGATTAATGAGGTAAAAATTTCTAAAGTTTATTTAAAACATTCATGATAGTTTCTCGTTTAACTCCTTCAAACGCAGAAGCATTTGACAAAAAAAAAAAAAAAAATTACCTGCACAATGATTTTTTTCCCTAAAGAAAAACAAAACATTCATTGGTTATTAATATGATTTTTGACACATGTTTAAAATTTTTGTATTGAAATTTATGGTTTTTTTAACAGTTTTGGTTTGAAAAACCTAGCAACTGAAGTCGTAAAAAATGCGGGGCATATTTTGTACCACCAGCCTTGAATAGCCATCGGAAATGTATTTCACAAGTTTATTTCAATGAAAACAAACCTAACATATTGGTCATAATAATTGAAGAGCTTTTATTTCCCAAAACATGAACGACAGAAAAAAAATGCTAACTACTCCTAAAGCGATTCAAACGAGTTAAAGAAACAATTGTTTGCTTTGCTTCCTTGAATGTGTGATATTTCATGCTTCCAAGAGGGCGAAATTTATTGCAGCCGTTGCTCTACGAGCCGCTCAAGGTTGACGCGTAATTCCATCATTTTCTTAAGCCTCCTTAGCTTTCGGAAAACTTCATTAATTTCCCGACCTTATTCAGAAAACAGCATGCTTGCTAGCTCGGAAAAAAAGGGGGAAAGGGAAAAAAAGAAAACAGCTTTTTCTGCCTCTTATTCTTAAACTTTTCACTCCTACAATAAAACCTCGTTTAATAGGAAGCACTTGGCTGCAACGAGCTCTTTTTCTATAGTTTTATCCATCCACATTTTAAAGCACTTTTTAAACGGAGCGACTTATTAAAATATTAGATATCGATTCTGTGCAGCGTTTCGGAAACTGAAATTCTTAAGATTGCGTTTTTCTTTTTCTCTAGAAGCAAATAACTGTTCCGCTTTAAATTCATCTTTCTTTTTCTCCTGAAATGAATTATTAATGTAATTGTGCAGGTTGTAAAATTTAACTTAAGATAAGGTAACTTAGTGTAAAACGAGTTCTTTTTTGCTTATTATTATTCAAAGTTGTATAGCACTTAAACGAGAATTTTTTGCCTTTATTTTTTATTACTGTTTAATGCACTTTGGCATTATATTTTTTCAAAATAGGGGAAGACCGCCTATATTGGACCCCCTAAGAACAGGAGGCCTGTGTCGCTCAATGTGAAGCAAAACAAAAATAAAAAATAGGGCATCGTAAGCTAAATTTAATCAGGAACCGCCCTAGGAGCTTATATTTTCTAAAAATATGGAAATTATTTTTAAAAAAATTATCTTACAAAAAGTTGCAAAAGTCCAATTTAGGAATATATGCGCCTATATTGAACCACGCGCTTCCTAAATTGGACCGTACCAGAAAATCATAGAATAATTTATATTTGAACTGTACATCTTTTTTCCAGGATTTGCAATAGAATTTCTTTTGCTTCGGTCTCATTTAGGCAGCGTTGATACACTCACCGATAGCATTTCATGCATTTAATCATGTTTTGCGCTTCATCTCTATGACAAATATTGCAATAACAATTGTTTTGTGCAGTTTCTTGCTTGTTCTTGTGTGACTTTTTATGTTCTATGCTTCTTTCATACGGCGTTAGAATGATTGCTGAGATAGCCTTCCTTTTTGTGTTTTCTATTTTTAGGTAAATTAATATGTGAGCCTGGCCTTTACAAAATCATAGTTGAAGTTGACAATCATGCTTTAATGAGAACTGTCCGCTGATAATGCAGAGCTTATTATAATTTAAGTCGTAGCTAGTTCTTGTACATGGTGTACAACAGTACAACTTACACCGAACATGTAGCCTGCTCACTTTGAGTAGTTTTATCTGGACTACTTACCTCTAACTCTGCTCCAGCCAAGTCAATGCCGCTAAACACATGTCAATTAACAGGCCAAACTCCTGTTCTTTAGAATCAACTCACAGCATTTGCCATGGTCTTCATTGAGGTTTACCCATAAAAGTTACCAAACAGTTCTTCTATTCGATATTGGGTAATGGATCTCATTGGATGTTCTTGCATCCATGTATCACACGCTCGATTAAAAATTGTAAACAGATTCCGAAAAAAGATAACATCTTGCATAGTGTGCTTAAAGAGAAAGCATTATTATATCGCTCTCGTTAACCAAGTTTATTGCATCTATGCTCTTGGTTGAACGGTTTTGATGAAATATTGTATCAATTGTGTGAGTTATCGTTTGTGATCCAACCTTTTTTTTTTTTTTTGAACAAGCACTTTGCTCATCAGGGGTGCTTTTACGATAAGCACATACATGGAACGTATTCTTTTGAAAACGAGCATGGGGAGGGAGGGGGGTAAAGTAATTCTGTTGCACTCATGCAGCAAATAGCAAGTGTGTTTCTAACACGTTCACCACACATTACTGCTCCAAACTGGTGTTTACCTTTATACGTCAATATATTTTGGGGCTTTTGTACAGTGAAAAGACCGGTTTCATCTACATTTAACGTTTTAGTAGAATATAAATTGTTTCTTTTTAAAATATTTTTTGAAGATATCGAAGAATTTTATACTTTTCTCTCGGTAAACCAGCACAAATTTTATAGAAGTTAATAACTATGTTTAACAACATGAAACTGCTACTTAATGGAAAAAGAGAAAAAAAAAACAAATATTTCAAGAATTTGCAGCTTCTAGAAAATGTGCTTGATAAAAAAAATGAATATCGTGAATAGGTGTTAAAGTACGCTTAAAATAATCTTAACTACGCTATTAAATCAGATGAGTATATCAGAACTTATTTAATGTTACAATTAATAAAAAGCCTTGCTTAAAATCATATTCTTAAATTGGACCACCGGTCCAAAATAGGAACATTTTTTTCGGTCCAATAAAGGAAAACATGCCATTTTTTATTTTTCAGCTTATTTCTCTGTCAAAAATTATCACAACCGCGGATGTAAATACATAGATGTGATCCTTATTAAACACAGATTATCATGCTATAACAGCAGTTTACCTCAGCTTACAAGTTTTAGTACTATCTTACTAGGTACAAGTCCGCAAAATAAGATTTTACACGTTTCCAACATAAATTATGCCGTAACTCACGCTGCGCAGTTCGAAGACTGGTGAAACTTCATACACATTGATTTTATTCCTAAAACTTTATGTATCTACCGTTAAAGTTAAGCATAGATCTCTGTACTAGATTTTAAGCCCGAGGTCCAATTTAAGCAGTGGTCCAATATAGGCGGTCTTCCCCTACTTTAATGATTTCAGCATTACTTTTATAGTTACAAGTTAATTGAACTGAACTTGAAAAATTCTGTCAGATTTTACCCCACTCTGTCATAAAGCGAGTCCCCACGAGGAAAAATGGGTCGCAAAGAAAAGTTATGCCTAAAGTATATATTTAATAACTAACGCATTGTAAAAAAATTATGAAGATTGGCTGTAACATATTTTGTTACTCAAATTGAAACTATAATTTTGAATAAAATGTTTACAGCTACTGTAAGAACGCTCCTTAAAATATTTGAAAAAATCTGTCATTTTACAGTATCAATGGTCTATTTTTTTGGGAGAAACTCATATAAGTCCTTTATATTTGTTTATTTACATACTTTCAACAGATGTCATTACCATGTGTGATGTGACCCAAAAGTTTTTTATTCAAGTTTCACCTTTTCGTTAAAAATTCAACCGATTTCCAGGCAATAGGAGTTCTAGGCTGGTCTTGATCTTGGTGATTGTAGAGTGCCTGCTTTCGTTCATTTTTTTTCTCTTTAAATTTTAATTCAATGTTTACTGTGCAAGTTTAGACTATTTCTTTGTCATGTTTTCCAATTCTTCGGGATGAACATGTTTAAGGTTATAAGATTATCTGATTACTTCCCTACCTACACGTTGAAATTTTTTTTCTTTTATTTTTAGATTTAATAATAGCAACTTTAGTGTCAATTAAACTTTAGTGTCAAAAAACTGCTAGCATTTTTGTTTGATAATTAACGTTATGAAATTAAAGCTACCTACGAATCATCCGTTTTTAACAGTGAGAGAGCACTAATCTAGTTTATTTAAACTACATGTTTTGTAAAGTAGCTAAATAATGCATTTTTTCGTTTACTTTTCGCCAATAGCCGCAAAAAACGTTCAAATGATGCCTTACTTTTAATGTCTGATGAAGTATTAAGGAGCGTGTGGCTCATCCGAAGGAAAAAAAAGTGATATTCTTGAGCAATAATGCATACGATACTGGAATTTATCAAGTTAAAAGAAATGTTTTTTTTTTTTTTTTTGATGATAATGAAACAACATACGTGTCAGAAAATATAGGAACATATGAATACCTTTTTACTTAAAAATAAAAGCTCAAGGAATTCTTTTGTGGTTCTCAACTAATATTAGTGAACATTTAATGCCTGACCTCTTGTTTTTAAACAATTAACTACAAAAAAATATAGTTGACAATTTATTTTATCACCTAGCTCAATAGCTTTATGATATAATTAGAGGAAGTGGTCCAAATTAGAGATAGGGTGAGCTCTGGTAAGTGCGTACTCTTTTTTTCAAAGTTCATGTTCTCAAGGATGCTGCTCTGTTGAAAAATCTTGTACACTCACAATTTTTTTTCAGTTTTCTTTCGAGATCCTTTACTAAGATTTTCAAGCTTATAATATGTCAAATGAATCATAAGCATAGGTTTTGTGACCTAGTTTATGACACCTATTCATAGGTACGCACTTTCCCTACCTAGCGGGGTAAGTACTTCCACCTTAACATGCGAGAGCTCGCGCGGGGTCGGAAACGACCCCAGCCCTTTTTTGTTTCCATTTCTTGGAATTTCATGGACAGATAAGGAAACCATCTTTTGGGTAGCTGCCATTGTGTCCTTGATTGATAGGTGGGTGTGGTTGGAATCTTCTTTAAACCTTTTAATTCTTGTAAACTAGGGGGGTTCTTGCGATTGGAGTCTTTTACGACCACAGGCGAGTACTGACGTCAGTAAAGTTCTCGGAACGGAACAGGTGTTTGGAGTCGGTTCCATCCAAAGAATTTTGAAACATTTTGTGAAAAGGAAGTAGTTTTCAGCAATCCTTCTTCTAGCCATGATTTTCAGTTAACAAGCGTGTCATTCACAATGATTGTGTAGTTCTGTTCTTGCAAAATTCATATTTTTCAATTGCTTTTGCACTACTTATAACAAAGAAAAGATGCCGATTCCATATGAGCAAGGGATGAAGCATTTTAGCTAATTACTAGCCGATGGAGAAAGTGATGAATATGTGTCATTTCAGATGATGAAGCTTTAGCAATAAAAAAAAAAAAAAAACCTAAGTGATTTTGACAGTAAAAGCAAATTTTCTTTTAGCGAAAATTCTGATAATCCTGATACATATGACATCTTTATTGGAAGAGATAAAGAAACTATTTGGCAAAGAAATAAATTTTGAGCTAATGTTTGTACTCCAGTTCGAAATATAAGTATTTTTCTGCCTGCACCAAAGGGAAACGCAAAAAATGTTACTGATGTGTTTGAGAGATGGAGTATTTTCGTAATAGTTCATAAAGCACTTTCTTTATGCAATTCAAATCAAAAACTGATCACTGTAAAAGTCTCTGTTAGTGAAAAACATAAATGAATAAAGTAAAATAAAGAAGTCATGAAAAAGAGGAAAAGAAACGAAAAACAACACATTGGGATCGTTTTCGACCCCGCGCGAGCGCTCGTGTGACAAAACATGGCGCGAGCTCTCGCGTGTTAAATTATGTGAATATGAGCAGGAAAAAATTTCTGGCACACATTATATATGTTTTGTAGTTGCATTGGGATAATTTCTAATACTAGAGATCAGCACTAGCTTGCATGGATAAAACGCAATCAGTGATATCACACGTGTATTGCGAACAACTGTGAAGATTGAGAGAGTTGTGTCTATGATTCTTCCTTTGTCCTTTAAATAAGACTAAGTGAGCAAATGTAAGTTGTTTTTATTTAAAAATAATCACTTATAGTCTACATAGTTTATTTTGGGTTAATACATTAATCAGTCTTTGTTTAAGCCAGGGTTCGCACTTACTCCTTCTTAAATGTAAGATGTGACATGTGAGTCCAATAGCGTTGTTGTAAGTGCGTACCCCTGTGATTTTCTTTAATTCTAATTGTATGGTAGATCATTATTTGACCTGAGTGAACAATTCTTTTTTTTTTTTTTTTGAATAAATACTGTTTTAAAATGTTTTTCTTATTAGAATCAGCAGCAGTAAGAAAAAACACAAAATAAAGAGCAAAAAAAAAAAAAAAAACAAAGAAAATAATTGATCATGATATGATACTTGTACTTTTTTTTTCTTATACATTGAAATGGTTTTTCACAACGTGTTCTTAATTTTCTTAAATATAATTTATTCATTACTCCACCTTCGTTTTTTGGATCAGTTGGTTCCTTATGTAGTGTTTCACTTAATTTCATTGCTTCATTTGTCATTCTGGTTCAAATTAAGTATAGCTTATGATCGCTATTTTCAACAAAAAAATTACTAACTGATGTCTAAAAGCCAATATATTTCAGAGGTAATGAATAAAATTGAAATCTTATATGGCGCATTCAATGTAAATATAAATACCTGATGGAAATGACTTCGGATTTATAATCGGCTTATAAGAGAGTCATAAGCAAAATTAAAGGTGAATTACGAGAGTCGGATTTTCCACGTAATGGTACACACTTGCCTCATCATAATGGCACGCACTTGTTCCGCATAATAGTACGCATATGCCTCATGATAGTGGTACGCACGTGTCCCATCATAATGGTACGCAACTACCAACTAACCCGCTACTAAGTACCCCCAACTAACTTTAAAGAAAGAGAAAGTGCGTACCGTCATATAAACAAATTTAAGTTAGGGTATTTAATCAAAATACCCCATGTATGTTATTAGTAGCTGTTACTCAAAAGAAACAACCTGCATTTCTTGACTTCAATTGCTTGGTATGACTACAAGAGAAACTGAAACAAAACCTTCTCAATCTTTACTTTCGAGTTTTTTTTTTTTTTTTTTGAAGACATTTAAGTTGTCTCTGATTGTGTTTCGTCTGTTGAATCTAGGCCTAAATTCTACCTATTGAAATTATCATTAGACAGTTATCTAACATAGTCGATGTGTTACAGAAGCCATTTCAGGACAGTGTTCATATAATTCCCAGTGGACGCACTTACCCCGTGGACGCACTTACCAGAACTCACCCTACTACTTTTATTTCGATACCTACTGGTTTACCTGTTCACTCAAAACGGATAATTTACGTGCCAGTAACTTTTAAAAACATTCCCGAAGGTGGTGTCATGGTTAAAAAAAGGAAAGCACATGTTTTAGTATTCTAAAATTGTAACTGCAAAACAAGGTGAAATGTTGATTTTTTAAGAGGTGGTCCAAATACGAGATACTTGTATAAAATATATTTTTACTCAAAAACTTTATCGGACATTTTATTCTCTTTTGATGAGCATTGTAGCCATATTCACCGTTGGAAAAATTCTACAAGGTGAAATAAAATTTCCAGTTGTACTCATACAAGCTATAGATGTAATGGTGTGCCCACGTGTAAAAGCTGTCACTTGCACCCCCCCCCCTTCTTTAAAAAACTAAAGATATTTATTTTAGACTATTGTTAATCCTATTTCGTCAAAATTGAAAACTCCTGGCAAAACTTTAATCCATTTTTTGTTTTTTTTTTTTTTTTTGCGAATATAGTTTGGAGAGTAGTCCAAGGAACATGGACATATTTACGTGTCTCGAAAGGTCCTACAATATGCATAAAAACCTTTAAAAAACCTATTAAGGTATTCAATTAACTCATAATTGTTAAGAATCAATTACTGCATCATCTAAAAACGAGCTACCACTCTTAGTCCGCAAAAAACAGGGTGGTCCGCTGTTGGACCAACTACGGTATCTGGTTTTTAAACCAACCAGTACTTCAAGTAGATGACGCCTGTAGAAATTACTAAACAAACAAGTAGTTCAAAACAAGTATATTACGAGAAGCTCATGTCATCTACTTCGTTGTCAGGTATCAACCATTTTCTCAACTGTATAACTTTGAGAGGAAGAACTTCAGTTTTAAAGCTCTTGAAAAGTTCCCAGTATCTCAAAAGTAGGATTTTCTACGAAAACAGATCTCACTATGGCAATTGAGTCAACAGTAAAGGCTATTTTTCTCGTTACTATTTTGCCCTTTTTTGTTCTTTCATTGGGGGCTGTTTTTGTGACTGTGTGGAACCTCAATCCCCCATTTTCAGCAGGTATCCTGTATTTGCACCACTTTCTCTACGTTTTTAATGCATAAGGTCCGTGAGATTTGTAAATGTACCGAGCACACGGGAGTGAAAGTTAAAAGACTTCTAGTCTACTTCTAAATCGTTCAAACCTGTATCGAAACAGATTTGAGAGCAGGTTAAAATATATTTTGACGTGAAAAGAGTGACATTTTCTCTCATTTTGAGCCTAGAATCAAGAAATGTGCTGGTTTATTATTGTTGAAATGTATAGCTGTTTCTAAGATTATCAATCAAATTTTCAATTATTTTCATTCCTAGAGAATGCAATTTCGCTTCACTTGAGAGGTCTTGTACTGTTTTAATGAGCTGCATGCTTAAGATTATTTTTGCTTCTATCACTTCACGAAATAAAAATAATTTTAAGTAAACAGTAATTCTTAGATTTATGTCTTCTCTTTAGAAAGTCTTTGAAACCCACGTGAAAAGGCTGCAGGTCGTAGTGCTTCAAAGCTATTTAGTTTTCAAGTTTCAAAACTCGCACTCAACGATTTAGTTTAAATGAGCTGTGCTTTAATAAATAAGCAAATCACCCGAATTTAATAATACACAGATTGAATCTAATAAGTATCCCAATTATTTTTTATCAGTTTTATGCACGGCACTAATTTATGTTTGAAATAATAGTCTCATTGCTTTAATATGTATATCATAAAAAATGTAATATGCTTTCTTAATAAAAATTTAGGCAGTGTTTAGTGTTTTCAAATTATTAATATGCTTTATTTTTATTTGGTAACTTGATATCCTCGTAATTATTTTATACTACCTTAAACATGGTACCTACAATAATGTCTACACTGTATAAATGAATGGGTCATTCCATGTCAAGTGATCTAACGTTTTTTCCCTCACATTTTTGTATTTCTTTCAAATTCAGCTCATCAATTGTACCCTTTGAGGTAATCAAAAGTCCCTATTTTTAGATTTTTATATCTTTTATTATTTTATTTATGATACTTTGAACTTTGGAAAAACCCTCGTTTTTTCATGGATGCTTGAACATGAAAGGGACCAAAACTCAGCACCAAATATAGATAGAACGATTTGATAAATGGCGTTTTAAAGTTTGTTAGTCGCCGCTTAATCTGATATGCAACATGACTAATTTTATGAAAATTTAATTTTTTTAAAATGAAATTTAAATTTCAGCTTTAAATTTCTCAAAATACATGTAATGATTTTTTTTCAAAAAATTCTCTAAAATTCTTGTGTATTTTACCTTTTTGTGTACAAATTTTTAGGTTGGGATCTCAATGGGATCATATTTTTGAAGGAAATACAAATTTGATGGAAATACTAAAATGTAGGGAAAAAATTTCTCAGATTTTGGATCACTTGACATGGAATGACCAGATTGTTGTTTTTACAGTATAATAGAGCCAAATTTATAGTAATAAACTGAAAATAGCTAATTTTACAGTAAGAAACTAAAATTGCTCATTTTACTGTTTATTACAGTGCATTTTACAGTTTTAAACTGGAACCTCTGCTGCCAGTATTTTACTGTTGTTTTTACAGTATAATGCAGTTTAATTTTACAGCAATAAACAGTAAAATGGCACAGTGTAGCAGTGTAGTTACTAAATCTACAAGTAAAAACATTTTATGTAATCCTAATCTGTAGCTAAAAGGATGATTAATCAAAAAATACATAATATTTTTTAACAAATCTCAATGAAATTTTAGATTTAACTTTACATTTAAATCTGAAATCCCACTGAAATTTGTACAATATCAATGCAACTTAATTTTAAAAATATCTTTTGGAATTTCATTGAAATTTAATACACTGCTAGAATATTTCCTAGCAAATTTTAGGAAAAATTCGAACTTTATACTCGCAGTTATATATTGATGTAAAATGACTCGTTAATTGTTTTATGAATAAAAACAATTGCGCGTTTTTGCACATCTTACAGCACATGCGATCCGTTAAAAGAGAAAACGTTGTCAGAGCAGCGGCAGTCAATTAACTTAAGCAGACTCAGACTGTTGAACGAGAAGCATTTTTGTTACACTCAAACTTCAAGAATAGAACCAGTTAAACGCTGTAGCTAAGTGTTGAAATAACATGAAGTGTGAGGGTATAAAAAAAGTAGGTAAAAAAGCTCCATTAAATCATAAGGATAACAAACAGCTCAACAATTTATGAATTATACATGACATTTTGTTGTATTAATGCGTTAAACAACATAATCACGGATTCCATTACCTTTCAAATTATTATTTTCCAAAATTTATCTTCCGTTTTTTAGTCCAGGCTAGTGTCCATTGAAATGTCATGATGCCTAAAATTTTTACATATATGACATTTTTTGACTGTTTCTATACTATTTTGACCTGCTGATTCCGAATCCGTTGAGTGCCAGACGGTAAACCTTGAGCATTTTTGTCAAAATGGCGAAAACCAAGATGGCTGCTATAAAAGGTATGAAGCAAATTAATGGAAACGTAAGTGCGATGAAACATACTTTACACTTAAAAATGATTGTACTCTTTAGTCAAAATACAATTCTATTGATATTCATGATAAGTATATGAAAAAGAAATTTTTACCAAATAATAAAATTCAAGATATTAGCCTAAAAAGTTGTACGGTTTAATTTTCAGGTATTAATCAATTTTTAAACCGTAATGGACATGAAAATGCAATTTTTTAACAAAGATAAATGGTTAAAATGATATGCAGGGATCATAAAAAATGTGATTTAGCCTAACAATAACACTAAAAATATTTAGAAACATTTCACATTTAAGTTTCGGGATTTTGCCGGTTTAAACCAATTTCCTTGAAGAAACAAGTTTCTTTTACAAAAGAACTTCCTATATTGATACAAGTTGCATGAGCGCGGACTTCTCGGTGTTGTGAAAGGTATTTTTAGCTACTAGTTGGAAGGTATATCCAATGTGTTTGTTTAGTGTTTCGCCTTCAGCTCGATTACGGATTGTCTAAATTGACTTCACATAAATAAGGGTATTTCGATGTTGTAGTTTTGCAAGAATTGCAAACTTATAAGCAGCTCAACTATTTGCTTGCAATTTCTGTCTTAGCAGTGGCTAAATTTGTTAAACTGTTCCAGGAGCCTTCCTGGTAAACCAGAGAAGTGCCAAACATTTGACACTTGACACCCTGAGGTCTTCCGCACCTACCGTTTGAACGGTTTATCGGCTTTGGGACCCCAGGGACATTTATTGAAAACTAAACATGTTACATCTTACAAAGCATTTTTTTTTCACGATTTTGACATATCTTAGAGCATCATACAATTACAAACTTAACATAACAAACATCTTAACAAAACATTTTTTTTTCTTTTTTAAACATAAAATGAGATCTTTTTTTTTTTAACACATTTAAGATATTAAAAAAAAAAGTGCCAAATAGAAGAGCGTTTGGAAAGTTTCCAATTTCTTGCCGTAAAGTGACTGACTTTTATTTGGAAGGTTTCTAAATTCCTTAGGAAGATTACTGACTTTAGCTAAGCAGTGAATCATAATCATATCAAATTCTTCATGAGAAACAAAAGCTTGTTGAATTCCAACACCAATTTAATCGGAAAAGGATTGGTAACAGCAACAATTACACATTGGCTTGGGTATCGAACACAGTCTGCTCACAACAAACTTAATTATTTGCGTCTTATTTGGTAAAACTTTCAGTACGATGTCTCTTTTAGAAAGTGGTGATTTTTCATTAAGTTGAAAAACACAATCGACATTTTTCTCTTGTGTGGCTCGGCGTTGTGATGTAGTGCTAAATTTATGGTGTCTCTCAAGCAGATTGTGTACCGCTAGAATAGTTTGTAAGACATGCTTAATAAGGTTTTCTACACTATGAATGCATTCACTCACGCAGCTGGCTTTGCGGGTAAAGGTACTGCCCACAATGTTGCACATTCACCAAGAATGATAATTTCTGGACGACTCTTTATCGCCTACCCTGAAAACTGCTTTAAGTTTTGACTTTAGTGCAGATTTATTTAGACCTCTCTTATTTCAATCATCATCAAATAAAGCAGTAGGATGAGAAGCTAGTTCATGAGTAAATACTTTCTGTAAGGAGACTTTCCCTTGATGAATAATTTAAATTATATACCATAATTGTGTCCGGTGTATGATGCGAATCACATATTTTAGTCTTCTTTGCGGTGAACGTAACCATTGTTTTAACCTTTTTAATGTTTAGTAGAATCTTTGGGGCCACGTTTTCTCATATACATGCCACTGTGAATTGCCAATTTTACCTGAGTCCTCTGCATTTGAAGTTATTAGTTTGCAATCCTCGCAAAACTATAACATCGAAAGATTGCCCATACCCTTATTTGGGTGAAGTCAATCTGGACAATCCGTAATCGAGCTGCAGGCGAAACTCTAAACAAACACATTGGATATACCTTCCAACTGGTAGCTAAAAATACCTTTCACAACAATGAGAAGTCCGCGTTCATGCAACTTGTATCAATATACCGGCAAAGTCCCGAAACTGAAATGTGGAATGTTTCTAAATATTTTTAGTGTTATCGTTAGGCTAAATCACATTTTTCCTGATCCGTGCATGTAATTTTAAACATTTATCTTTGTTGAAACATTCTATTTTCATGTCCATTACGGTTTAAAAATGGATTAATACCTGAAAATTAAACCTTACAACTTTTTAGGCTAATATTTTGAATTTTATTATTTGGTAAAATTTTTAATTCGTATACTTTTCACAAATACTTATTTTCAATAGAATTGTATTTTAACTAAAGAGTACAATCATTTTTAAGTGTAAAATATGTTTCATTGCACTTACGTTTCCATTTATTTGCTTCATACCTTTTATAGCAGCCATCTTGGTTTTCGCCATTTTAACAAAAATGCTCAAGGTTTACCGTCTGGCACTCAACGGATTCGGAATCAGCAGGTCAAAATGGTATAGAAACAGTCAAAAAATGTCATATATGTGAAAATTTTAGGTATATGCCCTTCTAGCCTGGACTATTTTACTTTATTTGTATTTTTATAGTATAGTTAAACCACGAAGAGATGGTGGGTCAACTGGAAGTGGAAACGGACTACTTCATTTTGAAATAGATTAGACCTGTAAAACACGTAAGCAGCAAATCCGTGTGTTCTCGCTATTACAGCCTATTTTTAAATGAAATGGTCCATTTCTCCTTCTAGTCGACCCGCCGTCTCTACGCGGTTTAACTTTAGAATTTAAAAATAGTTTATTTAGTAATATTTAAAGGAGAAATACCTCCAGTAGTCTTCAAACTTGCTCCAAATCTTCATAAGTTTTGGAGCCCTACAGCCCCCTCTCTAGCCCTACATATGGTGATGGGTTGTATAGCCCCGTAGGGATATTTTTCAAACGAGGAAAAAAAAACTTTTTAAAAAGTTGTGTGAACAATGAGTGAAATGTTTTTTTTTTTTTTTTTTTTTTTGTTTCTCCCGTAAAATCAAAAAAATATATTCTACCAATTTTTTGCACTAAGCGTTTTAATTAATGTTTTTGAAAATTATTTTCCACGATATTATGTACTTACGTGAATATTTAACTTCTAATGGGACCAGTGTAGTACATGAAATATTTTTGTGAACCCTAATAATAGTGATTACATTAAAAAGAGCATAATGTAGTTGAATATTTCCAGTTTTTATCTTGGGAAAAACAAACAAGAAATGTTTATAAAAATACTTTTGAAAACACACTTTGCCTGATTGACATAACTAATTCATCAGAGTTTGTTATTATTAGTTTTAGCAATGAGTTATTACTACCAATAAAAAACAGAACCAGTAGAGTGTAATATTAAAATTCAAATAGAAAATTGCTTTATACAGAATTACACGATTTAGCAGTTATACTCATATTTAAAGGTTGATTTTGGCCCAAAATCCTAATCGCTATGAAATTATTACGAATAGATAAAGACAAATTATCGTTTTACAATGAAGTCCATATGTAAAAAAAAAAAAACATATAATTAATCAGATTTCATTAAGAGCAGATGCCGACATTAAAAATAATGTACTTGCATTTCCCAAGCATAAAATATTTTTAGATAGTATTCAAAAAATCGTATTCAATAAAACCAAACTACCGTAAGCGCTTATAAGAATATATAACACACTTGTTTTAAAATGAGAATCTTGCGTAAATAATAGCATTCGATCAAATAAAATTTTATGAGAGCAAAATATAAGATCTTGCTCTATCCTAAATAAAGGTTAATTTGAAAGGAAGAAAACACTTTTGAAAAAAAAAAAAAAACAAAGGTTTATTTCAGACATAAGCATTGTACACACTATCTTGGGATGCAAATCTTGCCCACTATTTCCATCCAATTATCAAGATCTTTCAAACTCTATAGTCAAGTTGAGAAAGGATTTCAAAAGGACTGGAGTAATCTCTTACTGATTGAAATCTCGTTTCTGAAAGATTCACGGGCTTAATAGGAACTGTGTTTCATTCTTTTTTGAAAAACCAGTAGCACTTAAATCGTTCGACCGTTGCTTCAAACACTTGAAGGCATTCTTCTAGCTTTGAGCCTTCGCACAGCCGTCAAGTGTTTCAGTTTTCGGGGTTAACTGGTATAGCCTCAAAAGACGTTTTATTTCTACTGAAAAACAAGAAAAGAAAGCAGGAGAAAAAACTGCTTCAAAAGAAGGATTAAATTGCGGTAGAATTTTGGTGAAAGAAGTCCAGTTTTAGACTTGGGGAAAATAAATTGCTAAATGATACACCAAACTGCAGTTCAAATTCCTTTTCTAAACGTTCTTTCTTCTACGTATAGCTAAAAATATTTAGTTGACGCGACGAAGGTTGTTACTTCTCGAAGTCTTAACCATGTTCTGGAATGTGCCACAAGATGTTTTTATCACTTTACTACTTTGCTAGCTTTCAACAGCTGCGATAGATAGATAGATAGATAGGCATAAACAACACGTGCTATTTACCACAAATGTAAATAGGATTTTAACTAAATTTATTTTCTAAGACATCTAACCTATCTAATCTTACATATTATTTCTCTAGCATGTGCCACTACGCAAGATATCCCTTTTTTTTATCTATTTCCATGATTTACTCTTTATTTTAAAATTAGATAGCCAGGGCAGTCATTTTGAATGATTTTCTTATTTTAATTAGGAAAAAAGTATTGCAAGAGTATTTTTTATGATCATAATTTTACGCTGCAGAGTTCACAAATTTATTTTATCCCTCAGTTATATTATTTTTAATTATCAGTTTAATATCAATCAGTTTTACTTGTTTTACATTTTTATTGATTGGCTGTTGATTACAGAAAGATCATAGGTCCAATAAAAAACAATAATCTCAGTAGCGAAAGGAAACATAACACAGGTCTGTGATGAAAAAACTGTTGCATATTTAACTAGTGGTTTCAACAGAATTTTATGCGCTGATTACGGAAAGAATAGTGAATAAATCCCATCAACTTGAGATAAGTCACAAATTTCACCATAATTTTTTTTATTTTTAGGGTCTTCAGGTTCAATATACGTAAGATTTTTCAATATTATAGCCTATATAAGGGTTAAATTTAGTCTGAATAATACAGATTTCATGGTTAACATGTTACTAAACAATGTGAGCATGTTATTTGAAAAAAAAACGTTTTTATTTATTAATTTAAATAAGATAATAAATCTAAACTGCTGAAATCCATTTCCTGCTGAAGCAAGACAGTTCTCCGTCAGTCTGCTCCATCCCCATTTCTACCCAGGTAGCACAAATAACCTTTAAACGTTTTATAAACGTTTTTAAGCGGTTGTTACAACGTTAATAACCATTTTACAACCTTTAAAAAACGAAGTGTGCTACTTGGGTACTGTCTACTAGGCGTCGCTGTAAAGAATGTAGTGAGCCCTGATCTGAATGGCAGTCAGTGACTCAGAGTGCAACTATAACCACTGTGGTATACAGATCAAACAGTTTTATGCTCTTTTGAAGAAATGGCTACTAGGGGATGTGTCAACTCTCAAACTGTCAAACTGTTTCTGTTATATTTGTGGGTCTTATATGGTCAAAAAACAACAAAGGTATATTTTTAATTTTGTTAAGAAGGTGTATTTTGCATACTTTGGTGTTAAACTAAGGGACCAAGATAAATCTTGGGCAATCCATATAGTGTGTTCTATGTGTTTGGAAGACCTGAGACAGTAGTTTCAAGGTGTGAAGAAATCATTTCGTTTTGGTGTACCCATGATTTGGAGAGATCTTGAAAATCACAGTGATGACTTATTTTTTATCTTCTTCAGTACAAGGTTTCAATTTGAAAAACAGGAAGGAAATTTCATATCCAACCAACATACGTTTGGTTATTTGCCCTGTTATTCATAAACCTGACTTAAATAATAACTTTAACCTTATAATAACTTTGAAACACACGCGCATCCCTATTATGCTCATTTTATCTAGGCGTCGTTGTATATTTTTCTTCTTTTACTTTATGTTAAAATAAAAAACAAATTCAAAATTATACGTTTTTTGTCCTTTTTCCAAAAACTTCAACCTTATTTTGTAGGCAGTCCTTACGTGATGGAAAAAAATCAACGCCCATTTTTGAAATCAGTGTAAAAAAGTACATAAATATCAGTTAACTAAATCAAAACATTTTTAAAAAGTTTATTTTTGCAGACCTGTGTAATTTAAGATGAAATAATGATCGTATTTGTGGCTAGATTAGTCATAAAAAAATCTTGCAGGTATTTAATTCATTTATGAATGAAATAATCGTTTTTTTTTTTAATCCTGAAAAGTTTCTTTAGCGAGACTTAAGCCCTATCTAAAATAGCTGATTCAACTAATTTGCGTATTAGTCCTTGATTGTATAGTACGTGTTTTAATAGAAATAAATCAATCATTTACATGAACAATTTACTGTTCAACTCTTAGATAACCTGAATACCACCTATTTTAAAATAATTTATAATTGGACCTCTTTCACCTAGTTAACTAAAGAATGTTCTTTAAATTATCATTCTAAGTGAATTGTATTATTAATGAACTAGTTGGAGGAAATATGCCTTTTTCAATGAAATGCTGAGTCTTTTCTATGCAATACCATTGTTTATTTCCTTCAACCCCGTGTGTTTTGAAGCTTGAAGCAAAAGACTCGCTAATTTCAAGAGGAAGTTAAATTATTTCACACAAGAATAACGATTAAAGAGACAGTTTGGTTTTAAAAATTAGTTGACGCCTGGCATAGCCTTCCACCCAATAGTGCTTGTAATCTGACGAGGCATAAATCAACCAGCCCCAGCAGGTACTGAAGAATATTTAAATAACATAGAAAATAATTTGTTTCAATGAATAGTCAAAATTTGTCTGCATGAATTGCTCGCAGGCGCAACAGCTTTGAAAATTCTCACGAATTAAATCTCCTTTTACAATCCGAGCGGTTTTTACTTCGATATTTAAAGTTCGTTTGTAAAGTTGGGCCTTAATCTGAAGAAGCTTAAGAAGCAATTACTGATGGGAATTTTTATTTTTCAGATCGTTCGGATGTGTTATCATTCAGCATCTAAATCCATTGATCCAGGGCTGTTCTTAAGGGAAATCAGGGAGGGGAATCAACTGACACAGTTCATTTATTCTCTTCTGCAACTGAGTTCATTTATCTGTTCATTATCCTAAGCTGAGTTCTCTTAGCTAAGAAACTAATTGGTGAATCGCTCAAATTCAGTGTGTAGCTTAAATTATATTTTTTCCTTCTCCTTTTCCCTAATTACTCTGACAATGGAGAAAATGCACTTATTGATTATCAACAATGAAGTAACATGTCATAAGACGAAAGTAATATCTGCATATTTCGCCATTAAGGACATTGCTG
The DNA here is from genome assembly GCA_038373865.1 of Uloborus plumipes. Lineage (NCBI taxonomy): Eukaryota > Metazoa > Arthropoda > Arachnida > Araneae > Uloboridae > Uloborus > Uloborus plumipes. The sequence goes on from JAXGGA010000012.1 coordinate 249,483, forward strand.
AAAATCGTTCATCTAGGCTTTCATCATTTATTGATAAATTAGTACACTTATTTATGGCCGAGCAGAAAGAGAGGAGCTGTAACGACCTCATAACTTTTAACTGCAGTGGGGCCAAAATCAGTTCATTGTATTTATTTTAACACCTTTAGTTTTACGTAATATGCTTGAAGTATAAACTTATTTTAAAATTTTAAACATATATTTCTCTTATTACTCAAAATTTGAGCGTGTTTGTGCAGTGTAGCTTTAAAATTTTCCAGTTAATTGCCGACGAAAAAAGATAAACTGTAATGATATAAATGTATGCTGAGGCAGGCATCAATAAAAAAAGGCATTTGTTGATATTAATTTTAACCATTCGTAATAGATATTAGCAATATATAAACGTAAAAAATGAACATTAAGGTACAGAACTGCATTTTCAATTTAATTTTAAAAAAACAGTAATTTCATTGACACAATTCTAAATTTTGATTTTAGAATTATTTCTTTTTTTTTTTTTAATTTTACTCTTTTGACGTTTAGTTCTTTAGTATGTTTTTATTTTTGTCTTATATTACAATATTAAGCGTGTTCAAACTAAACTAATTAAATATAAATAACAAAAATCGTTTGATAACATATGAAGCTCTTTTATATTACGTCGGTATACATCGAAATGCACACGTTAGATATTCAGGCTTAAATAAAAGAGGGAAAATTTAGCATGAAAGTGCTCCATTAAGATAAGGACAACATTTTCTAAAAATCCTTTTTAAAATAGCGAAATTATTTCCTAAAACTTAAATAAGGACAACAGCTCCTCAATATGTCCAACTTATAGCAACAAACAATAAATCTAATCAAATTCTTATGAAAGTAAAAATTTATGTTCCTTAAACTCGCGCCCGAGTAATGCACTGAAAAAATAGCGAGGCTTTGAAATGAATATACCGACAAATAACGGTCATTTGGTAAGACTACGTTCTGTTACGTAAAACTAGTTCAATAATTATTTTGCTTTTTTTTTTTTAACTGTAATCACAAAATTGTCAGAAATCAAATAGAATTGTATGAAAAAAAAAAAAAACGAGCGTTTGCTTGAATAGGGAAAAACTTTTTGAAGCTTATATTTATTTTTTATTTATTTATGTTTTTTCTTCTTTTTGTAATAAAAAAAAAGAATATTTGTAGAATACAAATAATTGTAGCGTGAAACATTATGCTACTTCTAAACATTTTTGCAGGGTTGCTTCTAAACATTTTTAAAAGAACTATGTGTGGGGAACTAAAGGGCATTTTAATGGAAAAATGTTTCATTTTTAAAGCTTAACAAGCGTATAGTACATAGAAAATTTAGAAAAATAGTTTTATTTCTTTCTTCGATTATGCGGATATTTAAATGAATTATCTCGTAAAGATCGTAAGCCCATTTTTCGATTTGACAAAACCAGTAAACAGTTTGACCTAGTTAACATGAAGCGAAAAATCTGAAAAAAAATATGTAGATGGTAACACAAGTACTACGAGTATATCTTGCCTGAAATTTCAAAGATCTAAACCATTTGTTTTTTAGTTGTCATAGGATCTTATGTTTTGGAAGGTACCGGTATATTTTTATGTTCCAGTTCTCGGAACAAAAACACATCCGAAACTTTTAGTTTTTATTTGAACTTTTTTTGTCTTAAAAAGTGGCATTAATAAGGGAAGTTTTCACGCTCTATTTTTTTTAATTGAAAAAAAATAGTGTTTTTTTTATCAAATTAGGCCTAAGTTGAGATAAGGGGCACATGTGAACACATTATTACTATTTCAAAAATTGTTGATTTTTTATATATTGAATAGTCTAATTAAAAAATATTGAATAATTAAAAGTTTAATACTCAATATTAATTTAAAATCTGAAACAGTTGCAAGAAAAAGAAAGTTAAAAGTGCTAAACTGTCGAAAAAGGAATAGTTAAAAGTTGTATTAAGTGACGCTGAGTCCGACATTTATTTTGAAGACTCCAACTATCAAGAAATTTATGCTGAAGTCAACCTTGCACCAGAAAATTTAGCTGTGAATGACTGTTCTCGTAGAATTGACTACCAAAAAGACAAATATTCACTATGAATGAAACTTTTATGTTTCCAAAAACAGATAATACATCAATTGGTAAACACTCTGATGATAGTCTGCTAAAATTACCACACCTACAATTTTAGATGGCACATGTAGAGTTGCATCCTCTGTTTCTTTTTCGGAAAAACTTGAAGGCTAAAATGTTCGTTGAACTGAGCCAATTAACCATGTTAAAAAAATTGATATTTCATTGTAAGTGTTTGTTAATGTGTAATAAGCAGTATACTTAAAAATATGCTTAGGGGTATTTTATTTCTATTTATGTATCCGGTGTTTACTTATGCCCCAGGTGTGTTTACAACTGCTCCTCTACTGGGCCAGATGTGAACAAAATTTAACATATTTTCAACTTATTTTTTTGTCTGGAAATCACTGTTGAAGAAGGGTGGTAACTGCATGAAAATATTTAGCAAATGTTTGATTTATCATGTACAGCACGTGTTTTTTTTTATATCTCAAATTAATAATGAGAAATATACAAAATGTCATTTTTGTTCACAGGTGAATACAATTAGGTGCATAAAATTAGCAATTTCCCAGTTTATTACAGTAAAATTAGCATTTTTTACAGTTTATTACCATAAAATTAGCTGCATTATACTGGAAAATAACATTCATTTTTTAGTGTATACAGTCGAACCCCTCTATAGCGAACCCGGGATATAGCGAATCTCCGGTTATAGCGAACCTTTTTATTGGTCCGGTCTAAAACTCTGTATCAGTAATGTAACTCTGTATGCTTATAACGATCCACAAAGCCTGAAAAATCGGCTATAACGATCCTAACAAACTGGCCAAACCCAATACTCACTTTGCAAGAAATTTTTCCTCTCAAAATCTATTGTCACCAGCATTTCTGCTAATGAAAAAACATAAACGGTTGTAAGAAATTGCAAAAAGCAGAAAGAGAAACTGTGGACAGTTTTTTGTGATTGAAAACATTGACAAAATAAAGACATGTGCAATTATGATGTTCACTATTATAGCATATTATCAAATTCCCACTATTTTTGGGAAATTCGGATATAGCGAACCCTCGGTTATAACGATTACTCAAGTCGGTACGTTGAGAGTTCGTTATAGCGGGGTTTGACTGTAGTTATTTTATGGTTATTTTACGACAAAAATGTAAAAGTAAAGTTTCGTAAATATTCCTTTTAACCTTTACAAATTAATGAAAAATACATAACTGCTCACATACATACACGTGTGTTATTTAGAACGTTTGTTATGTTTATTTTTATAAAAAAAATACTGATCCTACTAAGGACTAAATCCTTAATTTTATAATAAATAATGAACGTCCTTTGCCTATCTATTGGTAGCTAATACAAGAAACAACTTGACATCTATAAATCAAATGTCAGTCCCGAAATCGTTCTAGCTTATGTTAAAAAACATATATTCCAGTTTCAGTTCTTGAGTAGCAACAAACAAGTTGACTTTCAAGCGGGGAATTTATGCTATTGAATTTGAGTTATTTTCCCCTGAAAGCAGCACCGCTATTTTCCACTCACTACTGCTAACCGTAGGGCAGAATCAATAATACACAAGAATAACTCAAGTGTTTATTTCCTGTGTAAGTACATTGACATATTTTCAGTTTTGACGCTTTAGTCAGATAACTTCTACTTCTTTGGAGAAAGTAATTTGATATTTGATAATTTTTCAAAAGAAATTTTGCCTTTGAGAAATACGTTTCTGATACTAATAAACGAAATATTTACAACGGAATAAAATATGCATGTTAATAAGTTTGGCTTGATTTAGTTTCGGAGCATCTTAAAATGCAGCGGGATTCTCGAATCAATAGTCTTTCTTTGATAAAGATTCATGTAATTTTCCTAAAATATTCTTTAGTTTAGATAGCTTCGAACCTATCACAAAATGCATTAACAAAATAGGTTCATCAATGCGCTGCAAAAAATTACTTTAGCTTATATTGTGAATTTATTTTCAGCTTTATTTTTTAGTAATTCCCTCTTCAGCTTAGCTACAGTCCTTCCAGATTGACTGCTCCCTAAACAAAGGCAAATGCAGTCTCTGTATAGTGTAGCTTTGTTACAACTACGTGAGGATAAACTGGCCAATGATCGCTTACGATTCTGCCTTAAATGTAGCTTTTTTTTTAAAAGACTGAAGCAGTCCTTATAAATTAAGAATCTGTAATAGAAGTACTCACGTGAACGAAAAAAGATGACTTACACGTAATATAAAACTAAAAATAACGTTCTGACGATAAGAGTTCAACTAACTCGAACAAAAAACCCAATTGATAGTGACAAACTAAGTAAACATAATATTAGTCGGTTAGGAAGTGCATGCTCGGCGTTGCAAGCGCAATGTAGAGCATACACTTAAAGACCATCCTACAATTGCCTAGGTACTTTATTAGATTTAGGGTTGGTTCGGGTAAGTGGGCCACCCCCCTTAAAACTGAAATGCGCGTATAATTTTTATACTATTTTGTACTAATCATGTCAAATTTCATCACAGTGCTTGCTTTTGCACATTGTTGGGTTTCATGGAACTTTTTTTTTGTATCATATAATTTATAAAGCAGTGAGTAACCGCAGCTAAGCAATGGCTAAGGCAGGAACAAGCAATACACCGCCAACTCGGCTGTTTCGATCCATGGACTGCAGTTTCGCGCTTATTGTGCGCTCATCAGCATGGAATACGAAAGCTGAGTTGGAGGCAAAAAACCTCTTATAAAGCAAAGAGAGCGAAAAAAACTGGCAGCTAATGTGAAATTAGAATACCAGCGAGCGACAGCACATGGGAACGGTACAACTCGTACATTTTAACGCAGAACTTGGGTATAAAACAGTGAGTAATCGCTTCTAAGCAAGAGCTATGGCAGAAACAAGCAATACACCGCCAACTCGGCTGTTTCGATCCATGGACTGCAGTTTCGAGCTTATTGTGCGCTCATCAGCAAGTCAAAAAAATCAAACATTTTTCAAAGGAACATTTTTCAAAGAAATGTTTCACTGTTAGTTTTTATTACATTTTCTATGTTTGTTCCGTAGCGATAGCTTTTCGAGAGTGGACTGTATTGTGTTGTTTTCTCCACTAAGCACGACACTCTTAAACACTAACACTTTTAATACACACACATTTATAGTTACAGTAGACTGGCAGTGGTTGGTTCACTGTGCTTACGTCTCAAGATACAAAACTCTTCTCCTTTCACATTACGTAGTTAATCCACTTGATGAAGCGCTCACCGCGCCCTCTATAATTCAGAGTTGCGTGGGTGGGGATTTACGAGAAACTCCCCCCGGGATTGAAATACAATTTCAATACATAACATAGACACAATTTCACAGACATAAACTAAAGAATTAATGCACTACTATATTAACTAAACTAATCACAATTATTGGAAATACAATACATTAAATTTGAAAACTGACACTTTCCTTACTCTATTGGCAAAATACAGATGTCCCTCACATTCCGTTTGAGGATTTTGCCATCTGGTAAGAGTACATCTACTACCCTTATTATATTATCCTTCCCTTTAAATACCTGGAAAATTCTACCAACTAGCCATTTTGTAGAAGGCAAGTTTTCTTGCTTTATCAGTACTAATTCTCCCTCTTTGACTTCATCTTTGCGAAACTTCCATTTACTGCGTTGTTGGAGATTATTTAAATAATCCCTCTTCCAAAGGGTCCATATTCTCTGCGTGAATTTGGCAATTTTTTGCCATTTTGACAGCCTATTTTCATTTATATCGATTAAAAGAGGTTCCATTACTGATGTTATTGCTCTACCTACCAAAAAATGACCTGGGGTTAAAGTTTCAAAGTCGTCAAATCCGGATGACAAAGGTGTGAGTGGTCGGGAGTTCAAAACGCCCTCAATTTCTGCTAAAACAGTTAGGAATTCTTCCAAAGTTACATTTTGATTCCCAATTACTCGTTTCAAGTGAAACTTGAAACTTTTTACTCCCGCTTCCCAGATACCCCCGAAATTCGGCGATTTGGGGGGTATGAATTCCCATTCTATTCCTTCTTGAGCCAAGAAATTAGATAATTTCTCGTCGGGAGAACAGACTAATTTAGCTAACTTTCTTAGTTCAACATTAGCTCCCACAAAAGTTTTAGAATTATCAGACATAATCTTGGTTACTTTTCCCCTTCTGCCAAAAAAGCGCTTTAAACTGGCTATAAAGGCTTCAGTGGTTAAATCCGACACAAAATCGAGATGAATTGCTTTCGTACATAAACAAACGTATACTACAACATAAATCTTATTTAATCTACCCTTCCTTTGGTTCTTGAACTTAACATAAAAGTGCCCGCAGTAGTCTATACCCGTTACTGCGAACGGAAAATTAGGAGTGATCCGTTCTCTTGGTAGATCGCCCATTTTTTGGGACGTCATTACAGGTTTGTTTTTGAAGCAATTTATGCAATCATGCACAATTCTACGGCAAATATTTCTGCCATTTAGAGGCCAAAATTTCTGTCTCACATGGAAAAGTAAGGCTTGGGGACCCAGGTGAAGATACTTTAAGTGATAGTACCTGACAATAATTAACGTTAATTTGTGATCTCTGGGTAATACAATAGGAAATTTACTGGTGTAAGGCAGATCTGACTGTGACAATCGACCTCCAACACGTAAAATTCCGTCATCATCTAGGAAAACATTTAGAGAGGTGAGCTTGCTGTTACCTGGTATTGGTTCCCTTCTCTTCAGCCTTGAAATTTCATTCTTAAACTTACCCTGTTGAGCAGCTTTAATGAGAAAGATTTCTGCACCTTTGTATTCAGGAATGGTCAATGGACCACTTCTTTTCATATTTGGCGATTGACAATTAAGTATAAACCTATAAACATAACTCATAATACGAATTAATTTAACATAATCATTAGATAGAGTTAAAATATGCTCAAACAAAGAAGTGTCATTAGTTAAAACTAAACTGAGGACAGTATTATTTGAATCAATAGAACTATTTTTCTTGAGTTCAGATATGTACAAGTCCTCCTGTGGAACACTCACGGGGTTTTCATCGGATTTGTCCATACTCTTTAAAAAGTCAGGACCGTTCCACCACATAGAGCTTTGTATAACGGCATTACAACTTGTACCGCGAGTTAGCATGTCTGCTGGATTCTCAGAACTTGGGCAATAGTACCATTGTGAAGAGTCTGTTAAAGATTGGATCTCTTTCACTCTGTTTGCAACGAACGATTTCCATTTGTTAGGAGATCCCTTGATCCAGTATAAGGTTATCTGAGAGTCTGTATAAAAATACATAGAAGAAGGTCCTTTTGAATTCAACACCTTTTTCACTTCATTAGCTAGACGAGACGCCAACAATGCTCCAAGTAGTTCCAGTCTAGGAAGGGACACTTTTCTCAGAGGAGCCACTCTGCTTTTTGAGGTTGCAAGACTAATGGTAGAACCACTCAGTGAAGTTATTTGCAAAAACACTACGGCGCCATATGCCTTTGGACTAGCATCTGCAAAGACGTGCAATGTCATATCATAATCAGAACCATAAGGATACGGAGCAATGTTCCTTGGAATCTGTAAAGACTTTAACTGCGGCAGTTCCGAAACCCACTGTTCCCACAGCTTAGAAATATCAGGAGGTAGTTCTTCGTCCCAAGATAGCTTACGGAGCCACAACTCCTGGAACAAACACTTCACTCGAATGATGTATGGAGAGATTAGACCCAATGGGTCGAAAATTCTTCCTACTGCTTGTAGCACAACACGTTTTGTAGTTTTCGCGTCACTCAAAAATTCTAGCAAATTGTCAATGTTCATTGCAAGGATATCTAGTTGGGGTTGCCATGATAATCCTAACACTTTATGAAATTGGTTTGAAGTTTCTTCTTGCGACTGAGGTAGGACACTAAATCCTAGATTTTCCCACGTTTTCATAAGTGATTCATCATTTGAAATCCACTTTCGTAAACTCATGCTAGCTTCCTGCATTAGTTTCTGCGAATCTTTTGAAATCATCAACGCTTCTTCGACAGTGTCAGCTCCAGTGACAAGATCGTCTACGTAAAGAAAATTGTTTAGCGCTTGAGTGGCTAATGGGTACTCACTCTCATATTTAGAAACATGTTTCTTAATGACAAAAGAGAGCAGGAAAGGACTAGCGTTAAGCCCGAACGGTAGACGCTGGAATCTGAGCACAATTGTAGTACAGTCTTTGTTACTGCCTGGATTTTTGTCCACAAAGAGGAACCGTAGAGCGTCTCTGTCCTTTACATTGATCGAAATCTGCAGAAACGCCTTTTCTATATCCGCCAAAATTGCGATTTTATTGAGTCGGAAATGCAGTAAAAGATGGAAAATATTGGGATTCAGATTAATTCCAGCATCGAGACAGTCATTGAGAGATAACTGACCCTGTTCATGTGAGCTCCCGTCAAATACGATGCGGCATTTTGTATACACGCTATCTTGCCTCAACACTGTATGGTGAGGTAAATAAAATATGGGATTCTCGGTAGGTGTTTCTTCACCATCAGGTTGAACACGTTCTATGATATTGTTACTCAAATAATCATCTAAAACTTGACGATACTGGTCAAAAAGATTTTGGTTGCGCTTCATTTTCCTTATAAGACCCATAAGTCGAGTTTCGGCAACCTCGAAATTAGTTTCCAGCAGGTTACAATCCCTTACCCAAGGGAGACTGATTTCATAACGGTTGTTATGGAAACGCACTAATTTGTGAAAGTCTTCCAAAACATTTTCATTGTTAGCACTATTTGGATCGTCTTTGATCCCGATCTCTTCCAGTTCCCAGAAGACCTTTAAATCTACATCACACGGATTCTGCATCAAATGACACCTATATTTTGTATCATAAACTTCATCGCTCAGTGTTCCCGCCACTATCCATCCTAAACGCGTATTCTGCAAAATTACTGAGCTGTTCTCTAATTTGATTTGATCATTTAATAATAACTCGTAAAATACATCACCTCCTAACAAAACTTGAACTCGTTGAGGTTCAAAGAATTTAGGATTAGCATAAGTTAAATTTTGCGGCAATTCTACGTTGGATAACTTGAGGGGCCTAGAAGGGGTTAAACCGGTAATTTTTGGAACGATTAACATATTTACTGCTTTGCGAAATCGCCTATCTCCGTTGGAAATCTCAACTTTGATACCCTTCTTAACTTTAAAAACTGATCCGTTTAATCCTGCAATCAAAGAACTTGCGTTATTTGGTTTCAATCCTAAGATTTCGCATGCTTCTTGAGTTATAACAGAGATTTCACTACCCGAGTCAAGAACTGCTAAGAGCGGTATGAAAGATTCATTGATATCTTTTACATAAACTACGGCCGTTGTCAGTAACACATGAGATGATCCAGCAGTTAAACATTCACGCGACGACTGATAAGCGCTCTTTAACGTAAGAGATGTGTTCGACCTTGATCTGCTTTCCTCACTTTCAGAGGGGGAATCTAAGGGATTGCTTTGGTTTTCATTTGAATGAGTCATGGGGTTTTTCGGTTGCGTTCTGGGATCTAAGTTACTCCTCATAAATTTAGCGTTATGGATTGAAGTGTGATGATTTAGCGAACATATTCTGCACTTATGATTCAACCTCGAACATTGCGAAATTTTATGATTAGATAAACAGTTAAAGCAGAGCTGTAACTTTCGTATTTGGTTTAATCTTTCTTGAACAGATAAATCTAGATACTTTTTGCACTTAAATATAAAATGGTTTTGATCGCACAAGGGACATAGATTCTTTTCATTTTGCAATACAAAACTTTTTTGTTTAAGAAAAGATTCGTGTTTAGGTTTAGTAACGGGAACACTGTTAGGTACATTTTCAAGAGCTTGACTTCTCTTTAACAAAAACTCGATAAAAGATTCCCATTCAGGAATTTCATTGCAGTCTAGAGTCATTTCATAGGCCTTTCTTGATTCATTATCTATTTTTTGTAATATGATATTCATCAAAATTGCTTCTGAAAGGCTATGGTTTTCTAAACCCAATTGCTTTAGGGCTCTTAAGTGGCTAAGTAAATTATCTACAAGATTTCTTATTTCTTTGGCACTTTCAATTTTTATTTTTGTGATGTTTAACAGTTCAGTTACATGACCGTTAACAATTAACCTTTTGTTTTCATATCTCTTTTTTAACGCTTCAAGCAAGGAACTGTAAGAATCATCAATATTTTGAAGTTGTTTAGCAGGGCCTGTCAGCGCCGACTGCAGATAATACAACTTCTGAGAATCGCTCAACTGTTGATTATTATCAATGAGAGTGGTGAATTGCAATTTAAAGTTCATCCACTCGGTATAACGACCAGAAAATTGGGGTAAAGCAATAGAAGGTAGTTTGATTTTGACTTCACTTGTTGTAGCCTGTCGTTCATTATTATCAGTTACATTTTTTCTTGAATCGAATAAACTTGAAATTCTTACCTCAATTTCTTCCAACTGGTCTTCAATATCATTCAGTGAATTCTCGAACTCCACCAAATCGTTATCCGCTATTGTTGCATAGCATTCATTTCTAAGTTCATCGGTTTTTGTTTTTAATGTGTGTACCAGAAGTATCTTGATTTCACGTTCTTTGTCATTGTCACTGTTACTATCAATCCAGTTGTTTATCCTTGTTATCTGTCCTTTGATATATCCTCTCTTTCGGTTAAGAATCACATTTGACACGAGAGTCGTTGCTTGCGTGGGAGTCGTCATCGTTTGAATATCCAAGGGCACTGGTGCAGCCAGTTAATTACGCAGAGTTATGCTGTTCAAGCACTTAATTCAGAATCTTCTAAGTTCCGGCTATCAGAGGGACCATTATGTTCCGTAGCGATAGCTTTTCGAGAGTGGACTGTATTGTGTTGTTTTCTCCACTAAGCACGACACTCTTAAACACTAACACTTTTAATACACACACATTTATAGTTACAGTAGACTGGCAGTGGTTGGTTCACTGTGCTTACGTCTCAAGACACAAAACTCTTCTCCTTTCACATTACGTAGTAATCCACTTGATGAAGCGCTCACCGCGCCCTCTATAATTCAGAGTTGCGTGGGTGGGGATTTACGAGACAATGTTCATCAAGTTTTCTTGCAGAGTTAAACCTAAAGTACACATTGCCATAAAAAATTTTATGCAAAATATTATTAATAAGTGTTTAAGGGGAGGAGTCCCACTTACTCCGTGGTTTTTCTCTACTAGGGCAAGTGGGTCCAATCACTATGGTGCAAGTGGGCCCCCTCATAATAATGATGATTTCAAAATGAAAAGCAGTTTTGATGAAGCTGCGCTGTAATGAAAGATAATTATTGAGATCTAGAAGAAATTGATGATTCAGATAACAAAAACTGCAAAAGCTGGCAACTATGTATTTGTGAAACTTGCATCAATGAAAACCATAAAGTATTATGAAGGTGTAATTTTAAAATATGATACAAATGAAAAAATAATAGAGCAAAATTTGACAGAAAGAATAGAAATAGCTACACTTTTTATTGGTTTCATGTAGGTGATGTTAGAATTATAACTGAGGATGAAATGATAATGCTTTGCCATCAGAAAACTTCAAATATACGCTGCCATTAAGTGTTTCCATTGTTTTTTCAACCTATTTTTTTTTTCTATTTTACCCAACATTGATCTTATTCAACTCTATTATGTTTATTCAGCACTAATTTATATGTAAATGAAAGAAAAATATGCATAACAGCTTTTAATGAATTTCACAGACACAATTGTTTTGTCTTCCACCTTATAATTTTCTGTCATACACATTTAAATGTAAGTAGATATCTCGTTAATGGATAAATTAAAAAAAAATATTTTCTACTAAAATTTTACATAACTTATCAGGTAGGACCCGCAAACCCTTTTTTTAGATATGCTCACTTTAAATATAAATAAATGGGGGTCGGCTCACTTACCCCTTGCTAGGGGGTAAGTGGGTCCCCCACGCTATTTTTTAAAGAATAAGATAGTTAAAAACATTTAAATCATTTTTTTAGGAAAGAATGATGAACTCCGTGTTTATTAATTAATGTCCAAGATAATATAAGTCAACAAATTTAAGCTGCATTGCTTTAAAACTTCTGTATATGGCTTTAAAAAAAGAACTGTTCTAAAAAGGGGGCCCACTTACCCTAACCAACTGTAATTAAGTTTAGTGCCAATTATTCGTAATTTCAAACGAGAATGTAATATTTTTATCATTTCGTTCTTGCCAGATAGGTGAGAAATTAAGCAAAATACTTAAAATCAACTCCAGATAGGTAGATAAAGATATTATTTTATTTCGCTGAAATTTTGTACAATAAATAAGCTTCATAAGAGGCAACTTTTCCGCATACAGGCTAAACTTATTTCGCACTTTTATTTTTTCATTCCATCCTAGATGACATATCGCAGAATAATTAGAGAGAGCTTTAGTTAAAATAATATATGAACTTTTTTAAATAGTTCTTGGGACTGTACACTTGTATGTTTATCACTACACAGAACAAGTCAGTTTAATTTATGTGCACCAGGATATTTTTTATCTAGCTGCAAAAAAGAGCGGCTTATCTCCCGGATATACCTGAAATTTAACTTGATGTTCAATATAAGTTGTTAAGGTTATAGTTTGAGTCTACTTCCTGTGTTATTTTTTTTAAATTCAAATACTTATTTCAGTCTGAAATTTTCCACCAAAAATAAGTAAATATCTAGAAGTCTTTATTTATTTAATCATTATTATTATTTTTAAAAAACCCGGTCAATGCTGTATTTCATCGGTGTTAACTTAATTTTTGACCAAACCTTTCCCGTTTCTTAAAATATTTCCAAGTCTCAAGTTTATTGAAACTACTTTTCAGAAAATAACTTTTACGACTTCTCAGAAAGAAACTATTTTTTTTTAACCATGTGAATTACGGCGTGCTTAAATATAAAAAAAAAGGAATTGCATTGAAAATGTTTTGAAATACGTCCTCGTATTTCTCAAAAATTCTTTCAAAATAAAATTTGTTTTAGACTCTTTACTGATTGTTGGAAATGTCTTTTCAATCGTTGCCGATTGCGTACAGCAATTGGTGAAAAATATTCCTCGTCCCTACTCTGATTTTCCATACTTTTGAATGTTTTGAAAGTCAGAAATCCCACGGAGAGATATTAAATGGTTTTCAAAAAACCTTCGTCTCTTACATCCATGCATTATGACGATAATGATGTCAAGAAGGAAAAACGAAGTTACCATTGGTTAAGATATCTATTGAAATTACTGCTTCAATAGCATTAAATTGCTTATTGAAGCTCATGAATAGAAACGTATCATTTAATAGGGTCATGATTTTTTCCATTGTTATGTAGAGAAAATTGTCATTCAAAACCCTTTTTCAAGCCACCAAAGTGTTGATACTTAAAGTAGTGATTGAATTTCACGAAAATACTGAAGTACGTCTCAGCTTATAAAACTATTTTATATTTAAATTACCTTTCAAATCAGAAAATAGATACGCGTTTTCTACAGCTGCAATTGATCATTTTGAAGTAAAATGTGATTTTTTAAATAGTTTCACATATTATCTAGTTTTTGAAGAACAGTATTATCCACCTTTTTGAAGAATAATATTATCCGCGTTTTTGAAGAACCCCAATAAAGAATTAAAATTAAAATATAAGTGCAATATATACTATATTAGTACTATATACTAATACTATATAAGTACAACAATGAATTAAACCCAAAAAATGAAAACAAAATTAAAAAGCTAAGATTTAAATAGCAGCGTGTGTAATATGAAACACTATACGTTTTGATAAAATTAAAATGCTAAACGTACATACAACAAAATTTAAAATTAAAAAGGTCCATGTTTTTTACGTCGTACATCCAGTGCACTTCTTTTACCAAGGCATTGAAGTGATAACATACCAACTTTGAAATGGCTTGCAATGAAAACATAACCTCCAAAATTCAAAATTTTTATTGATCATTGTACTGAACTGTATGTTTGATAAAACGATACTGTCAATGTGATTGCGAGAATCATAGGTGATTTTTATCCTAAAAAACACAAAATATCATACCCGTCTCCACTTGAGAACCCCCAAAAACGTTTTTAAAGAATAATAATAAAGTGGAAAGAAAATCTCAATGTATACATTTCTGCAAACATGCATGTAGGCCAGAATACGAAAATAAAATTGTAAAGCAAAGTGTTAAGTCTGCAATTCTGTGAAAGTTCCATTATTCCTAAAATACATTTCCCTACCCCGCCGGACGCGGGGGAATCAGCCCGAACACACTCGTGTAATAGAAGCATAGTGCAACTAGCATCCAACAGAACAACGGTTTTATTCGCTGGTAGAGACTTTAAAAAACTTCCAGAGAAACCAATGCAGATGCGGTTCGTGAGGTTCTTTTCGCATTCTTTTTGTTTACTTTTTTCATCCGAAGAATTTCAACCGCTCTCTTTCAGTATGTTTATGCATGCTAGGGCCGAATGTTAAGCTATAATATTTCGCGTTGCGGAGGCTAAGAACCTGGACATTAGCATGCACGGCGCGATGAAGTCTTCTTTATTCAACCGTGCATGGTATTCATGGGCATCTTGGCTTAAAGCGAGAAGGCTAAAAAATAAATAAATAAAAGACAATGAAAAAAGCCCCGCGCTCTTAAAGAATTCGGGAATACAACTGACTCGGTGGGTATGCGTTGTGTATTCTTAACTAGTAAAATATTTTCCTTTGGAGAGTCGGTTAAATTGCGTGCACTTTGAAAGACGAACTTAGCGTCTCCGCAAAAGGTATGCGTAAAAAATAAATAAAGATGCATTTTAGAACATTGTTTTCGCGCCATTGTGAATTCTGTCTGCAACTAACGCTCACCGATGCTATTTCCCCGATATCTTTCAAAACACGAATTTATGGAACAAATGACAATGCCGCCTTCTAGAAATTGCTTATAGTAGTTTTTATATACATAAAAAGGATTTTACCCTGTTTTTTCTTAACTTTCGAAATGAGCTATGTTGAATGAGAAATATGTGAAAAAAGGCCATATATATCTATAAATATATATATGGACTTTTTTCACATATATACTTGCGAAATGTGTGAAAGAATTTTGTTCAAAATATCTACTTGTCGAGAAGTTTTCGTGAAATTAGACATAAATAGCCATGCAAAGTATCTATAAGATCAATTAATATATAGTGTACTACTCAAAAGACCAAGATCAAATCATTCAAGTAATTTAGGCTTACCAACCCTTCCAGACTAAATGCCCCAATTATTATATTTTATAAATAAACCCACTTAGAGCAATGGTAGGCTCTTCTTTAGAGGTAGTGGTATGCAAAGAGGTGTCTCGAATATCATAAAATAACGATTTACTATTTTTTACCTATTATTACAATCTTAAACGAAATCTAAAGTGAAGTGTGACATTTTACGACATGTGATCTAAATTAATGTTTTTAAGAGCTTTAATATATACAATGATCGTTTAGCTGTTCGAACATTTAATATAGATTACAAAATCTTGCTCGTATATTTAAATATTGAGATCTCATGGGAAACAAAGTACAATTGTCTGCTGCTCACAAAACTCTGGATCTACTCATTCTTCATGCATATAAAATGATCACAAAATCTACAGAGAGAAGATCCATGACCAAGCGGTCCTAAGGGCAAAAGATATATGTACGGATGATCTCGTTTTTTGAGCAGGCAGGCTATATTTAATGACATTTATTCAGAATATGTTTTATTTGCCACTTGTTTGTTTTGAAGTAAACTTATTTTATGCATGTTTTATTAGTTTAATAAAATTTTCTAAACATAAAAACACGGTATTACAATTTTACACTTTTCTTATTGCCTTGACAATTTATGTTTTACAATTACAAATCATATTATGGTGTATCTTTTAATTAAAACGATTTATTTATTTATTTTTTGAATGATATTTATCACGAAGTAAAATTTTTAAAAGATGGAGGGAAATTTATTTAAAATATTATGTTATGTAAAATCAGAGTACTCAACTATGGAGTACAAAAGTTCAAAAAAAAAATCTTTTAATAGAGAAAAAATATAAATAAATAAAAACGATACAAATGTGCCTTTTTTTCTGTCACATTAGAATATAAGGTGGAAAAACAATTGTTTCACCCAATCTGCAAAAGAATCCACTCAGCCGATCTGAACTGTGACTTTTGCGAGGAGAAAGCCTGCTGAGACGACGAGTCATTTCTAGCGAGAAGGGGTGGTTCGCAAATCACCCTACCCCTTTCTTTCTTGGATACGTGTGTAGGGGAGACTGAGGACGGTTGTGACAATTTTCATTTGCTCCCCCAAAGAACCCTTAGTAATGACTGTAAGCTGGTTTAAAGTTTTTTTATGTTAAAGTGTACATTTGCCTGCTTATAAATACTAAATTTTTTTCCCTAAGTACAATAGTTAACTCGCAGGACCAAATTAAACAAAAAAGGAAAAAATGTCACAACCGACCCCACCCCAGGGGCGGTTGTGACAGTGCTTGGGGTCGGTTGTGACAAGTTCAAAAATACAGCAAAACAGTCTAGATCACTTTTAATTTCAAGTAATATTAAACTTAATTCAACATAACCTTCATCTGGGAAAGTTTAACACTTAACAATGTGCCTCGTTCAGTTGAAGTAGAGTTATACCAAGTTTTGCAACAATATCAGGTTTTTGGAATTTCGTAACGTCTGTTTTGGCAACATTATGCACATCCTGTGGGTCATAGCCGTGTCTGTTCATAACAATTCTTAAGTATCAAAGAAAGATTCTATATTTATTTGTTTTTTGAAGCTTGTTACTCTTGAAAGGCTAGTTGCATGAGTTACACGAACAGACGTGAAAAATTTCTATTCATAAATGAACGAAACCATTTCTCAGTAGCCATTTTACTCTCATGTCTGCTTTCAGCTTATATGTAAGCTCAAAAACACTTTATTATGAGCAATATAACCTATGCACACGTTGTTTTCATTGTGACAGTGCCAGCCGGCTCCATCGCGTTTACGAATGAATGTTTCGTGGCAAAGACTTACGATTAAAGTTGCATTTCCAAAGCTGTTCGAAAGAAAAAAAAATCACTTCTTTATAAGCTCCTTTATATTCCATTAGGTCACACTGCCCTATATTTGTCTTCTTCAAGCGTATTATAGGCATCAAATATGATAAAAAAATATTTTACTCGTGTCACAACCGTCCCTACGCAATTTGTCACAAGCGACCCCAACCCACGAACAGCAATCGCCATGGCAATACGAAATAGCCTACATAAAAAGAAATCACTGCTTTTTCACTATTAAGGCTCACTACTAACGGGAGAAAACTTTCATTTCTCTATCTGTACCCATTCAACAGGAATTATTAAAAGAAATCGAACAAAACAACTTACTTTTGACTGTTAAAAAGTAACCAACCCCTCTGCTAGCGTTAATGTCGCTCGATGGCTACCGCAATGCTTTGACACACATTCAGACAAACATGCTGATACTCTCTCTCTTTGCTTCAACCAGGTATTAATTATGGTTTAGCTAATATGACGACTGTCACAACCGCCCCGTGTCACAACCGTCCCCAGTCTCCCCTATATGTTTATTTGCGGATGATTATAGGAGGGATTTCCCAGCTTTCTTTTCAGTTTAAAACCAGAAAGGAAAGATAACTGTTTTATGTCTTGAAAAAACAAGAATGTTTTAGGTACCAAAACATTATGCTGTTACTGTGGTTCTCAGTTATAAATTTTGACACGTAATTTTGTATCTGAATAATGTCACACCTCATATTTATAATAGCTTTTATGAAATGCAATACATAAACTAGTGAAAGGTTTTCATTAATACATTCGAGCCCGCTTATTAGAATATCGGTTAAAAGAATATCTCGTTTAATATAATACATTTTTCATGTACCAAACCGCTATAATGCATTATTTTGATTCCGGATAATGGAATATCCCTCTTATTATTATATTTTTTCTTGGATAAATGGCTATTCCATTAGGCGGGTTCGATGGTAGTTTTGAACTGTAGATAATAGAGCTTATATTTGTAACGAATAAACTTCTGGGTTTTTCCTAGCCTAAACAGTTACGAAAACAAGCCTTGATTTTAAATAAAGTACATTAAAAATCATAACAAGGAAGTTATTTCTAACAAATCAAGAGATCAAGGAATTGCAGCCACGTTTTGAAACACTCAATTATTTATTTTTTTTTTAAACGCTGTTTTTTTTTCATTTATAATCTTTATTCTTTGTAGTTAATTACTCATCATTTCTAAATTGTATTGAGTAAGGTTATTCTTCAGGTATTTTGAGTAAACTCCATTGTACTTTTTCAAACTTTTTATTGATTTCAAAAATCATACAAAGTTATTACTAATGCTTCGTAGTTTTAAAAATGCATAATCCCTGAAATGTGCATTAAAAAAGAAATTATTGACTAAGTAAGAAAGGGGAGTGAAAAATATTTTAAAGCAGACAAAATGAAAATTTCAAGTCAAATAGGCATTTAAAGAACAATAATTATCAATAACAGTATTAGACGAAACAAATCACCTTAGATAAGCAGCAACAGAACATCGTTTTCCCGTGACGTCAACTCACCACATTTATTATCTGGTTTGATATCTACCAATTGTAAAAAATATAATAAAGCCAGGATACGGCAAAAAGAAAATGATTAGCATTTTAGATTGCTTGGTAAGCTGTTAATGGCAAACGGAAAACTGTATATTGTTCTATAATTGCTGACCCAGGTAGCACAAAAAACGTTTAAACGTTTTATAAACATTTTTAATCCGTTGAAACAACGTTAATAACCATTTTACAACCTTTAAACAACGAAGTGTGCTACTTGGGGAGTTACGTAACAAATATTTATTATTATTTTTTTAATTTCCAAAAAGCAATACATGAATAAAAAATGTTTATGTGAAAGAGTGAACAAGAAGAAAAAACAGATATGAAACACATTGATTTACGATTTCACCGGCAGGAATGTTTTCATAAAAATATTTCGAGTTAAACAAAATAGTTATTTTATAAAAAAATACAATAAAAAATTAAAGAAATTGCTTTTGTTATTCTTTAAAATGGCATTTAATGGACCGAAATGAAATTTTCACTTGAATGAAGATTTCGTTCTTAATTTACTGCATATATTTATCAATGTAGTATTTCAAAATAAGATTGGATGATATAACAATTATTTTCTTTTTAGAAAACTTTTGAAACTGTTAATGATTATTAAAATGAACAAATTCAATTTCATTATTTAGATACTAAATTAATTTGTTGCAAGGAAAAACTATTATTTGACACAATTATTTGAATTAACAATAACATTAAATTGACTAAAATTTACTTAGAGTATTTAATAGAAATGTATTTTCAAAATAAATGCTAAATATTTTGCATTTTCTAACGAAATGTTTATTGTTACGTAACACATTTAAAAAAACGCCCTTTTAAACACTTAAAATAGGAAAACAAAGTTCTGCATTTAAAAATTTCGACAATGCTTGCGTTTACCCTTACTCAGAAATGAATTTTAGATTTACAATAAGTAAGAAGACAACCTTTTATAGGTAAATTTGGGCATACTTCACTTAGGGATACATTTAAAAAAACCACTTTGTGGTAAGGCTCGTTTAAAGCGGAAATAAGAAAAGAGCAAATCTCTTTTCAGATCAAAGTAACCATAAATGCTAAAGTATTTTAAGCATTTTATACATTTAACTCACCGTATTTTATTTTAATTTAAAAAGTGAGTGTTTTAACAATTTACACTAAGTGTTTAAGTGTTAAAGCTAAAATTCAACGTTTATCTTTTGAAATAGAAATATAGCTGTTTAAATATTCGATATGTTTAGTTATTTAGTTCAAGAATGATTGGTCAAGTCAATAAGTGTTCAGTATCATCCCCAACTTCATTGACGGTTATTGATTCTACCTTAAAATAAAAGTTCTGAAAATAACGTAGCACACGTAGCGTCTAACGTAGCGTACGGTATAAGTGTAAAATATAATTAATTATGTGATGCAGTTTGATAATGTAGTAAACATGGTCATAGAGATATTTTATTTTGAGTTCGAAAGTTCAAAAAGGAAGGTTCAAGGTTTTTAATTTTCTTATTTATTATTTTTTAAATAATCAATATAATTAAGATACCTATCTCGTATATGTGTATACAACAAATATACAATATTGCACTCATTACTGGCTATTTACTTAATTTACTTTATCTCAATTTCTTTCTCGGGATTTAAGGAAATAAGGCAAAGTTTTCAATTTTAACTCATTATTTTCTGCGGCACTATATCATTTATCAAATAAAATAAAAATATCAGTCTTCAGGGCAAACAAATGTTTTCGGATTTGGCACTTTGTTAAGATACGTTCGATCACTTTAAAAGATTGAGAAAAGGTGCAAAAACAATAGCAGGTCATTAAGTTTCCATCTTGGACAATTTATTTTTAATCGAAATTCTTTTCTATCGCAACATCCTTTAATCTTATTGACTTGTTTTACAGAGGAACTGGAATCTTAATGAGCTCCATTACACTGATTTAGACGGAGAATTTTTTTTATATACGACGACTGAATGCTAACGCAGAGAAATTGGCTTCTTTTTTTTTTACTTTCTTTTATTTTAATTTTTCTTCTTTTCTTTATCCATCTCCTCAACCCCCTTGTTCCACATCTCTTGTAGAGTCGGTCTGATTTGTCTTTTTCATTGCAGCGACCTCAGGAATTGCTCTTTTGAAACCAGAGAAGCGTAAAAGCAATTTGCATGTTATTATAGGAGCAATGAAACCGTAAGACAAGCCGCAGGTTTAACCTGCTATCTGAGTTTTTTTTCCAGTCTTAATAGAATACGGAGTCACTGTTTCTACTTCACTGCAGTTCGAGAAGACTTCTGTTTACCTTCACTTCTCTGCAATTGAGGGAGGGGGCTTAGTTGCGAGTCAACTATGTCGGTTAATTTCGAAGTTCATTAATTCTCTAGGCCATTTGATTGAAAAGTTTAAAAATCTAAATGCTAACCGTGTTATTATATACTTTCTAGAAATAGTGGATCTAATATAACTGCACTATAAGAAATAAGTGTTATTTTTACAGTTTAATACAGCTAATTTTATAGTAATGAAATGTAAAAATTGCTAATTTTACCGTAATAAACAGTAAAATTTCCAAGTTAAGTTTATTCCCGTGCATTTTTGTTTTAAAATGGAACATCTCCTGCCAGTACCATACTGCTGTTTTTACAGTATAATACAGGCAAATTTTACGGCAATAAACTGTAAAATTACTAATTTTACAGTAAGAAACTGTAAAATTGCTAGTTTTACAGTTTGTTACTGTGTGTTTTAGTTTTAAATTAGAACCTCGGCTGCCAGTATTATATCGTAAAACAACAGTTCCTTTTTTGTGCGTGTTGTTCACCCTTAATTCATAACAAATAGTTAATGTTACATTATTAGTTTAGTTACCATGCAGTAAATACTAATCCATATTAACATACTAAAATGTTTTGAAAATTGTTCAATTTTTGGAAAGTAACGTATCTATATTTAATTTCAGTTACTTTAGATTTAATATTCATCCTTGAACATTCTAAACCTATCTGCTTTGTAGAAGTGAATAAATGTTCAATAAGCTCTAAAAATTATTAAGCTACAGTAAAGTCGGGTTACTTGGACCCTAGGGGGTTACTTGAACCCATTACAGTAAAATGATAAAATCTAGGTTTGGTACTTATTAGTTGAAGACTTGCACGTAGATTTTTGTTTCTCCGCAAGGTAGAAGCACTCTGCAATATCTAACGCTAGTACCAAACCCAGATTTTATTATTTTACTGTGGGCTCAAGTAACCTCCTTGTGGGTCCAAGTAACCCGACTTTACGGTACAGTTTAATGTTTGCAAAATTGAATCGATTGTATCTATTATTTACATTTAAAATTGTTAGTGGTTTAACATTAGCAACTATGAACTAACAAAAACTGTTTACCCATTTTCGTTTATATTTTCCTTAACCTTTGGAAATTCATAAATAACCTTTTTAATATTAACTTCAGCTTTCAAATATTTCGTAAATGCTTCAATCAAAATAAAATGTAAACTTTGTTTTAATTAAAGTGGTTTGAATGTAAAAAAAAAATACATGTCATACAAATAGTATAATTGCGGATTTTTTTTTAAATGCAATTTACAATGAATACTGTTTTTTTTATTGAAACATTTTATTATAATTTTATTGGTCTAATCTTTTCCATCACTTTCTTTTATTATTCCTAGGTTCAGTAAAAATGATTATGAAGAATATAACGAAATGTAAAGAAATATGAGACGATCTTCTTTTGGCGCATTTTCTTTTTTGTTTTCTATGAACTCATACATGTGTAGTAATTTTTCTCTACTTTTATCGTAACAAATAACAAGTAAATGTCATTGTTATTGTCTCAAACCTATTGCGGCTATAACCACATTATTGGTCTCGTAAATGATCTCAAATCTATAAGGAATGGCTCCAGAAAAAATGAGATACGTTTTTCTTACCTAAAATACGAGTAAATTTTAAATATACCGTAAAATGGGGTGTATAGGAACAGCGGGGTCAATCGGAACAAAACTTCCCGACCGTACAAAGAAATTCTTCATAAATATACTATTGGGTATTTTTTGCCATTAATTTTTTTTTAGAAAGGCAAGATCATAGGAAGTAGGAAAAAAATACTTTTGTCAATCTGGAAATGCTACTGGCTTCTAAGGAGGGCTGCACGTGGAATGCTAGAAAACATCACATTTTCATAGACTGCAAAATTTCATATGCAAGAACAAACCTTCTTATATTTTAAACCTAAGACTGGTATGTTTCAATTATGCATGTATCTGAACAACAGAATACCACATTAGAATTTACATTTTTTATAAATTGTGTTATAAAAAGGAAGAATTCTGAAAAATGCCATAGGAAAAAAAATTGCGGGGTGAATCGGAACACTTTGCTCTGTTCTTCCAATTCAAGCTTATTTGAAGGAAACTGTTTGAAAAATCAAGATTTTGACCCAAATTCTTCTAATCAAGACAAGGACGAGGATTTATTACTGTTTATCCCTTCTCGTAAGCAACTAGATCTTACCAGGAAAGTACGCGATCATGGAATAATGATTTTTTTTTTAATGAGTACCAATCGAAAGAGCATTGTAAAACATGTTTCTGGACGCATGCGTTTTTGCCCTCGCGCCCCCGTTATCGAAATATAAGGTCCTAAAGTCAGCTGAATTTTTTTGAAAAATCGCCAATTTTAGCGATTATAATTAAATCGGGAAGCTGCGGCACGAATTCGCTATTAGCGTCTAACGAGAAACTTGATCCCCATTTTTGGTCATCTGCAAAGCTTGTGAAAGACGGCTGCTAAGCTAAAGCTACTATAAAGCCTGTGTCGTGAAAAGTAGAGAGCTTTTTAAAGAGAAAAAAAAAGTTTAAACAGCATCAAAATTAAATTTTATCTTATTTGCGATGAAAGCACGTCCCTTGTTTAAGGGCCCCGGGAGGCGACAATGGAGCGTCCTGTTTTTTTTTTTTTTTTTTTTTTTTTTTTTTTTTTTTTTAAGTGTACGTGCTATTCTGTAGTATGAATGGGGGGGGGGGTGATATATTAGGTTTTTTAATTGTAAAAAATGCAAATATAAATTTTTCGCGGGGGGGGGAGGGGGGAGGTTTTTTTTTTGAACTGGTCCAAATTTACTGAAAATTTGTTCAAATAAAAAAATCAAATAGGAATGAGGTGTTTTCTCTGTGATATTTCGAAAAAAAAATGTTTGATTGAATCGGACTTATTCCCTCAAAAGTTATGAGAGAGTGTAGGGAAAAATATATCGAATGAAATATTATTAAAATCAAAAAGTCGAATTTGGGAGTGTGCTGTCCTCGCTGAGATGTTCCGATCAAAAAAAAAAAAGTCGAATCAGACTATGCACTCAAAAGCTATTGCGGGAGGGGGGGGGCAGAACTGACCAATAGATAGACTGACAGGTACACAGTTTCTGCAACTCAAAACCCAACTTTCCTATTTTAAATTTCTCTGTGTATTTAGTTATTTTTATTAAGTTGTGCTTTTTCGACTCAATTGTTTTGAACGGTTTTTTTTCAATGCATCACTCCTTCTTTCATTATTTTTTCACCAATTTCTACTTTTTCAGAAAAGTAAGCTAAAACTTGTATTGATTTACAATTTTGTTAGTTTTTTCCTACCCGTTGAACATAAAGCAGAACTAGTAAAAGTTATACTAATGCTGTTAAACAGTACGAAATTAACATGCAATATGTTTTACATTTACGTTACAGAGACTTTTCGCTACAGTGACCAATTCTGTTTGAACAGCAGGGGTTTTTACAATGAATGTCGATTCTATTAGTATATTTTAAGAATGAAAATAACTATTTCCCTCTACCCTTGATGTAATTTCCGACATGGATATAATTTTGCAGCTATTGACATTTACTATTCGTTTTCTTTTTAAAAGTTCTATTTATTTTTTCTCGATTTCAATTTAAAAAAATAAATATTTTTGCTAAGAGTGAGCAGATAGTGAAACTTCTTGTATAGATTTTTTTTAAATAAGAACTGATATCATAATCCATGACAATTTAATTTCTACCCCAAAGATTATTTCTTTCATTTTTTGTACATGAGCTCATATTAGCTGCTTTTCATACATATTTAATAATCCCGAATTATTCATTTAGAAACACGTGCAATATATTTTAACGTATAATAATTAATACATACAACTTAGTTCAGTAAAAAAACTTAAAATAACTAAAATTTTAAAATGTATTGTTATCATGCGTAAAAAGAAAAAACTTTAACTTCTTTGTAATATTTTCGCTCCTCTGGATAAAACACTCTCTTTCCACATCATAAATCTTGACCAGCATTCTTTATTTTAGCTCATACAAGTAAAGGGTTAACGTAAAACATCTTACTTTCTTTGCAAATGACCAAACATGGAAGCGATGCCAAGCAAGCAGCGGTAGGGAGAATCGGGAGGTAGCTTCAATTTCTTGCCAAGTCTTCAAATTTGGCTACTTTTCGGCCGACTTTAAGACCCCTTAGCTCGAAAACGAGGGGACGAGGGCACTTGATCTTTGGGTCAAAAACATGTTTCAGCTTGCTCTTTCGAATGGTACCATTTTTAACTTTTTTCATTATTACTTAAGTCGAGTACTTTCCTGGTTAGAATGACAAAAAGTTGCAGATTTCAAAAGATTTTTTCTCCAGGAGACTTCTTTTTACTTAAAATACGCGGGGAAAAGTCATATAGACATTATATAGCAAAAGACCAGTACACAGACAGTCATGAATAAGCGTTAAAATCTTTCAGGACAATCTCCAAAACCCAGAGATTTCAAGAAACTAAAGAAAAGACAGAGTTCATCCCAGAAGATGCTATGAAAAAACTTAAGCCAAGTCACAATTGCTAGTTTTAAGGACAAGTACATATTTGTGGACGATATGAGTGACTTCAGTTTATGTTAAAGCTTTGTATTTCAATTAAAAAGCATTTCTTAAAATTAATTTCAATTTTTCATAAGTTCAAAATTATTTTGATTTTTGACAAATTATAAACGTTTACTGGCATTGAAATTATACTTTTATTTGACAATAATTATCTGTTCTTATTCTCCCCCATCAACATTACTCATGTTTGTGAGACCTATTACAGGTTAAATGGAAAAAAATAAAAATTTTAACATGTGTTCCGATTGACCCCTATCAGCGGGGTGATTCGGAACACCCATAATTTCCAATATATTTTAATAATAACTGCTCAAAATGTTTTGTCTTTGCTTGGAATATCAAAAGTAAAGCAAGACCGAAGTTTTTACCCAGAAAATCAAATAAAAAAAAATCTTTGAACTGCTTTTTTTGCAATCAAAGCTGAAAAGTGTTCCGGTTAACCCCATTTTACGGTACTGGCTCCTGTTTTTTTATTCTTTTTTTTTCTCATTTTCTAATGAGAATTTATAACAAGCAACTAATACAAATTTAGGTTTACTTGTCAATAAATGTCTTCTAAATCTCTAATATATAAGCTTATAATATTTTCATGAAACAAAACATTATTCTGCAAATGTATCTTAAATGAGCTTAAATAAAGAAGTTGTCATGTTTGCTTTCAGACAAGTAATCGCTTGGAAAGCAAATAATCTCTTCTAAGTAACTGTATCCCTTAGGTTAAAAGATATAAATCCGATATCTTCATGTATTCAGCTTCTTTTTGGTATGTCTGAAGATAAAGGGTCTTCCCAATATAGGAACGCACATCAGTTGCTAGGAAAAAGAGTTTTTCTTACTTGTTGACTGTCTCTGCTCGAAAGTACGTTTTCATGTCTGGATTCATCACCAGATGAGCTAAAATAACTCAGAGGTGAGATTCTTTTCGATATTCGCATCTTTTTACTCTTTTATCTTGAGTAGAAGAGAATTTTGTTGCACTTTTTATTTTTATGAAGGATCTTTTTGTAAGAAATTTCATACAGACCTCAACAAGAAATCGAAAAAATGTCGACCTGCTACATACAAAATTAAACGCACGAGAAGAAGCAGATTTAGTACACAAAAATGTGTAGATATTTTAATCTCTTGTTAATATTCATTTTACTCTTAAATACAAACAATTGTCAATACAGTATTTCCTTCTTCGATTCGATTATCTTGTTCTCTAAAAGAAATCGTCTTTCAGATATATAATGTTCTTAACTAAATAACTCAAAAAAATCTTGGACAGTGATTGGGGTGCAATATGTTTTTATAATGAATGAGTGTACTAGCCCATACTACTTAAGTATGGTAATTTAAGGACATATCGCCGCCTTAAGGGAAGATGATAGACAACTAGACAATATTCAAAAACTTAAGCAATTCTTTCTCCAGAAAATAATTAGCCATATCGATAAGATGGTTTAGTCATGAAGGTTTCGTCAAATTTTTTAGTCTTACAGAGGTACTGGGTTTTAATCAAAAATTTTAGTGCTAGATTTATGCCATGCTAGAGGTTTCAAAATGTTCTGCATTTAGTAGATTGTAAGTGTACGCAGTTTGTGGCGTGGCACGCAACCTTCTTCCCATGTCCTAGAATGTGTTTGCCTCACAGCTGTAAAAGTTGGTTTACATCTTGAATTTTTTCAGCTTAAATAAGATTCCTGACACATCCCCGAAAAAATAAGATCAATAAATTCAGATTTGAACTTCTCGGAGACTCAGGAATAGGCCTCGCTCTTCCAATCTACGTGTGTGCGCAATCTAATTTGCAAGGCTTCCAGTACATAAAAACTATAGTGGAGTAGGGATAAGTGGGGTGAAGTGGGGCATATCATGCTCAAAGCAGGTAGAACACATCTGTACCTGAGTATCAAAACACGAAGAGAAAACATCCTCCTCTAGCATGCCAGAGTAGGATTTTATTACGATTTCTTTCATTGGACATGTCTTTCTCAATTTGTAACCAGTTCAAAAATTCGTACCATAAGAGCCAACGAAGAAAATTAAGGCATTTAAAAACCAATACCTGAGAGAAAACTGTCCTTGATTAAAAGCAATATATGACAAAGAATACTTCGCTATACTAATTAAACGCATTTGCATAGTTCGGAAGTATACTGTTGAGCTTTATATCAGCTATTAAATGTGAAATCACTATCTCCAAAGTGGGAATGAGACTGCGGTTTTGCATTTTTTTCAGATTTAAAATTTAGGGACTATAGACATGAAATCACGTTTGCGTGATATTCAGAATAATGTGAGAAACGTTTTTAAAATATTGAGATCAGAAGCTTAAAAAGAACTCCAGTATGGCAGCCAACTGAAGACGATACCTCTTTGATGTTTATTTCTGGACACTAAATAACCTTAAGTGCAAAAAATACAAGGCGTAGCCTCAAATTACGATAGTATTTTTCATCTGAGATAAAATATTTATACACGTGCGGGTGTGGGTGTGTGTGTGTGTGTGTACTTTATTAGCCGCATTCAGGTGTCAGGTTAGTGCGTTATATAGCAGAAACATTTAAAAAAAAACTCCAAAATAGCAAAAATAAATGCATTGCAGTTGCTATAACTCTATTTTTGTGAAGATCTGCGATCATAGTGAGTTACTAAATTACGAATTTACTCGTGATTTTAAGGATTTATGTTGAAGAGTGCTTTGACACAAGTTAAAAGAAATTCCAAAAACTATGTATGCGTTTGATTGTATTTGTTGCAATTTACAGATAGAAAAACATGTATTTCAGTCAAATTGTTGGATAGAAAAATGTCCGTGCATCGTATCTTCATCAGTTTTTCAACATAAATCAACCTGCCCCGTATTGTTTGCTCTTTAACACGCTTCAAAACTACTCAAACTCATTAATGTAAGCTTTAATCAAAATCTACCCATTAATCTGATATACATATCTTAGATAAACGATTTCGGATAAAGAGAATGGATATGAATAGGCGCTGAAAAGGATTGTTCCACGGCACTCTCGTGCAGTACCTGCGGTACAAACAAAACACCTCATCTCAGTATTTGTCCAAGTGACATGACCAGAAGGTTGAAAAGCCCGAGCAATTTCTGTCCGAAAAGCGTTCTGCGTGACTAAGTACCTCGGGCGATTCTATGGTCCTGAGATAAACTAGCAAATGTTGAGAAGCATATAATTAGGACTCTGGCTGTCAAACCATTTCCCTTTGAAGCGGAACGCCCTCATTAAGTCAATGATTTTATTCTGCTCGTTTCAGGGCCTAAAGATCTGTGCTATAGCGTCCGAGCCCATCAGGCAATGAAATTATTCCGTCTAGTTTGCGAAGGCATTTTGCTTGAGTGACTTTACCCGATGAGCGCTTAGGCGGATGTTACTGCGGAAAATCCTTCATAATTTGACGATAGGGAAATTTGGAAATATTTAATGCTGTTTAGTGGATTGATAAGAAGCTTTGGTGATATTTAATATGTTTCTTCATTCATTTGAATCAATTCAATCACATATGTGGGGTCTGCATGTGCGTATGTATGTATAAGGTTTCGTGCAGAATAATTCAATGCCACAACTTTTTGAGATCATGCTAAAGTAAGCACAGTATGCCACATGATAGCACATTAAACATTATAATCTAGTTAAATTAATGTATCAAAAGTATCTGTTAGGTTATAGGTAGGGGCGAGTAGTTATACTCTGGATAATATTTTTAATGAAAACTTTCTTAAGCTTGTGCATTGAGTACGTAGTGGGATTTTCCATTAAAATTACAGCTACATCCATAAGCATCTCCAAATCAAAAATTTCAAAATAATAATTCTACCTAGAGAGTTGTAATAACGTATGACAATTGAAAAATGAGGAGAAAACGACACATAGGTTGATCAGTTTAACCTATAGCATATTGTAACTTTAAACCCCTAAAATCATATATCCGTTTCTATTTGTCGAATCTATAACATGTTGATCCCGAAATAAAAGTTGTCTAATTTTAATACCACTACATTTATGACTTTAAATCGTAAACCCATAATTCGCGCTCACAGCTTATACAAGGACTTAATGATTCATATACTGTTTGCATATTTTGCTACTTCAATGATTTGTTTAAGGGGATTTTACCAATTTGCACTTCATGTTGAACTAGATGCTGAAACTATGATAATTCATTGTTTGAAAATTAGATGATTTTTTTCAAGAATGATTTTTAACGTAAAATTAAGCTCTTCTTTATTTAAAATAAGGTGAAATACCAAATATTTAAATAAAGTTGAAAATTACGGAAAAAAACTAAGATCTTTAATCTTTTATTTCAATCAAACGTTCTTCGCAAAAGAAACCAGATTTTTGCGTTGAGCTGAATGTATTGAACTCCAGGTTTCCGAGTATATTGTTAAATCTGAATGTTGTGTTAAAATGCTTGGGCACGTCTCTGTATAAATATATGACATGCAGACAGTTTATTCCGTATTCATGTAACTTATTCAAGGAAAGAAGAAAAGTAGCAGATCCTTGTTATAAAAAAAGTGATGGCGAAATTGAAAATCACGAATGCCTAATAAATCTAGAGCAGAAATTTCTTACACTATTGAATACGTGTTTCGCGAACATTAAGCATTGGACAACGAAAATAAATCGTGGAGCTGAAACGAAGGATAATAAACGGTTATATGAGTTCCGTGGTTTAAAAAACCATATATGGCATAATATTCAGTATTAAAAGTTTTGTTCTGATATTAGAAGGCTTGAACTAGAAAACTTTGATGTATGTTCTAGTACTTTGCTGGTTTTAAAAGCTTAAAGACTGAGTAAAGTATTAAAAAAAAAACAGAGAGTGGTTTATTGTTGCATTATTTTAAATATGTATTTGCTATAATATTGGCGTTAAGGATTCAATAACATGATGGTAATTCATTCTGACACTATTCATGCTGTTGAAGAATTATGTTAAAATATATATAAAAGTAGTGAGATAAAATTAGTGTGAAGGTAAAATTAGTGGTGAGTAAAAATGGTGATCGATTAAAAACTATGAAAATAATCGAAAAATGTTGTGTTCCAAATCGCTGTTGCAGGATAAAACCGTAGAAAACACAGCAGAAACATGTCAGTGTTTCGCCTAATGTTACTGCCTCAACACATACAACAGTACTTAAATTAATAGTAAATTCATGATAATTGAATACGTTTATAGTTTCGCAGTATATAGCAAAACATGGTTTATGAAATTAAACCTTAATGTTTAATGATTGATATCTATATATTTTCAAAAAAAAGAAAGAAAATAATAATAATAATCTACAAATTCGCCTCTAAAAGTTTGCATAACCCAATCAATGCATTTAATCATGCATCAAGCTATATAAATACACTTATATTTAAGCAGAGTTGATAAAACTAAATAGCTGAATTATATTTTAATATTCTAATCAGGAGATGCAATTACAACTTGAGCTCTTTCCCCATTTTAATTATACTTTTCTATTCGACCTCCTGAGTCCAAAACTAAATTAAAGATTTCGTTTTCATAATTATTATCAATAAATGCGTTAATATGGAAAGTCGCTATTAAGTTAAATATTATCTATCATTTCAGGAAGATTCTTTAGTTTATGCTATGTGTTTTATCGGGTAATTTGAAATATTAACAATTTACTAGATCCTGCTACATTGATTTTCTACAATTATCTGGCTACAATGGATGTTTTTTTAATAATGCTTCATTATTCAAGATAAAGACAAATTAATTTCAAAATGCTACTATGTACATATTTCAGAATATTATGCATTGCATAACTTGACTATACTTAAAAGAACTTTGTTATAAATTAGACAACATTTCCGTATACAGTTAGATTTTAAATATTTAATGAACAATGCATCCAAAGCAAAATGTAAGCATTGACTTGGGTAAAATGTAATGGAGCTCAATTATACATATTTTTCTTACTTTTAGATGAGGTAGCTCAATGGCTAATGGTTATGGTACCAATGTTTTTGATTTTATCAGTTTAAGACTATATTTTGAATTATTTAAATATATTTAAGGGTCATTTCAGAGCAATCAAATCAACAAACCACCGGAGCAACGAAAAGTTTGACCTTTTCTGATTTAGGTTAAGTAGTTTCATCTTGTCAGGTTTGCAGTCACTTCGGCATTACGAGAAAAAATAGTTTATGTTTAAAATCTGTTAAACAGTTAGTTTTTTGTGTTAATACCCCTAATAGATTTTAAAAGGGCAAACATTCAAGTTTCGATACTTAAAATATTCATTTTTCTCAGCTTCTATAAGAGCTAGAACGTCGTACTAGGTGTCAGTTAAAAACTCTTTAAATTGATATTAGTATGATATGCCACCAAGTTATGTGATATCAACACAGATTACGGTCTTAAAATTATTAATGGACCTTGAATATTTTTTTCAAAAATCTAAAAAAGAATAAACATTTCGCTTTCTAATGCGGTGCACGTGCGATAATACTTTCCAAATAGAATTGTAATGGAATCATACTGAAAAATAATTATGAAATATTTAGTTAAAGCATAATCTTTCAATTTTAACTGGTTGATTTGACGTGGAATATCCCTTAAGTCCTGTGAGAGGATGATGGAATATTTTATATAGAAACGTGGTACATTAAAGCAAAATTGAACGCCGAAGTTTGAGAAAGCTTCAGTTTTTAAGAAAAATAAAATGAAAAAAAAAAAAACTGTCAAGTAAATTTAATACTATCAGTTACAATTTGATTGATTCAATTAAAAAGAAGATTTAAAAAATGAATGGTATGGAGTAATAATTAATGTGTTATTCTTCATTTTCTTAAAGAATTTCAAAACTGCTATTACTTATTTCATTTCAGATTATATCTATGAAGTAAAACACAATTGATTGAATAAATATATTTGTCACTGGTAATATAGATTTAAATATTTCACAAGATTGATTATATATAATCTTCCTTAAAGCATTTATATGATAAATTTTTAACTCCCAAACATCCATCTGCTTTAATTGAAGAAAATATAGTATCAACATAATTTCTATATAAATAACGATTTGCATCTCGAAATTTCCACATCACGCGTAATTATGTTAAATAATAATTAAAGAGGGAACTCCTTAAACATTTTAGCATTCTTTCTCATGATAAACTTCGACGAACGCTAACGATGGTCAGTAATTATGAATGATTTCGTCAAAACTTTCTTTCAATTCCCCCGTAAAATGAAGATGCAGTAAGTTATACTTCTTAATGGTGTGAAAGGAATTCTCACTCATTTGTTTGCGTCAAGTAGTAAATTTGCTCAGAAGAATAAATTAAGCCCAAGTGTTAATGTTATGCATGGGAAAGGTTTACCTCAAAGTTTTCTATTTTGAGCTCTTAGCTGCTTAGTCTCCATTGCTCGAGTTTCAAAAATAGAGTAAACAATGAAACTTATATTCATTTGTGTAAGTCATGAAGTACATTTTTGCAGAAAAATAAAACTAATCGGAAATATTGTCGATGTGAAGGAAAAGTTTTGACTTAAATGATTTTGATTACAATATTTTTGTTTATGACCAAGGATGCAAGTCAGCTAAAAATTAGTAAACTCTACTGTGGCATATGAAGAAAATTATTTAAATCTACTTTTTAACAAATTCAAACACTTGTAGAAAAATGATATGAATTTTGCACCCATTTGAAATGCACCCATAACTGCATGAGTGTTCTTATTATTGTTACAGTAATGTTTACTGATGATAACGAGAAATCAATGCAGGCAGCATTTGTCTACAAGTATGTTGTACTCTAACTACTACAGCGTGTAAGAAAAGCGAAAATTTCCGAA
This sequence comes from Uloborus plumipes, assembly GCA_038373865.1. Taxonomy (NCBI): domain Eukaryota; kingdom Metazoa; phylum Arthropoda; class Arachnida; order Araneae; family Uloboridae; genus Uloborus; species Uloborus plumipes. The sequence continues at coordinate 282,965 of JAXGGA010000012.1, forward strand.
TTTGTTTGTTGAATTTTCATGATAGGTAAATGAGTTCAGTTTTTAGATTTTCTATTAACTAGCTTATCACCATTCAATCAACTATAATTGGCTTGAAAATTTGACCTAAGAAATTTACTTCGTTTTTTGACAGAACAAACCAAAATTAAATTGTATAAGGCTTTTACAATGTAAATAAATCGCTATAAGAAGTTACATTTTGCATAATGTCTTAAAACCTAAAAATAATGATAAAATGATAAAATGGCAAATGTAGGTCAATCGGATAATAGGAGTACAATAAAATAATAAGTTGAACAATGTAGAAAGTGTCACAGCTTAAAAATTTTGATTGTAAGCCACATAGGTTTCAAAACATTAAAAGGCTCGACTTGAATCTTAGACTCAAACATCCTTACATTTAACCTTTTAAAATTGAGTTGTTACTTACGTGAATTTGAGAAAAATAATTCACATTACAAAAAAAACCCCAAAAAAATACATTTCGTTACGCCACAAAAAAATTTACAGATTAATTACGCTACAAATCTTTAATACATTACTACTTATATTGAATTATTTAATTTTTTTTATTCTTTCTTTATTAAAATAAAGTATATTGAATTAGAATCAAATATTATATCTATAAACTCTTTGATCACATTACTAAGAGCTTATTAAAATATATTTCTTCAATTGTGTATTTTAAAAATTTATAAAAGTGGAAACTTAACTTCAGATTTCCTTTGCTAATAAGGTACAAAAGTCACCCTTTTTTTTTTAAACCAAACTTTTAAATCTATACCTTAGAATCTTAGAGAAAAGGATATTTATTCATCTGAAATATATGTAAGAAACCCAATTTTTTAACAATAAATTTCAAACCAAATCAATGGATATCATATTCAGATTGCTTTTTTTTCTTGGAATGTATATTTTTTTGAATTTAAACAAAATTTTGTAACCGAAAAAAATGATATTGTTTTCCTTGTTTTAGGGACACATAGAATTTCAGGGAAAATAAAAATATGATTTACCACTTTGTTTCAAAAACAAATCTTACATTAAGGCATAAATTTAGCCAAGTTTATATCAGAAAGAAATAAATTTACTTAAACCAAAAAAAAATGCTTTTGAAGCAAATATATTGCTTAAAAGTTCAAAAACAGAAATAATTATATTTGTTTATTGTTTTACGTGACCGTACATGACTTCAATAAGAAGATCCTAATGTAATCTTGTGATACATTTTAAGTGCGTGTATACTACCTTTCTAAGCACAAAAGTCGTATCTGTCGCAGAGGTGAAAATTAGAAATTGCTTTTTAAAGCTTTAAGCCTTCGTATATTTCAAACAAATTCACATTTGTATAATAGTTTTTTAAAAAGTTTTCACTCACAAATAACCATAAAAAATTGTGTTTTGGTGAAATATGTTAAAGAGAAAAACCTTATAACAATAACTCAATTTTAATAAAAAGTTAAGATGCGACTTTTGTTAAAACCATTAGAGAATATCTCTTAAATTGCTCATTAAAACCAATCTAATGTTTTATTAAGCACTTGTATATGAAATACTTGTTTTGATGTAGGACATTCAGAAAGTATCACACATTATATTAAATTTAATTTAATAAAGAGAGATATTTTTTGTTAAACATCACTAGTTGAATTTACTGCTAAAGTATATAAAATTAAGGTAGAAAAAGGACAAAGGGAAATGTTTATCTTCAGTACATTTATGTTCATTAAAATTTGATGTAAATATTTATCATATTAAATGATGTTTTTACATATAAGCTATATTATGCAAGGAAAGGGAACGCATTCAACGAGATGTGTATTGAAATGAAGATTAAACCCGTACCTGTTATTTTTAAAGATTTAGTCCCAAAAAGAAGGCTTAACATTTTCAACTTCGTAATCTACCCTTTTCTCCCGTGCAAACATATTTGAAGTTGACGAATACTAAGTATAGTTATGATCTATAATCACATAAGGATTAACCCAACATAATGAGAATGAAACAGGCGCATATTTTGTGCGGCAAATTCGTCAAAGGACTGGATTAACTTTTAAAAGTATACTCTGCTGTATAAATTAACACGTGTTTTATATTTAAATATGTTTCTTATTTTTCTCTGTTACTCCTCAGAGGTCTTTTTATTTAAACACAACTGGTTAGATAGGGTACATGTAATTCAAACATTATATTACTAAATACTACACTGCAACGTTTCTTGACAAAAACATCGTGACGTCAGCGTGACGTTTGTGTGACGTTAGCCTATGAAAAACGAGCTAGATAAAACGTCACAGCCTACTTGGCGAATTAGAGGAGATCGCTGACTGCTTGTGAGCTCTTATTGGCTCCTCCCGTTTTGACGTTCAGTGTCGAGTTAAGTTTCTGTCTACTATAGTGAACTAATTTTACAATTAGGAGTTTTCCATATTATTGCTGGATTATTTATTTCTGTATATAAGTGCAACTAAAACCAGGGATGCCCCCCCCCCCCAGGCTCTATGTCGCTAATTCCCCACCAAAATTTTTCACAACTCTTGTGCTTTTTATTTTCTCCCTCTTTTTTTTTTTTTTTTTTACTTTTTTTTAATATTATTTATTTATTTTTTACATTATAATTATTTTTTAATACATTATTTTTTTTTATTTTAAATTATGCGCAGAATGGAATCGTTTTTTCCCATCCAGACATTCCAAGTACACACACTCACACAAATAATAATTTATTAATTAAAAAATAATAATAAAGTAATTTAAATAAAAAAATAAATTAATGAATAATTTTAAAAAACAAATAAATTAGTTAACCCCCCTAAAATTTAATGGCGTAACTGGCGCCATAATCTCACCCGTGGGCACCCCGACTAAAACAACACCGCGTAAGTGATATTCATATATGCCTTAACTATGTGTGAAAATATTAATAAAAGCTTAAATGCAAAGTTCAGTTTCTCTATGGTATAAAACATTCAACCTCACCTCGTTAATTACTGACTTTAAAAAATATCATAAATCTTCAGTGGCTTACATTTACTTCTAAAAAGAATGGTTTTGAGAAGCATTTTCATTATGATCACGAATGACATTGCTAGAAATGTTTTGAACTGAGATTTTGTTTTGAAATAGAGTTATATTTTTTGCTCATGTTTTTAAATTAAACTATAATGTTTGCATAAGTGTGAAAACGAAAAATTTCATCCATAAATAAATGTCTTAAATGTGGCTGTATGAGCTCAGCATCTTTGAGTGAGCATTTTTAATTTCCAGGGTCTCTTAAATGCTCTGTGGGTTCACCCTCGTGAGAGAAGTCCATCGGCCCACTCGCTTCCCTCCATAGTGGTGTCATAGTATTTGATGGACTAAATTGTAATTTTAATTATATCAGTATTTCAGTATATGTATATTTCAGAAACTGTTAAATGGTTTTGGAGTCCCCCTCCCCTAACCCAGAGTGATGTCAGCCGGTTAAAATGCCCTCTAAAAAACCATTCGTTTTACAGCTTTTAATGTATTTAAAAATGTTGATTGAAAATTCAGAATTGAAGTATCTATATTTTTCATAATCTCTAAAAATGCATTTAATTGTCGCTATTCTACAGGTGCATCAATCACCCTGCTCAACCTCCCTTATTGTTGCTACTAGATTTGATTCGATAAATATAATTTTTAGTCGGCTACCTTGCTTAGTGGTCAGAGAACCGGTCTGACCTGAGTGGGAGGTTCCGGTTTCCAATCCCGGCTCGAACATGGTTGCACTTTTTCTCTCATGTCCTTGTCCTTTCTTTGTGCGAATGTCTTGTGCTGTGAATGGATGCCCAACCTATAAACAGGTCCTCACAGGTCCCACCCTATAAACAGGCATGTGTGTACTGTGGAATCGGGCTTCAATATATATATATATATATATATATATATAATCATGTCACTTGATTCCCACGTCATGAAAAATGTATATAAATTCAAGAAAACAGTTATTTTTCATTATCTCAGAATGAAGAATCTATTACACTATTGGAGCAGTTCCAAACACCTTCAGTTCCATTTATTTCCCTCTCACCATATATCTCACAATGCTTTATAATACGAAACGAAGCGTAAGCAAAACACCGAGCAAGAACAATGCAATTTGTCTAGATCAAAAGCTCTCACGCAATGAGCAGTTGACGGTACGTGCCCCATGCTATGAAAAACATTTTATCACTGTTTGCGTGCGATCTTTCGCAGGAGATAAAACCAAACTAAGCATCGCTCGTTTCATTGGGTGTTTCCGCGCAGAAAGGGAAAAGGAATGTGAAACTTATATAAATGGTATTTATATGTATACATGTCAATTGTAAGTATGTATATAAGCGGTATAAAGGCTAAACGGTGAATACTAAACAGCGGGAAGAAATGTTGCGTTAAAAATTTTATAGTATTGCGTCTGGACTCTAAAGAAAAACGGCAGCAGAAAAAGAAATAATAAGAAAGAATAAAGACATTTAAGGGTGCAGATATCAGAAGGGCATATTGGAACCAACAACAAGTCATAAGATTCTAGTGGGTAAGAAAAGTTGCTTTCAAACTAAGTATATCATAGAAATTTCAATAAAAAACAACATATAAGATATCTATCGGGGATGCACCGATAAGCAAATTGGCCGATTACCGATTACCGATTAATCAGTTGTTGACAATCGGTTTAGAAATAGTAAGTAATTTATTTCCGTGAGAAGTTTTTTTTTTTTTTTTTTTCAATTTCCTAATTTTCACAAAAAATTTCAATATTTTATCGAATTTCTTAGAGCTAATTTTCATATTATTGTCAATAAGATTACATTAACACATTATTAATTATGTTAATTGGACATAAAAATTTAAAAAAAAGGGGGGGGGGATTCTGTGGTGAGCACTCCAATTTAGGAGCACTTTTAATTTAATTTTTTAAATAATTAGTGGCAATTTAATTCAAGATTTTTATTCTTTGTAAAAATAAGAGGTTATCTAAAAGCACTGTACTAATGAGAAAACTGTCACCACATGAAAAATGTGTTGCAACATTGTCTAGGTATATTTATTCAAAGTAGGAAAATTGATTTGTTAAAAACTTTATATCAACTGTGAGGATTATCATTACTGTTAATAAAATTATTCATCATATTTTCTTAGTTAAGGTATACTTTGAAGAAAAATATTAAAAAAAAAACTTATGGCCGATTAATCGGCGTGATTTTGGCGATTATGGCCGCCATATATATATATATATATATATATATATATATATATATATATATATATATATATATATATATACAACTTTGCGAAAAATATTTTGAAAATCTGAAGTAATGAGAAAATTTCCAAAAGACCCTGGGGCCTTCATCAGGGGGATTCCCCTAGGGTAGGGAAAAGTGAAGTGAGATGTTTCTAGCCAGTTGCAGGCAAAACGCCTAAAAAGATGCAAGTTTTAACCCCCGACATCTCACAGACAAGCAAAAGGTCACTAGAAGTTCGATTCATTTAAGCAAAATCATAAGAGAATGAAATTCAAAAAATACCATATCAAATTAATAAAACTCAAATATAACTGAACGACATGAAATTATAAGAAATACAAAAATAAGAACTCTCAACCAACACTGTAAGAACTACAAACCTATGGCTTCTTCAATGTGCTACCGATAAGACTGTTTGTCAATTTTGCGGGATAGCAGTTTTCAGTTCAAGTTACAATTAATTGTCTTATTGCTGAGTCTAGATTTGAATTATTGTTGCAAATTTTTTTTATCGTAAAACTTGTGAAATGATAATGTTCTTGAAAACCTTTTTACTTAGACAACTGTGAAAATGGATAAGTGAGTGCACTTTGAAGTTGAAATCTATATGTTTGTCATAGAGTGCTAGATTGACACCTTTATCTTCTAATTTAATGTCCAGAAAAGAAGCAGTGTTGTTAATATTTGTTTGTTTTAGCAAAAGTTCTTTTAGATAAATATCCTTGTAGAGACTATGGAAATTACTGTAGTTAAAAATTATAATGTCATCAATGTACCTGAAGGCCTCAAGATCATTGTCGATCCGAAAATTTGATTCATAAACATGAAGAAAAGCATTTGAAAAAACACTGGAAAAAGACGTACCCATCGAAATACCATTAATTTGCTTATAAAAAGTAGAGCCATTAAAAAGATAGTTTTCGAAAACACAGAACTTAACTAAATTTAGCCAGTAGCTTCTTTTAGACCATATGCAGTATTCATACTTTTCGTAAAGTTTATTAGAAATTTCTAAAATTAGATGATTAAAGATATTTTCAAAATCAAAAGTATCAGTACTGTAAATATTATTATTACGATTATTTAAGAAGTTCAAAACCTTTTGGTTATTCAAAATGATTAAGTTTTTTTCTTCAGCAATCTAGTGACCTTATGCTTGTCTGTGAGATGTCGGGGGCTAAAAGTTGCATCTTTTTTAAGCGTTTTGCAACTGGCGCCTGCAACTGGCTAGAAACACTTCACTTCACTTTTCCATACTCTAGGGGAGACCCCCTGATGAAGACCCCAGGGTCTTTAGGGAATTTTCTCATTACTTCAGATTTTCAAAATATTTTTCGCAAAGTTGTATATATATATAATTTTTTTTTTTTTTTTTCGCAAAGTTTTATACTTCTAATTTGCAAAAGAATATATATATATATATATATATATATATATATATATATATATATATATATATATATATATATATATATATATATATATATATATATATATATATATATATATATATATATATATATATATATATATATATATATATATATACATATATATATATATATATATATATATATATATATTGATGGGGCAGGATTTTGGGCACGAACAGACCTCTCGATGGTGTCCCATAAATGCTCAATGGGATTCATGTCGGGCGATCTAGGTGGCCAAATCATTCGTTGGAATTGTCCAGAATTTTCTTCAAACCAATTGCGAACAGTTGTGGCCCGGTGACATGGCGCATTGTCATCCATAAAAATCCCATCGTTGTTTGGGTACATGAAGTCCATGAATGGCTGCAAGTGATCTCCAAGTAGCTGCACATAAGCATTTCCAGTCAATGTTCGGTCCAGTCGCACTAGAGGACCAAGTCCATGCCATGAAAAAACAGCCCACACCATTACGGAGCCACCACCAGCTTGAACAGTGCCTTGCTGACAGTTTGGGTCCATGGCTTCGTGGGGTCTGCGCCACACTCGAACCCTACCATCGGCTCTTACCAGCTGAAATCGTGACTCATCGGACCAGGCCACGGTTTTCCATTCATCTAGGGACCAACCGATATGCTCACGTGCCCACGAGAGTCGCTGCAAGCGATGTCGTTCTGTCAGTAAAGGCACTCGAGTCGGTCTTCTGCTGGAATAGCCCAAGAAATCCAAATTTCTCCGCACAGTTCTAGCAGACACGTCCATTGTACGTCCCACATTGATTTCTACGGTGATTTGACGCAGTGTTGCTTGTCTGTTAGAATTTACGACTCTTTGCAGACGTCGCCGGTCTCGATCTTTAAGTGCAGGCGGTCGACCACTGCGCTGTCCATGGTGGGATGTTATGCCTGAAATTTCATACTCTCGGCACACTCTTGACACAGTGGATCTGGGAATGTTGAATTCTCTAACGATTTCCGAAATGGCATGACCCATGCGTCTAGCTCCAACTAACATTCCGCGTTCAAAGTCTGTTAATTCACGTCGTGCGGTCATCATCACGTTAAAACCTCTTCACATGAATAACTTGAACAGAAATGAAAGCTCTGTAAAAGCACTGCGCATTTATACCTGTTCTATGCGATGCTACTGCCATCTGAAAATTTGCATATTGCTATCCCATGACTTTTGTCACTTCAGTGTATATATATATATATATATATATATATATATATATATATATAGATCTGTGTGTGTGTGTGAATCCTTACAGTCGTGTGAGTTTTATGTACACAAACAATTAAACATCTGTATTTTTTCATGGGAAAGAAGTTGTTTTCAAGAAGTGGTTCTAAATATTAAAAAAGGATGCATAAAATAATTTTTTGTCTAAACAGCGAAGCATTTATCTGATGGTTGAAAATAAAATTTATGTCTAGAGAAATTCCTTGAACCGTCATTGCAAAATAAGATTTTGCTATTTTTTAGAAAACATTTTGAATTTCTTGATATGTTTCTTTAATTCTTAGTTAAGTGTTTAATGTAATTGAGGTTCAGTTGAAAATCTATTTGCTACTTTAGATTCATCAAACTTAAACGTTTTCCGTTAAAATAGAGATTTAGAAAATGTGTAAAATTTATTGTAAATGAAAAATAACTTAAATATTTGACTTGTTTATAAAGCCTTAAAACATTTCTAAATGACCCGAATTTCAGACCGTCTTACAAACATTTCCTGAAATACTTTACAAAATTGACTAAACGGAGGGAAGAATGGTAAAAATATTCTTTGAATCAATAGTAGAAATGTTCTGCGTATCTGCTTCTGAATAGGTACATAAGTGGAAAACACCGGAATTAAGTTTGAAATATGATATCCAAAAATAGTATTTTCTTTCTCGTGTTGGCAATTCTTTCATTTAATTTAGTTTGAAGTAGCATTTTTACATACTATATCGTACCTTGAGACTCACATGTCTACTTAAAACCTCTATTGATTGAAAAATGAATAGGAGTTCGTTGAAATTCTTTCTTATAAGAAAGACTTTTTTCTAAAGATAGGAATTATTTTATAAATTATTTTTCCCATGAAGCTTAATTTCATCTAACTTTTGACTGAAAAATGAGCTAAGAGGAGAGTTTATTCATCCACATAATTAAAACGTTTTGCTGTTTAAGTGCAAGTGGAAATAAATTATGACTAGAAATTTAGAATAAAGGAAAATTTCCTTGCTTATCACATAATGTAAGGATAGACTCTAAGACTCAAGAAATTAGTAGCAGTATTCAGCTTAAAATAAAACGTACTTACAAACTTGCGTTATTCATCATCGATCTCAAACTTTCCTTTATTTTTGTTCAATCATATTATACGATGAAAAGTGACACATCCTTGTGCAGGCGTGTCATTCGAAGCACGTACAAAAATGTTCTTTTCTATCCCTTTTTACGTCCGTGATGCGTGACCAACCCAAAGATACCAAGTCTGTCTCGAACATTTGGCGGGTGACTTATATTTCAATGAACCGTTCCTTGGACATGATAGTGGACTTATTTTTTTATTGATTTATTTTTTTTCTCTCTCGAACTTGTGTCGCAGTACTCTATGATTCTACTCTTTAAAAGGATTTTTTACTTTTTTATCCGCTCTCATTTTAGTCTTGTGTGAGTGTACTAATGTATATTTAATCAGACGATATTGTAAAGATGTTTTTTTTTTGATAACATTAACTAGTAGGGATGACTTACGTAATCTTAGTAAGAGCTAAATAGGGAAGCTCATTCCGAATATACCTTGTATTTCTATCAGTAAATTGTAGAACCTTACGAACTTGGAAATGTCGGCATTAATTTTTAATACACTTTAAATTTTTCTTTTTTAAAGGTATACGAAAATCAATTAGAAATGTTTAAATTATGTTTCTGATACTTCTCAGCTTACTTCCTTCAAAACATATCTGCCGAGCTAAGCGCAAAAGTCTTATCTGCACTTTTAAACAAAATTGAGCATTCGTTACTAGGTTTTATCTAAATACAATATTACATGGTCATTTTAGTGCGGAAAATATTTTTAAAAACTCTCTGAAAAAGTGTATTCTGAATCAAATACATCGAGACGCAAAACTGAAAAGAATTTTTACTCAGTTTGCGCTCGACTGCAGGCATCACTTTTGCGCTTAGAACGGCAGATATGTGCTCAGCGAAACTAAATTGCAGTTTTGAGTTTGGCTTGGCTAGAATATATGCTTAATTCTGCTTAATTAAGTAAAGCACGGCTTTAAACTGAAATAAATGTGAATAAATAACATTATAGTGTCATTATAGACAAATGTTAATTCCAAAAAAAGTTTTTTAGCGCTACGTCATCTTTATTTACAACTTTACAGGCAATAAATTGAAGGGACACATAGACTAAATATTATACTTTTCACTTTCTTATAACCATTAACCTAAAATAAAATATAAGCATACCAGTTCAACATGAAATTAAAAATGAAGTTTTAATTAAAAAAAAAACGCATTTTTATTTAATAAACAGTCAGTTAAAAGAAATGTGTCAATAAATTATAGCTCCCATAATCCAATTTTGTGCAGCAGATAAATCGAACCGATATTTTGGCATTACAACAGATCAATGGCTATAAGTTGATTTTTAGAAATACCACTTTAAACTATATTTTATTTGTTAGAATATGATTGTATTCCGACTTTCATTAAAAACTTACAAATCATTTGACCAAATATTTGCTTGAAGCTGAATCATTTGTGCTTGAGCAAGTAGATGAATAACTAAATAAAGATTTAATGTTTTTTGCAGTTATTTTTTGAGAATGAGGTAAGGTCAAGTGGGGTTAATTATGAACAAATTTTTACATGTTCACATGCTAACTGCTCTCTGGAGCACCATGTCCTATTTAAAAATCTGGACACTCATGAAAAACAATTATTCACTCTTCTACTACACTACGCGACATTTATTTTAAATATTTTGGCTGCTGCATGTTTTGTAAAATTCGTGTTCTTAATTATCCCAATTGTTCTTAATTACCCCGTGTTCACAATTACCCTACTTGACAATAGCGTTTTCTTTCTTCATTCTGCTAAGAAGTAAAATTTTCATATTATATGATTCGGCATCATTCATTTCTTATTCTTAAAATGTATATATTTGCTCGTTAATTTGTACACCCTAAAGTCTTGTAGTTTTTTGTTAAGCAGTTATCAGGGTTATAGGGGACTGGAGAATTATTTTCCACACATTCTGGTTCGTGTTCAAACAATAGAGATAGTAAAGTCAACTCTTGATGTTTCAATCAGTTATCTACGTTATCTGTTAGAGATAATGATGGTTGGCAACTAAGATCAATTTAACATATAGCCAACACTTTTATGGCTTGAAAGAGGCAAACGCCAAATAGACAAAGCTCCGCTACGTTAATAAGTATCAACACATTTTTCTTTTAACGCCATAAATTTAGTTTTCACTACATGAATAAAATACTTAATAGTATGTGAATTCACTACATGATTAACATTATCAATGTGAATAAAATATCTAATATGTGTAAGACATACCGAATTATACACTCCTCAAAAGTAAAATTGGAACACCAAGAAATAATGTTCGCAACGACATGCAAATTTCAGAAACGATAGTGGTTAGATTGATATGCAAATGATTAGAAAACCAGAAAATTAAACCAATATAAACCAATTTAATCATTTGCATATCTATCTAACCACTATAGCTCCTGAAATTTGCACGTCGCTGCAAGCATTATTTCTTGGTGTTGCAATTTCACTTTTGAGGAGTACAAGTATGATCAATAAACCATACTAAAAAGTATTCTTCCAAGAAAACTTTGTTGAGGAACATTAAGTGTGAAAAGAGCAGTTAGCCTCTAAAATATTGAGTAGTCAGTTATACATTTTAGAAAAAACAGCAATATATTTAAGAAATTGACATTAAGAAAGACCTGTAAAAAATAAAAAATAATAATAATACAAGGAAAGGCTTCAACATAATTAATGCAACTGTTAACCCCGTACTAATGAATTGTTTTGTCACAAAAATGCACAATTTATAGGATATAAACAATTCATTAGCATAAGTTTAGCAGTTATTTGAATCCATAGACTGATGTTTTACCATTGTTAAGGATCATCAATCTGGAATAACAATGTCAAAGTTGGGGGTAATAAGCTTTTCATGTAATCTTGAACTGTTAATTTTGCAATTAATAGACGCCAAATGAGTTGTTTGAAATGTCCTTGTACTTGTGAGAGCATTGGTTAGTAATCGTAAGTTTAACTCCACTTTACAAGACAGAGTAAAAACCGTGCGTGCGACCCTTCATTAGTGAGCAAAAATTAAATTCAGCTGCCAGCGTGATAACAATTTTATATTTTATAAAAGGCTTACCATCTGTTGTCATGTTATTGCTCATTCAATCTGATTTCGTCCAATAAGCAAAACAACTGTTATTTCTGAATTCATAAAGGCAGTTTTGTATTTGCTAGTCATGAAGATATTTGAAGATTTGACGACATTGAACAACAATTAAGCGACGAGAACAAAACTTGATAGGAGGACGATTATGAACACGATTATTTCAATAAATCCTAATCTTGTTTTTTTTTTTTCCCAATAAAATGAGTTTTGTTACTAAACTCATTGTCAATGTTAACTTATCATTTTGTATGACTAAAGAGGCAAACAGCTACAGATGAAACAGATGATGAAAATTCGATACTTACTTAGAATCAAGAATTAGTAAAAGACAGCCAGTGGCTGTATTCTCAGATTTGAATACCGAGTCTTATACTTCGCGAGTTATAGTTATGATCGAAGCTGAGCACAAAAATATTCAAAGGTAATTAAAAAAACATCCATTCAGAAAACGCTTACAGTCCTCTTAAATATGTAAAATACGAAAAAAGAATAAAGAACAATTGCCAAAAGCAGTTGAATCTATTAAAAATAAATTACTACGTTAAGTGAAGTATTTTATATACATACTAGCTGCGTGGCCCGGCCTTGCACGGGCTACCTCTGAACAAAAAATTAACAACCCATGAACAAAAAATTAGAAAAAAATAAAATTTTATATAAAAAAGTAAAACCGACTTCAAAAACGCAGCTGAAAATTGCACTAAAAAGTAAAAAATAAATTTATTCTTTGAACACCATCGATACTACTTTTAAACAAGAGTTTTGAAATCGGTGTCGAAACAGTTAATAAAATAATTCTTACCCATTTTTTGTACCATTTGATTGATTTTTCCCTTCAAAAAACACTTGAAATTGAGAATGAAACATGTTTGTTGTTTTGATTATGAAACACGTAACCGAAGAATGGGTACGAATGATTTGATTAACTGTTTCGACACCGACTTCAAAACTCATGTTTAAAAGTAGTATCGATGGTGTTCAAAGAATAAATTTAATTTTTACTTTTTAGCGCAATTTTCAGCTGCGTTTTTGAAGTCGGTTTTACTTTTTTATATAAAATTTTATTTTTAATTCATTCTTTTCAGTGTAAATGTATACCCGGAATAGGGACATGTTGCCATCGTGACGCTTCATCTCACTTTATTAAAGCGTCTGAAATTTTGAAAGATTGCCACTAAAAACTTTTTTTTTCTTTTTATGATTTATTTCTATGCTGATGTAATTAAAACATTTTTAAATTATTAGTTTTTCACCCGATTATGCGGCTAAAACTGGCCTGCAGGTTAATCCGCAAAGTAACCATTTACCGCCGATTCATTAGTGTATCACTAATATTAAAATTTAAAAGTTTAGGTGATGGGAGCCTGGAAATATATTTTTTAAAAAATTGGGGTACTCGGGATTAAATATGTTCTATCAGTAAAACTGCAGTTTGCATGCCGCATAATCGTTTGACGTAGACAGTGCATTTTTTTCTGCTGCTTGAAAATCCACCGCCTCCGTCGAGGATCGAACTCAAGCTATTGCGAATGAGAGCCCAGCGTCTTACCGCTAGGCCACTCGATCGCCGAGCTACTGTGACCTAATAAACATCAAATCGCAAGAGTGTGCGTGTGAAATTTGAAATTCAGTTCATGCGCAAAGAGGGTGCGCATGAACGGAATTCTAAAGATTTCCCTCAATTTCTTCAGGATTTCGTTCTTAAACCCCGCATCATGGGACCATGGAACCACTAGGGAGGTGTACCCTTTCCAACAAAAAAAAATTATCAAAATCGGCCTATTCAGTAAAAAGTTATGCGTGGTCATACATAAATATATATATATATATATATATATATATATACCGGTCGACCAGAGAACCTCCTCCGTTTTTTCGTCGGTTAAAAAATAATTCCTTTGTACTATAAGATAAGCACCTCCTTATAATAATAAAGTTACAAAGAACAACCACAAATGAAGAACAAATACTAACAATGCAGAAATATGGAAGACAAAAGTTAATAGAAAAATCATACAAAACAAATTATGTACCTGAATATCAAAGAAAAACACGAAAACCATTTCGTGATCTTAGCCATGTGGCAAAAGGCAAGACTCTCGAGGCTAGAGCAATTGTCAACCATCGCTCTCTACACAGTTGCTAAAAAAATAATTTTAACGAGCAACATCTCTTGAGAAGAGTGGAAAATAATCCACATTAAATGGCAAAATCATTGGGGATCATTGGAGTGCAAACTATAAGCTCCCCGTTTGAGCAACTGCTTGATTGTCAACCATTGAATGTAGAGGGTGCCTCCACAGTTGCAAAAGCTTAGCAATACTCTTTATGAGCGCCATCTCTCGAGAAGAGAGGAAACTAATTCTTTTCGTAGAGTTTATTTTTTTACATTATCATTTTTAGTTATAACAATAACTCCTATAGCCTAAAGCCTTCCTGGATAAATGGACTATTCAACACAAAAATAATTTTTCAAATTGAACCAGTAGTTCCTGAGATTAGCGCGTTCAAGCAAACAAACAAACAAACAAACAAACTCTACAGCTTTATATTATTAGTATAGATATATGTCCTCTAGTGAAAGAGAGGAAACAAAACATCCTGTATTAAATATGAAAAATTTTTCTCCTATTTTTGCAGTAGCTATTAGTATTACTTTCTACAAATTAAACATCATGTATGATTCATGCCTTACTAACTTTGAAGTCCCAAAATAATCTTTAAATGATAATAAAATACTGCTTGTGTGATTTTAATTTATTGAAACTTGTTGTACATTCAGAACGCGTTCTCAAAATTTAAAGTAAATGTAAATAATATAATTCAATAAAATGAATGTGTGTTGCACATTCTGTTTGTCTTTCTTTTCAAAATGATGTGTATCAGTTTCATTTTTTAAACACTTATACAAATGACGCTATACTTTTAAAATAGCAACTGTGATAACACAAACATCAAAACTATCACGTTTTTTGCCATTGACATATTCGTATAAGTAGCGTCTACTCTAAGAAAAACATTAGTTTTGGTTGAAATTGGCTTAATTTTACGTAAAAAGAAAAACATACCTGGTAACTTTTCTAAAAATGCCTACTTTTCTTAAAATTACTTTATTTCTCTCCCTTTCACATTATTTTTTTTTTTATTTCTTCACCTTTTTTATTTTTCTTTATCGTTCTTCAACTACATTATATAGATGAAAATTGACACATTCTTCTGGCTACGTGTCATGCCGGGCACGTTCGAATTTTTTTCCCTTCATATTCCTTTGTCACGTCGTGAAGCATGACTGAATAAAATGTACGAAGTTTGTCTCAAATATTCGGAATTGGACTGCGATGTCCGACGTCTCAATAAGCAACTTTTGATTATCACTAAAAATATTTTCATGCTCTCTTTTTGACATAAGATTAAAGTCATTCTCCAGGAGAACTAATAAAAAACTATCAAGTTTAAATTGCTGTCGGATACTTTTTTGTTTAACAACGACTGATTTTTATAATTCACTTTTTTTTAAATTCATTTATTTATTTTTTAAACAGAACTAGTTCAGGTGTTTCTATTTTAACATTAAAGAATTTATCGACTACCGAAAAATCTTCTTGTTCACCCATTATAACCTTGCACTAATGCAACTCTGAAAATTTGATCTATTGACTTTAGAACAGCTTAGTTACGTTGTTTCTTTATTTTTTATTTTATTTGAGTTACTTGTGGTAAAAATTAAAAAGGACTTTAAAAATTTACTCTTTTGGTCGGTACCAAGATTGTTTTTTCTTTTCTTTTTTTCAAAACATTGAAGTAAATTTGCCTCCTTTGATCAATGAAACATTATTTTTCACCTATCAATTTTATGGTAATAAACTGAAATTGCTAGTTTTACAGTGTATTACTGTAAATTTCAGAGTTTAAACTGAAACCTCGAGTTGCAGTATTATTCTGTAAAAACAGCGGTTTATTTTTTGCTGTGTATTCACAACGTTTTTATTTTATACAATTGCTGAAAAAAAAGGCTTTAGTAAGAAAAAAAAGGATCAACAAATACCGTAAGAGCAATTCGTTTCATACGTCCACAACCGAAACCCTCTTGCCAAAGCACATTGCGTGTAAAATGCTTGATACTTCGAGCGAGATGGTTACAATTTGTCTAGATCATATCTTAGCACGCAATTGTATTGGGAGAACTGGAAATCTTTTGAAGAAAAGATCTTTCGTATCACGAAAGATAGTGTTTACGTTTTTATGAGGCAACCATCACAAAAATTTTATTAAAATTAAAATCAATGTAGAAGACACCGGAACACAGAGAGACGAAAGATACAAATTCGTAAACTTTATTGCTGTTAAAAGGATTTTTATATGGATTTTTAATACAGCTTATGTATAAAATCTTCTGAAGAGCAGAAATGTGCATTATCATTTGAAGCTTTTGAAATAAAACAGAAAAAAGGAGTAAATTTTGTCTTACTGTACTGTGAGACATAATCTGTTTTGTTCACATAAGTACACATAAAGGGGAGAAGTGTAATATGGAATACCATTTACATTTTTCAAAATAACTTTTTTTTTGATAAAAAAATTCAAAATCATCATATGTACATACTAAAATTAATTGTAATGAAATGTGTTTTGTAAAAAAAATACTATTTATTTATAAATATAAAGAAAAAATGTTTAAAAAAAATACAAATGAAGGCTAATATGAAATACTCCGGTAATATGGAAAAGGTGATGTTAACCATTGAAATACTAATTAACTTTATGGAACACTGTTATCAGACCACAAATGAAAAAATAAAATAATGAAAAAAAAAATAATAATACTTTTATACTTAAGTATGTAGCTATAATTTTTGACATTAGGTGTGAATCATTTCTGTTTCGAGTTTATTTACAGAAGTCACAGATGCAATCGTCTTGCTTTGCTCCCATGCAGTCAAGGTGAGCCCACGGACAACAACTTACGCAATGAATCCAAACTTCACCTCGTTGATCTTGAGAGGATTTGCCGCCGCAAAAGATACATTCAGCGTCTTTGCTTTCTTGTTGTCTTGAAATACTCAGTATTCCATACTACCCGACACGCCATCTTGGAAAATGAATATTTAAAATGATGGACTAAATATTGTAAGCTAAAAATCAACTGCAGTATAAAAAACTACAATTATTTCAGTGTACATTACGGTTCATCGATACTTTAAGTCATATGTATACTAACAGGTTAAACATTTGAAAACTTACCTCCAAAATCTCTTGAGAATCAAAAACTAAACTTATTTTTAGCACTTCAATGACAACAGTAAGCGGCGAACTCTTACTGCAATGCAACATGGGAGTCTTTCTTCAGTAGTTCATGTTATTTCCACGATATTGCAGCACCGAACGGAGTAAAAACCTCGGTATTCCATATTTCCCGACTATTCCATAATACCCTCCTCTCCCTTATCCTACAAGGACCCGTTTATAGGGCGGACATCCATTCACAGCACAACAATACATTCACACAAAGAAAGGACAAGGACAGGAGACAGAAAGTACATCCATGTCTTAGCCGGGATTCGAACCCGGGACCACGCCATATGTGTCAGACTTCTCTGACCACTAGACAAAGTGCCCGGCTTATGTTTACTTTACAGGGTAGCATGATCTTCTTCATCTTCGGTTCCACTTAGAATCAGCTGGTCAGTTACAGGTGAAGCTAAAACAACTGAAACTAGGGCAATATCTACACCCATCATTTAAGGGGGTCAGCTGAGTTCAATTACACCCCCTCTGACTTTGAGAAATCAATGTTTTTACACATAAATGAGAGTGGGTTTTACTGTTTTCCGTTTAAAATTGCTTTGAGTTTTCCTCCTTTGACACCCCCTCCCACGGAGAAACTTGAAATGACTGGAATGACAATATCTCTATCGTGTGATTTTTTTTTTATTTTTTTTGAAACCCGAAATGACAATAAATCGAGTGAGTATGTTGACTATACACCCAGATACGTTGTAGATAGTCCGGTTTACCAGGGTTGTAGCTCATAAATTAGTCTATTGCTGAAATGAAGAAATGAAAATGGCTGATCATGTATCTATTTTCGTTTCTTGAGGTCTAATTTCTTAGACTTTAATTAGTTAAAATTTCTGTAAAACAAACTAACATAAATTTCAAATGGATAAAAAAAAATTGAAATTTACCCTATTTAAATCATAGTTTTGGGTGTGCACAGTGAAACAGATTTCCTCCTGTCCAACTAAAGACAGTCTCATTGACCCCACGCCGCCATTTTAATTATATTCTACTATTTTATGCAGTTTATTTAAAGCCTAACGCAAATGTTTCAGATGACAATTAGCCCCATAGCTAGTACAATTAAATTAATCAAATGCTTATTTTAATCATAAAAGTACAATGGTAGAAATCGATGTATATCCCAGTCGAAAAAAAACATTGCCTACGTGAAATTATAAAAGTAACTATCATTAAATTCTAAGCAAAAGCAGTATCTTCCAATACCAGAATCCAACTAATTGCTGCAGATGTATGAGTCCCTGTAGCTAACTGTAATTTCCTATTGCTGAAAATCGCAAAAATTGCATTGTCTCATTGTACCTCCATTTCCCTGTGCTCTATTGTTTATTAAAACGTATTTTCCTGCATTCAAAACCCTTAGATGTCTAACTCTTAATTTATTAAGGGATATTATTATCTTATGGATTTCATTTTATGTGCATTAAAACGTTGGATTTATGGTACAAACGAACGTGATAGAAGTGCCACATTATCATATATTTAAAAAAAATATCCACGCTAATTTTTAATTCTACTATTAAGCTTATCGGATACTTTACCTTTCTAAAATTGTTGTCAAATTCTGATTTTTTTTTTTTTTTTTGCAATCTTCTAATTTCAGGTAAATGAGAGTGTTAATTTAGAAATATTTTTAGTTTATGTCGTTAAAACAAATATTGTTTGCCCTTTATATTGTATGCATTAAATTTCAAATGTCCGCTAAAATAAAATTCATTTCTTAGTTTTAACTAAATGAGTTTCTTCAGCAATAGAAGCAATTTCCTATTATGGAATTGATTTTGTTGCTTAATCGTAATTTAACTATAAATGTTTTGTTTTGTATCATTTTTTCGATGTATTTCAGCAATTTTGTTTGATGAAAAACCCTGATAACCAATATATGTTTTTAACTTGTTTGATTGCATTCTGATTTTTTCACTCTAACAAACACTTTCTTGTATTTAAATTTTACTGAATTTTTATCTGAAAATTATTTTTTTAGTAATAAGCTGCTTATTGAAAGAAATGCTGTAATCTCTGAAAAATTAATTATAGCATTAATTCAACTCTTCATTCCCCCTCTCCTATTTCACTCCATAATCTCAAAACTTTACTTTTTTCATTTAAAAAACTATTTTTCATGCACTATTTATTCACTGAAATATTTTATGGCGTTTTTCGTAAGATTTCTTATCACAATTAAAAACAAGGTTTCGAATAACTAATTTTAGAAAGTTCATAGTTACTTTTTATAGCTTGAGTTTTAATGAAATTTGATACATAATATATATAAATTTGTGCACTTAAAACCATATCGTTTTGTTTCTAGAAAAATAAATGATCCTTACAGTGTAGTCATTTGTCTGCTATGTCGATAAGTAAAATTTGCAATTAGTAACTCTTTTTTCGAAAAGCTCTAGTATACTTATTTAAGTATACCTGTGTAGAAAGTGACAATAAAGTTTTTCTACTAATTTTCAATGAATTTCTTTGAAATTTGCAGCATAGTTATATGCTGTTAGCACTAATATAAACAGAAAATTTAATGAAAATATTTTAAAATCTAATTGGTGTTTATTTTTTTTTAATTTATAACGCTTTTGGCATATTAATCCTCGGGTCTGAAATCATCAGGACAAAATATAATACATAAAACTACAGAAAATAAAATGTTGGGTTACTTTTTCTCTTTGTTGTGGTTAAAATAAATAATTGAAAATAACCTCATAAGCTAGATATTTTTGATAAAATGATGATATGTCCATATTTCAAGTTATCGATCCTTTCAAAAAAATTTTTTTCTCATCTGAAAGTTCCTTTTCATTTTAAACAAAGTTCTTACCAGTATCAACTTAGATAAAGGGCTAGAAACTGCCCCTTTTACCAAAGCTAAACTTACATCTAAACATTCTCTGAAAATGGCTGTAGCGCATGCGTAAAACATTTTTATGCACATATACACTTGAAAAAGCCAACACAAGCTTACTCTGTTGCTGCCACTCTGTTGCTGCTCTGTTGCTGCCACCGCTTTTATTTGAAAAAATAAAAATAAATAAAAAAATCTTCTCGGAGGAAAGAAAGAAATTAAATTCGAAAACAATGTATATAAAAAAAATATTTTTCATCCAGTCTCAGACCTTAATCTTAAGTTATCGTTTTACTTTAATCAGACTTCGGATGGTTCACAGTTAAAGCTACTACTGGTTATCTACAAAAAAAAAAAGTCATAGTTTTATTTTTTTTCAAAGTATGCACTGCACTTCCTAGAGTTCGAAATATTACCACAATAAAAACATTTTGAATCTAAAATTAAACGAAAGGAGCATTTTAGTACATCAAAATAATATGAATAAGATCTTAATAAGGAAAGGATTACTGAAAGTCTCAGAAAAAATGTTTTCTAATGTTTATGCTGAATCAATGTTTCGAGATTAATAATAAAAGAAAAGTGGTCGCTTGGGATTATCATACTAAAAAACATAAAAACTAAAGGAACAAAAAGAAAATGAACAGAGCTTTGCTTATTTAATACATATATATGTGTATAACATTCAACACATAAAAAACGTCAAACATAATTTCCCAATGGGTATTGAAAATTCATAGAAAACAGCAATTTCTTCTCACAAGTTCATTAAAACTCGTTTTTATTTGAATGCATTTATCTGTTCCATACAAGTGATTCACTGCCTTAAAGTATATATTGAAAGAAAATAAAATAAATTCTAAAAAAGTGAAGACTTCAGATAAAGAGAGGAACCTGATTTTTTTTCTCTTAAAACACGCAAACCTCGTTCATGTTGTTGTTACAGCAAGTATCCCATATTTAATTTAGCAACAAACTTTTCTTAAAAGCAAGTACTTGCGATTGTTAAAAAGTACTAAATGTAAGAAGTAAATGAGTAAAAAGTCTTTTGAAAATATAATTCGTTTTATTGTTGTTGTTGTTTTATGCCAGCAAGACTGATAGTTGCGGTGAGCTGCTTCACTTTCCTAACTGTACAGTAATTTAATGAGAAATCCGACTTCCGAAGTATATAGTTGCCACGAGGACTAGGGTAGGTGGAAAAATATTTTTTTGTTACATCTATTTTTGGATTGCGCGCAAAAGTTGCTCTATGAGCTAATTAAAACTCACAAAAAAAATTCTTGAATATTAAAAAATATCTAACCGGACCCCTTTGGCACTGAAAAACAGAAAAATAAGAAAAAAATGCATTTTTTGTAAAAAAAAAAAAATCCAAATATTTTATTGAGATGAATGGAAATGTTACATAATGAGTCCATGAAATGTTTTATAGATTTCGATGAATATTTAACCGCACCTTTTTGGCACCGAAATTTAGAGAAAAAAAAAAAAAAAAAGATATTGGATTTTCTAAAAAATCAGTACAGTAAGAATTCAACTTCATTTATGGCAAGACATAATCGATACCAATACTGTTATTCATTGTTCAGATATTTTATATCTTTCACATCCAAAGCCTAAATAGTGTAGTCAGTTTTATAAACTTGACCACTGAATTGTTTTCATAATATTTTAGATGCTGCTTAATAAGTCCAGAATGTGAATGTTGTCCCTTTTTGCAACCATTCATTTCCAGAATGAGATGCCTTAGTGGCAACTCACTAGTATGTATCAGACATATTCGATTGTAAAAGTATTTTAACGTATGGCTGAAGTATAAGAATTACTCCGTATTTCCATTCCGTACACTTCAAATGAAGCATTTTTTGATACTCCTGGACTCTAAACTGTTAGACATTATTTCTTAATTAGTAGCAAAGTTTTCTTAGAAACACCAGCATCAGTTAAATGCCATGAAAAACCAGGGATAAAAGATGGAACCGGAGGTGAAAAAAGGAACGTCTTTTATAGGATTAGTTTTATTTCAGTGTGAACAGTTTTTTTAAATCAATGAGCAAATATCACTTAAAAATTATTAAGTTTGAGTTTTTATAACTAATGCATTACGTATAGTTTTCGTTGTATTTCAGTTAGCTAATTTCAAAACTACTTTTTATTTATTTATTTATTTCAGGGCTTAACAATCCTACTTAGCAACTTTTCCACACTATCCAAAAAACGAATTCCCAAAACACGTATTTCAAATAGCCCTACTTGACTACTGCAAACTTTTTGTTACGCTTATACATAGGTCATTACAAAAGCTTCCAAGTCCATTACAAAATATTAGGTTGCTCGGTAAGTATGTAAAACAAGTTTATGCTGGTTAATCTGGTTAGAAAAAAATAATATTGAACTGCCACTATAACTACTCAACGCTTCTGTATATTCTTTCTCTTGTAGGGCAGTTTCCAGAGAAAACCTTAATTTAATTTCAAAGTTTTCTCACACAATGCAAAATTTGATCATCTCGAACAGCTATATTTATCAATGTTATTTGACTCTAAAGAATACATTCAGGAGCTGATGTTCATTCGGAGTGCCAGAGAAAAGAAGACAAAGAGCTCGAAAGGTGTATGATTCTTTAAGCTTCCTAAACTCAATTTCAAAACAGCTGATTATTTTTATGTACTTGATTGGTCAAACTGTGCTGTAACAGAGCTATCTCTTACAATGTACCTAAAAGACTTGAAAGAAACGTGCGAATATCAGCTTACAGAATTAACTTTTGAGAAATGTTCCCTTTATCTCTTACAAAGTGGCTATTAAACATTTTGCAAAACATATACACTGAAGTGACAAAAGTCATGGGATAGCAATATGCAAATTTTCAGATGGCAGTAGCATCGCATAGAACAGGTATAAAT
Organism: Uloborus plumipes; assembly: GCA_038373865.1. Taxonomy (NCBI): domain Eukaryota; kingdom Metazoa; phylum Arthropoda; class Arachnida; order Araneae; family Uloboridae; genus Uloborus; species Uloborus plumipes. The sequence goes on from JAXGGA010000012.1 coordinate 306,157, forward strand.
GCGCAGTGCTTTTACAGAGCTTTCATTTCTGTTCAAGTTATTCATGTGAAGAGGTTTTAACGTGATGATGACCGCACGACGTGAATTAACAGACTTTGAACGCGGAATGTTAGTTGGAGCTAGACGCATGGGTCATGCCATTTCGGAAATCGTTAGAGAATTCAACATTCCCAGATCCACTGTGTCAAGAGTGTGCCGAGAGTATGAAATTTCAGGCATAACATCCCACCATGGACAGCGCAGTGGTCGACCGCCTGCACTTAAAGATCGAGACCGGCGACGTCTGCAAAGAGTCGTAAATTCTAACAGACAAGCAACACTGCGTCAAATCACCGTAGAAATCAATGTGGGACGTACAATGGACGTGTCTGCTAGAACTGTGCGGAGAAATTTGGATTTCTTGGGCTATTCCAGCAGAAGACCGACTCGAGTGCCTTTACTGACAGAACGACATCGCTTGCAGCGACTCTCGTGGGCACGTGAGCATATCGGTTGGTCCCTAGATGAATGGAAAACCGTGGCCTGGTCCGATGAGTCACGATTTCAGCTGGTAAGAGCCGATGGTAGGGTTCGAGTGTGGCGCAGACCCCACGAAGCCATGGACCCAAACTGTCAGCAAGGCACTGTTCAAGCTGGTGGTGGCTCCGTAATGGTGTGGGCTGTTTTTTCATGGCATGGACTTGGTCCTCTAGTGCGACTGGACCGAACATTGACTGGAAATGCTTATGTGCAGCTACTTGGAGATCACTTGCAGCCATTCATGGACTTCATGTACCCAAACAACGATGGGATTTTTATGGATGACAATGCGCCATGTCACCGGGCCACAACTGTTCGCAATTGGTTTGAAGAAAATTCTGGACAATTCCAACGAATGATTTGGCCACCTAGATCGCCCGACATGAATCCCATTGAGCATTTATGGGACACCATCGAGAGGTCTGTTCGTGCCCAAAATCCTGCCCCATCAACGCTTTCACAATTATGGACGTCTATCGAGACAGCATGGCTCAATATTCCTGCAGAAGACTTCCAACGACTTGTTGAGTCCATGCCACGTCGAGTTGTTGCACTTCGCCGGGCAAAAGGAGGGCCGACACGATATTAAGAGGTATCCCATGACTTTTGTCACTTCAGTGTATCTTAAACTGTAGTGAAAGTTGTGTTGAAACTGCAGGTCATGGATACATTCGTGCCAAACTTCCAGCAAAAAAAAAAAAGACTTCCAACGATTAACAAAAAGGTCCAATAGTATTCGAACACCTAATATTTAATATAAATGACGTATTATAAAAATTTATAATTTGCAGATTTAAAAAATATGTATATATTCTCTCATCAGCAAATTTCAGAAAATATGTTATAGTGTTTCAGAATGATAGAATAATTACTATGATTAATATCACCATTTAGTTAATCACATAATGAATTAATTTTCTAAAATAATTTCCACACTGAATTTTTAGAATATCTGATATTTTTTTTCATTTTCCACTAATTTTTAATGCCAGAAAGGCATTAAAAAGGGGTTAAATATTTGCCAAAAAGGTTAAATAGTTTCCAAAATGAATCAAACATTTTATGGACACTAACTGGCTAGTTATGAAACATTCCCATTGAAAATGTATTTTTCCCAATAAAATATTTCACCTTATTTTTCAATTCATTTTTTACAAAAAATGCATTTTTTCTCTCATTGGATTTACTAGAGTAAAAAAAACAGCCCGTAAAACATAATTCCCCTTTAGAAAATAAATACGTACGAATAATCAAGTTATTACATCTATAGTAAACTGAGAAGTGTATTGAGAACATGGCAATACTTTATAAATCATTTAAAAATGGAACACACGTTATAGTTTTTTGTATTCTACTTCACTTAAAACGTATAGTACAATCACCATGGTACGAATGCAAAATGTTTCTTCTGATTAAATATTTGTAATTAACGTCTGCGACTCCGCGTTTCCACTTTGGAATAGGTTTATACTTATTTTTCATTCTTTAGTTAGGCAAAGAAAAAGGTGCAATAAATCATATATTAAGGTTATCTTATCGTGTGAAGAGTAACATATTGTGTTGGAAGGAAAGTTATGAAAAAGGAAAAATGTTAATTCCCTCTTTGCATGAAAGATTGGAATGTCTCATGCTGACTATGATTGATGAATGGTACCAAAATCTACTTTGAAAAAAAAATATATATAATTTCTCTAGTGATTTAGTAAACCTCTTCACCCCCCCCCCCTCCTCAAAATAAGTATCAGTTACAGGACGTAAACCTCCATACTTTTGTTAACGTATGATACTGTTCTTATTTTTATGTGAACATTTTAAAAACAAAAGTTCTACTAAATATGAACGCAAATGCTCAGCTGGTGTGTCTCAATGCTGAAATTTGACCATGCCAGGAGAATTCCAGACTGTTCGGAACTCTTAACGCCGATGACGTGAGATGCGCATTGCAGGCGGTGGACACATACTTTGACCCATATACCGTTTGTTGTAATACATGTATTATTAAAAATATTTTCCCCTTACGGTCTCTTTTTCTTATGGTGCTTGGTGATTTGGAAAACATTTCCAAACCCCAATTAGTACATGATTTCGAATCGACAAGATGCACCCCCTACCCCTCCTGGAAGCAACACTTAACTGGGGAAAATGTGTTGCTTCTCGTTTCTGATCTTGTTCCAATTACCAAATATATACCCTTTTATTTCGAACCCTCTCCTAACCCGACCGCTCTGTCAGTACAGAATAAAATAATTTCATAAATTTGAGACCAATTGGTAATAGATCGTTGAGCTTTTAGTTGCCAAGTTCTTTGGCTAACTTGGCGATCTATCGCCAATTTTTCGTTACAAATGAGATAACAAACTCAGTATCCATAGTTGCAATATTGACAGTATTTATTAAGATTTACGCAGATTTGGCGTTAAATTTTTTATAGCGCAAAAACTCTAATTTTTCATAAAGCCATTGCATTGATTACTAGCCATTACAAAAATTTTCGGATGCATAAAAATTTCTATTATCTTATTTCTCAAATCTGCTTGTTAGGCATCGTAGCTGTATATTTTACAGGAATGTCTTATTCAACAATACATTATTTTCAGAATATCTTTTAAAAAACGGCAGTCCCAATGTTTTTTTTTTCTTTTTTTTTTCTTGTTTTAAAAAAAACTAACCTGTTTTTTCTGACTCCGTGCTCAGAAATCACAAATAACAAATCCACTAAATCACTTAGTGCTATTTCGCTAAAATGCTTCAAACAAAGGTTTAACATGCTGCCATTAAATTTTTTCCAGAATTTGAAAAGAGGGTTGCTAGTTTTTTCTTACACAAATTAAAATAGTTAATAACTGTATGATGACCAACAACTGTGCCGCTTCCCCTGTAGAACTAAATTTCATACATGGCTAATAAGTTTTTTATTCGAAAGTACGTTATCAATTGCCATAGAGCGAATTATAACAAGATATAATGCATGATAATGCTTCAATCTGTAAGATAAGTGGAACTTTGATCTAACGAATACGTTTCCAAATGAAATCATTTACAGCAGTCTGAGATATTGTATAAATTATCACTTATGATAAAGTTCCACGAAAGTCTAGTTTGAGAGAAGTCTAACAGATTTCACTTAAGACAGTTTAAGGCACCATGCAATTATAAACATGATTGAACCACCTTAAGTCACTTACAAACAGTCAAATGCATTTTAGTTACGTAAACTAAAAAAATAAAAATGTTTTAAAAAATAAACATGATTAAGTTGTTGGTTACGAAGCATAATCTATTGAATTGCTTTTGCGTCAGTTTAAGTCATCTTGAAGCATGCGAAATATTGTTTTATAAGTCTGTGAAAAGGAACGTTAATTTCAAATTCCAAATTTAGAGATCAAATATGTCTGGGTTACTCAGACTGAAACTAGTGTTAGAAAAATATAAACTACAGCTTTGAATTACGTAAGCTTTAGTCATTGTAGATTAGTTAAAATAGTGTATTATAAATTAATGAAAAAAAAGAGCTGTATTGATAGCTTAAGGCTTCAAAAAATATTGAAAATAACCGGAACATTTATACATTATATTTTTATCGTTTTAATTTTTTTAAAGTCTTAAAATTCATTTTACTTTTCAAAAAGTCTTCTTTACTTTTAAAAAATATTTTTTTTTCTAGGCATAAAACTAAACAATACAAAATACATGCAGAAGAACTCTTAAGTTAATTTTCGCGCTGTTGAGACCATAATTCAATAAATAGCTTTCTTTAGCGATGAATTAAATTCCTTCTGAGTGAGTGCAAAGAAGAAAAAATTATTTCAAATCTATCGTTTGAAATATTTTTATATATTTGTCCCTGTAGTTTCTTCGTTTTGATTTTAAATGCTTTATTTTAAGAGGTGTAAGAATTCGCTTCTTTTATTTTTGGCTCTCAAGAGACCTAACTACCAAGCAAATATCAAGAATTTATTTTATTAAAGTGATAAAAGTCCTCCGGGCTATTACAATTAAATTTAAAGGGGAAAAAAGCTAAATTTATGCATGTAAAATAAGATAAAGTTTATGTTTTTATTTCTTTTATTTCTTCAAGTAATGGATGTGATCATTTTCTTTTAAATGTGGAGTAAAATACTTTTGGAATGCAAAATTTCATTTTTATTTGATGTCAAATACGCAAGAGTTGAAATCCATTTCCTGCAAATGAATTGACAATTAAAAGAAATGTTTTAAGATGTTTATTGAAAAAAAAAAAACTCAAGCATTTTAAAATTGTAATTTATTATTTTGCTTTTTATTGTTTTGGAAATCGTGACAAATTCTCATGCCGTAGAAAAATATTATATTTAGTTGCAGCACAAACGGAAAAAATCATTCTTTTTTTCATAAAATGAAACACTTTGACAAAAACGTTAAAAAATAAGTACTAAAACTAAAAAAAACCAAAGATTTTTTGTTTAGCGTAAAAGCTTTATATTTCACGATTCAAGTATGGTCAAAAGCTTGAACAGTTGTAAATCAATAGTAATATAAATATAAGAAAAGTTTATTTTTCTTGATTTTCAGAAAAGTTGGTGATATCTGTACTAACTCAAGTTTCCAAAAGGAACCATCTGGTGCTAAGTATTAAAATGATGTGTCAGTTTGATACATTTTTAAATGGGTGATTGAAAAACACGTACATACATTAGTGAAGATCAAATGAATCACAATTAAAAACTGTAGGTAGAAAAAAATTGCTTTTCAGCTGTTCACAAACAAGAAAAAGCAGCCAAATGTGCTCTGAATGACTTGGGCACTTATGTTTTAAATTATTTGTGGTCTAAGATTTTTTTTCTCGGTTTTTAGAATTTTTTTTTAAATAAGCATGTTAAAGTTTATTATGTACAAAGAGACAACATGGCTGTTAATATTTACAGTTGGTTTAAAAAAAAAGTGAAAATAACTGATCAACTACTTACAGAATAAATTTCTGCAGCGTTAATGCCTTACATTATATATTTAACATTAAATATAAAACTCTCAGTTTTTGAATTATTGATGTTATTTAGCGAGTCGAATTGTACGTATCAACTATCTTTCTAGGTGATGTAATTCTAATTATTCACAGTGTAAAATAATCGTTTAATCATCTTTGCTTTATGTTTTACACAGAGTACTCCGTTTTAACTTGCATGACCTGTATTTTCGCAACCATTCGTCTGAGATGCAAAAGTCCACAGCAAAAATGCTCATGAGGTGCCGAGTTATGATAATAAAAGTATAAGCGAAAAAAAGAAATTAGCCAAAAAAAAAACGCTTTGTAACTTTTTATACGCATGGTAGGAACCCTAAATTATGTTTGTAGAAATCAAGAGCATAAAAAAACAATTGAAACACAAAAAGTTAGCACATAGTACGACAAATATTCGCCGAGAAATGAAACGTAGTGTTTTGTGATTTACACCACTTTTCACTCTAAATTTTGGACTCGAATATTTTTTTATTTTTTGGGGAATTATTTTTTAATTGAGATTTTTTTTTCTCCTAAATATAAGTTAGGAGACCTGGAGTGCTATAAATGCAAATTATTATTAAAAACTAATGTGTTTGTAAAGAAGAAAAAATGTATTTTTGGGCTTAATTTACACCGCGTTGCGGAGCTTAAAGATTTTATCTGATTAATTCAAATTTCACAGGTTTAGTCCTACGGGAAAACTTTTCTCACCCTATCCTATTTATAATTCCAAAAAAAAGTTTAACCAGAATTTGCTGTCCTGAACCACAAGAGAGAACAAAGATTGTCTGTTGTCGAGATGATTCAAGTTAAACTAAAGCATCTACATTGCCCTTTCGCTGATGAGGTACGAACTGAGCACAGGAATTGGTAAGGTAGTCAAATATTAAGATAACTTGTAACATTGAGAATATATATTTGAGTTGATTTCAGGGATAGATAATTAACCATGGGATGGTATGTACATGCTCCATTGTACTAACTTTATTTATTGTTCATCATGCATCAAATCAACAAACTAGAATGCTTGATTTTAAAAAGTAATCAACAGTTCTAAAGTCTTTAACTACTGCAACCCTTCGTTACATCGCGTTTCGTCATCGCAGTCTTTTTTCTTTTTTCGAGTCTTTTAAACACGCATTTGAAAACAAAAGGAAATTGCATTACACATTTGATAGTGCACAAAACAAAAGTTATACTTTTTAGAAAAGTATAATCTTCCTTTTTCATTAATAACCGTACATTTGAATTTGTTTCAGTTTAAGCTGCAACTTTAGATTCGCTTTGCAGTATTAATTATTAGAATTTTTTTAAATATTTTTTTAATGAACTTTTGCTAAGCATTTTTTAATCGTCCTAATATGATGATAAACTAATCTTTGTATGGGGTACAATTGTCATTAAATAGTAAGTTAATTGAACTTCTAATTATTATTACACCGGTTATACCGCGTTTTCGGATATAGCATGCTTTTTTGCCATCTAAGGACACGTGCAAAATAGCAAGGGTATCCACCTGTTTTTTTTTATTATTATTAAAACACAATGACACTTCAACCATATAAAAATTATATTTTTCAATGTTGTGATAAATGAGTTTCTACTAACCCGAATCTACACTGTAAAAATGAATGTTGTTTTTACAGTATAATGTAGCTAATTTTATAGTAATATACTGTAAAAATTGCTAATTTTGCAGCGATGAACTGTAAAACTGCTAAAATTCTAGTTTATTACCTTTGATTTTAGTTTTAAACTGGAACCTCTGCTGCCAGTATTATACCGTTGTTTTTACAGTATAATACAGTTAAATTTTACGGCTATAAACTCTAAAATCGCTGACTTTACAGTAAGAAACTGTAAAATTGCTAGTTTTACAGTTTATTACTATGCATTTTACAGTTTTAAATTGGAACCTCGGCTGCCAGTAATATAATGTAAAAACAAAAGGCCATTTTTGCAGTGTACTAGTTGAATCCTTCAGGGAAAAAATATAATTTATTTCTCTCAGCTTTGCAATGAAATTTTAAGTTGAAACTAAATAGATATTTTGTCGTTTCTTTGCTTCAAGAAACTGAGAGTCATTCACGCATTTTATTTAACTCATCAATACACTTTCCGTGGAATTGAAGTGTCAACGAGAATTCGAAGCTATCATTACTGCCATTACGAAGGCTTGATATAAAGCCTACTTTAAAACATAAATTGTTGTTTGCTAGAATCCCGCCTTCAACACTTTTCTGATAGGTGGAAAACTTGCCATTCTCCATTCGAATGGGGGTGCGAGAACGAAAAGACTTTTCTCCGATTTAGTGCGAAAACTCTGAAATCTTCTTTGCTGCTTTTGCAACATTGTAGTTTCTCTTGGCATTGAATACATTACTTCTGAAGAGTTGTTGTCTCAGAGAGTAATTTTTTTCTGTTTTCTTCTTTGTACTCTTTTTACTATTTGTATTGCATTTTAAATTTTTTAAACAGATATTATAAGCATTTTTTGTAACATTAAATTAAACAGCTTTTATTATGCAATATCAAAATCATAACAGGCGGACTATCTTTGAAGCATAATGTTCCAAAGGTGGTTCGTGAATTGAAATCACTCTTAAAATTCTAAGGAACAACTAGGAAATTAAGTGAAAAAAAATTAGAATCATATTTTTTTAATTTTGTGAGTACATGAATGCACTTTGTTCTGTATTTTTTATAAATAAGTGATAGCAGAGCAAAGTGTTTTGTTAAAACATATTATAATACAGTATAGCATCGAAAGTAGCCTTATAGCATAAGTTTACATATTGTTTTTGAGGTATCTGGTGAAAATGTATATGGTCACCATTTGCATATAAGGTATAATTATTAAATTGCTACATATAATAAAGATAATTTTAAAACGAATATGGTTAAATAGGAAGAAATGATTATTCAGGAAATGTACCTAAGAATTTAAACGCATGTAAATTATTATTTTTTTCATTTTTTTAATTCATTTTTTATATTAAATTTTTATGCCCCTTTCCCCCAAACAAAAAAGGAAATAATAGGAAAAATAAAACAATATGTGAATTAAAGTATTATATATAATACTTCTGACATTATATTTATCCATATATTTTTAAAAAGTGAATTTCTCTCACAAAATCATCACGCATGTAAGCGGTGTTTCCGCATTTAGAGCAAATATTAGTCATGCAAATACACCCTATGAGCTTTGAATGAACATTTAAAGCAGGAAGGCAGTCACCTGTGTTAAGTTTGGAAGTCTGAATCTGTCGTACTAAAAACAAGTTATTTCCCTATTGTTACACCTCAAAGCTCAGCAGTGTTCTAACTTATTGCATCATTATTATGTCTGTAATAATTCAATTTTTAGGAGTAACAGAAATAAACAAAGGGAGAGGGTGTAAACGAAAGAATATTAAAAAAAAGTTCAAAACTTTTCTAAACTTCTAAAAGTAAAGATTTAAATGAAGAAATATAAAAATTTTAATAGTTTAATTTTTGACACTTTTTCAAATAAACTCTTAAAGTAATTTATTTTTACATGATTTTTTAATAGTGAAATTAAATTAATTTAGTGATAACATAACATGCATTAAATAGAGTTTGTTTTATAAAAAAAAATAACCAATACAAATCCTCGTGTTCTAAACTGCAGATGATAGTGAGGTTTTCTAAGAGTCATAATTTAGTTCGTCTAAACAATAAACAATATTGAACTGTAGAAGCATTTTTTTATTTTATCTTACAGTGATTTTTTTAAAAACATGTTTAAACTTTGAAATAACAGCTGGATCATCGATAACTAATTTTCATATCAAAAGGACATTGCGTTAGAAGCGTTATTTAGTAAACTATCACTAACTACATGTACTTACAAATATGAATATTTCTTGCAGTAAGCATCACTGACTCTTTCCAACATATCTTAAGGAATAATCATTAAGGAATTTATTAATTAAAAAGATTTAAAATCTTGCTTTTAATTCCTAAATTGATACTAGGCGATACATTTGTCTTGATTGGCAGGAAGAAAGATTTGCTATACACTCAATTAGTAGCAGGAATTTAGGATGCTATTTTTAATTGAAATTTAACACTGATCAAAATCAAGTAATATTTAAACACTCTTCGACAAGGGATTATTATTTTATTACGACAAGGGATATGTTGACACACAATCGCAAAAAGAAAAACTAAATAAACCGACCAATATTTTATTAATCTAAAATATTTTCGTTCAGACACGAATCCCGTGCTGTAGATCACAAAATGGAAAACAATCATTTATTTATCATTTTCCACAAGTGATAATATTGTTTTTTCGTTCCCCGTGTCTCATAGGTGTTTTGATGCTACATACTGTTTTTTCTAATCTTCTCATGTCTAAAAACTGGTGTTGGACACTATTTCTTATTTTTTTTCAAAAAAATACATACATAAAAAATAAGATTCCTTCTTTAAGCAGAAGACCCCCCCCCCCCTTCGAAGAATTTTTAATTTTTTCCTTCGTCGAAATGTTTCTTTCTTACTTTTTTTGTAATACTAAGTATGATTTTAAGTATACGAATAATTTCGTTTTTACTCATATAATTTAAAAGCAATTTAATGATTTGTTTTCCTTGGGATAATTAAATGTAAATAGGACTAAAAATGATTTACTCCTCTTAAGAACAAGATACATGTTTTCTTTCTCACACAAATTCATCGTCGGAAGCAAAAAAGCAATTTTCGTTCTGGCACAAAATTAAATTATCTCTTTTATACTCCACAAATATTTTTCAAATCAATTTTTCGCTGCACTTCATTGTCCAATGTTGATATATTTTACCCTCAATAGCTTTGATGAAATTCTCTCAACGTACTTGGTGTTTAATTTCGATGTTACAATGTCTCGTAAATTAATTAGTTATTTATGAAGCAAATTATGGAGGGCTTCAACTAAATTGTGTCACATCAAAAATAGTTCTAAAAAACGTGCAATTAAATTTGTTGCAAGTAGTTTTTTGATTGCTTTTCATACGAACACTAAGAAACACTTTGCTTGAGAAAATCCTCTTGCTAAACTTTGATTCTTAGAAGTATCAGTAGGAACGTCGAACATATCAGTGTATGTCTATTGTTCTTATTCAAATTTCTAAACATATTAATGGACTTAATCACTTTTCAAGCAAAGAAACGCATTCATTTAAAGATAAAGAATATTTAACTGAAGTTGCACATGACTGAAACAATATGGATGGCCTTTAGCCAAGCTATTCATATTTTATGCAACGCAACTAACATTTTTAATCTATTATAATTAAAAAGGTTGAAACGTAGATTTACTATAGAATTAGCTGCATTATACTGTAAAAACAACATTTATTTTTTTGAAATGTTAGACAATTTCGACACGACTTATGCAATAAATGATGCTAATATTACCAGCTAAAACCAAACTACCTGTTGATAACGTTTCATCATCAGTTAGATTTTCTGAAAACGACAAAACTACAATGTAGAGAATTTGTATTATTTTAATGTAGAAAAAAAAAGGGGGGGGGGACCTTATTTGTAGCTCCTAACTTTATTATTGGCGTATGATTTTTTTTTATTTGATGAATTTAGATAAATTGTCTAAATATTTGTAGTTGAAAATAATTTAGGTTGCGCTGAATTTAATGTTAATGCTCTTTTTTTAAAATATAATTTTCTGTTAAATTGACAGGTTAATTTATGTGGTATCTAAATTTCAAGCATGTGGTTTCTCCAATACTTAAAATGTAATTTCCTTAGGCAATTTTATTACAAAAAAATTGATAATATATGGTTATTTTAAATATTCAGTGTTACTGAATACGGCGTTAAATAATACGCTGTATTTTTTTCGAAAAAAAGCCACTTTTTATTAGCATGCATAAACAAAAAGGTAAAAATTATAAGGTATATATTAAAAAAACGTACCCTAAACTTATTTATATCAGAGTAACATTTTATTATTTTAAATAAAAACTGGAAGTAAAAAATGGTATCAGATAAAAGCCTTTTCCTCAGAGTTTTACGAACAAATTATTTATCCGACATGATGCTCTCACTGATTTTTCTTCTCTTGCCGTCGCTATTCGTTTTATAAAATACTGATATGATTGGTCATAAATGAAAGAATAAAGACGACGGTCCATCTGTCTGAGAGCTGATCAATTTCGTATATTGTTACACGCCACAGAAATCTTGCTCAGAGCAGTCATTTCGCAAGGCTTCCAGTCTAGACTTATAATATAAATATAGAAAAAGAAAAATGAGCACATTGCAGCATATTTCGTACACCCCAAGACCACCTTAAAGTTAAAGTTGAAAAAAGGCAATCACTCACAATATTATATCACCCTCTATAACAAATAAGGAAACTTGGGCGAGCTAAAATAGCGAGGTAAAATGCAATAGTAATATATGTTATTCTAACCAGTCTCGCCTAGTTTGGGCAATAATTTAGCTGTTTTATTATCCATGCACAAGTAACCGGATAGTTTTAGTTAAATATTTTGTTATAAATCAATCTTTTTCTCTGTCGAGAGACATTGATGGGTGCTTCTTTATTGAATTCTTATGTACTAATTAACTTTATTTTTAAATATTAAATACGTCCTTCTGTCCAGATCAGTATTTGTGTGCTTCATTTTAGGTCTATCATTGCAATCAATTTTTAGAAACATCTGTACTGTTTATGATGGCTAAATTAAAGGTGCTTACTTAAATCTGCCGTTTTCAAATTGTGTGTTTTAATTTACAAAACAATCCAATGAAAGAAGTGATATTTGAGGAAAACAGTTTGTGCAATCATTACCTTTAGACGCATAGCGATTGTTAAAAAATTTTAAAGTATCTATTGCTTAGCGGAGACAACATCAATGCAAATGAAAATGTTTAAAAGAGTAACTTTTGATTTGGAGTTAGAATTTAATACTCTTTTAGGCCACAACGCTGACAAGAAAGGTAATTTTTAATAGTGACATTTCAATGCAATCCAGAGAAGCATCTCTTGACAGTTATTTTAGGCACAATTTTAACAGCAAAATTTCAAACCAAATGCATTGGATAATTTTAACAGCAAAAACAGCCTTGTATATTTTGTGCGTTTATTGCAATGTTTGAGTGTAAATCAATCAAATTTGGCATTATGTAGACTCTTGGATTTCAACTACTTGGTAAAATCATAAAATAATGCCAACCTATTAATGGTCTTATTTGGCGCACCCATCTTACTCTTTGAGATTTGCAATTTTGTCGCCAATGAACAATATATCTTCCCAGTTTTTCTGTCAGAATGAGGAGCTAACTTCTACTGAAACACAATTCTGGTTTCTTTAGCAGTGTTTTAAGAAATAGTTAATTTAAGAAATTGCATTACGTATAAAACGAAGATGCAGGAGAAATTACATCAAAAGTTAATACCAAACATCAAGAAACTAGTATGTTGTGACCATCACGAAAATTTCTTCTACGTCTATCTTTTGAATTTTAGATAGAACATATAATAGCTACTACTAAGTTCTGATATTCAACAAAAGTGGAAGGATATCGATATTAGCGATCTCAATTCACTGGCGTTAAGGTTTTGGCACCAATGCGTGCGTAACGAATATTTTCCCTTTGCATACGTAGACATAGAGTAAGGAAATATATGTTTACATAGAGTTACTATAAAACAACGGGGTTCCAAAATATAACTTCACGACCTTGTCGATTTCCCAGTTATACACCTAAAAGTATCTAAAGAACAAAAGTAAAAATCATTGTAAAAGGCTTGCTTAAATTAAATACGTACAAACATTTTTTTGTTAAGAAATAAAAAATGGCATCACATAAAAATGTTAAATCATTAGATTTTTTCTATGGTTTACCAAAAGTCAATCGCGTGAAAGATACATTTTAATGGGATTTATCTTTCACAGTGTTGATTTGTTTAACCTCTTTAGTCCTGATTTTTTCAACCATTTGAATTTCAAGTTTTTAAACCTTCGTTAGGTCTGAATAATACCTAGAAAAAAATGAAATTGAGGAAAAATAAGTGCTACAATCTTAGATTTCATAATGCATAGTGTTTTTCGTTATAATTTGCTTTGAAACCAAATATAAAGAAAAAACTTAGAAGGTACACATATGTGTACCTTCAACTGGGACTGACGGTAAATATGACAAAAATCACCCGCCCCCGGAGTAATTGTTGCCACAATTGCTGCCAGCTCTAGTTTCTATGATGGTTCAGTTAACCTTTAAATTTCATCAAAACCACAGCATTGTTTTTTGAAACATAGCAGTCTCAATTTTAAAAAATAACGTTAAATTGCATTATTCTTTTAGCGCTACTGGTGCCAAAACTAAATCAGTTCTTGTACCTGCTAAGGGTTACCTGTCGATCAACGTTTGCTTGATTTTGTTCATTACTTTACGAGATGTTGCAGTCACAAGAAATAAAAAGAAACGTTCAAAGGCTTAAACCCCCTTTGAGATATTGACATCAAAACTCAATCAACAACTGCACTTTAAAGGATCTATTTTGTGTACCAATTTTTGCTTAGTTCAGCCCGCTACTTTCTGAGATATAGCTGTCCCTCAAAGCAAAGAGAACGTTTAATTGCTCACCCTTCCTTGGTGGAATTAACCCAAAAATATAATGGGCACCAAGCTGCATGGAAGAACATATCTGTACTAAATTTCGTTCAATTTCATTTAGTAGTTTTTTAACAAGACCTACCACAAAAATCTGGTCACAAATTTTCCAAAATTGGTCAGCATAGACTCAGTACACCTCAAACGCGCAAATCCGACAAAAGTCAAAACTCGAACATTTTTACTAATCCAGTATTTTCTTCTGTATATTAGATGTAGAAGAAAATAAAGATGAAAATAGGAAAAATCAAAAGCTTTATTCAAAGTTTTGATTCCCCTGTAGAAAAACCATCGTTAGAAGTTTGATACACCTAAAAATATTTCGCCAAATCATTATTCATATCAGAAGAAACGCATATGATATAATCAGTTAAAATTTTTAAGCAAATTTGTCTTACAAAAGATATTTCTGCATAATGCGAACTTGCGTTCCCTTACGGGGTGATTAGATTTTAAGCATACTGGCGGAGTTGGAAAATTCGAACAATTTTCTTTGCTTCGTTAATCCGTTCCAAGAATTTCGAATGCTTGGAACGAAAAGCAAATATTCCATTAGAGTTTTTCTCTTTAAGCTTAACTTGAGCAAGCAGGTGCATCTTTTGTTTGAAATGAATACCAACCTTCAAAACATATAAATACATTTGATCTGTAACAACAAGATAAGACTTTAAGAAAAGTTTAAAATAAACTTTCTAAGAATGCGAAAGACTTTCCCTTAATTTGCGTTGTTTGCAGGAATTAAAGTTTCTTTGTTTTAACTGCAAATTCAATTAAATGAAAGAGGTTTAAGTTTTGCTGAGACTGCAAGCATGATAGCGGTAATCCAAAGTAACAAAATCGATTTCTATTCAAAAAATAATAATTCCTGATATTCGTACTTCTTGAATCTATTATTCATTAAACGTTATTTAACAATTATATATTTTGAGTTTTGGTATTATATATTTAAGTTTAATGTAAAGTTTCATCAATTTAATTTTAAAATGATGTAATTTTTAAAATATTGGGGCTGACCTATTTATCAAATGCAATATCGGATACGAAAATTTTACTTTAAGCGTTGTCTCATCTCCTTTTAAAATAATGCTGTTTAAGCTGTTAAGACTTTCAAAATTTTTAGGCCTTTTGCATGATGTCAGTCTTCTCTTATACAACATTTTTTGATTCTTTATTTTGATAAATACTATGTTTTACTCCTTTCATATCAACATCTATTTGTCTTTTACATGAAATCATAGACTAAATTTACATGAAAAATAAACTATATCTATGACCCATTTTACCCCATCCAAAATAAAACGAAGAAAAATAGCAAACAATATTTTCTTATGTCACACCTTTCATTCGATGTAATAAAGCTCTGTTACAACGAAATACCTGTAGTTTTTAGCGTTACTTAATAAATTAAGAAAAAAAAATAAAGCTAGTCAACCGTTTATTTTACAAAACGACATCTGATCATGATAAAGTATTGTTATATTTATGAGAGAAACTCTTTGCAATTAAAATTTAGACCAAAAGAATTATAGATCAACTCATTCTTGCTCTTGTATAAATAATTGTTTATTTATTCTTGATATTATATGCATTCGGTAATGTTTCCTGAGCACTTTATTTAGTTTTAAGCAGCTGTAAAAACATGTGCTTAAACGTTGTAGAATATTGCTTCGTTATTAATAGCTAAAGCTTTAAATACATACCAAAAAGTAAACTTTTTCCATAATTATTACACGCTTTAATTCTATGCGCAAAAATTGTTTTTACCATTCAAAATATAGCTTCTCAAAATTATTCCTTTAAGCTTTGGAACTATTTCCATTTTAACAAACACTAATCGAAAAATAAAGCTGTATCGTTTTTCTCTCTTCATGCATTTCCTTGATTTACATACTACAGAATTGCTTTCGTTGTATTTGAATGCGCACATACAATAGAACGGCGTAAGAAATATGCCAAATATTTATTCGAATCAAGTTCCTTGGAACGTATCTGTCACAAGTTGAGTGAGAAAATATTTTCAGAAATATGCCGAGAGACGTGCTTTGAAATTATGTGAAGTCCCGTAGGTTGCCCAAGCATTTGCTTTAAATCGCATCAAAATTTATGCATTCTCCCATTCTTTAAATTTTTCTATTTTTGTTATTTTTTCTCAGATCTGAGACAGGAATCGAAATATATTATGAATAAGTTCGCGTGACTTAGCCATTGTTTTATTCGTATACTTCAAAATCTTGCCGTCGTGGCACATAATTTAATTTTTGGCCGTTTGATATTTAAAAGACGCAAAGAAGCAGCTATGATGAATATTTATTTAATACAAAAGTTATTTTAAGCACCAGATAAAATGTATTTTATTTTTCTCTTAATCGTTTCTGAACCGTCAATTTAAAAGCTAGTGCAATAGATTTTTGTGTAGTTTCAAAATGCACAAGGTATTAGATTCAGATTTGTGCAAATTTTATTATTATTTTTTTAATCTCTTATGTGGAATACATGTGTATGCTTAGAATTACCTCATTGCAATTTGCAAAAAAAAAAAAAAAAAAGTGACTGAGTTGCTTAAAACGCGTAATTGTGATTTACACATAGGTTTACACATTGCAAGTCCATTAAGATTTTCATTAACATTATAAATACTGTCAAATATAAAGGTATTTAAAAATCTTCATAAATGCCTCTATGTACTTTTAGTGAAGAACTGCCATACATTTAGATTACTTCTTTAAACATGTTTTCTGGTGTAAGAAAGTAAAAGAATTTTCCTCAATGACAATAATCATACTATAAAATATTTTTGTTTTACACAATTCAATCACATTGATAAATCCCGTTAACTTCCGAAGCCCGCTACATTTAAATGTCCTTTAAGGACGAAAATACCCTTTAATTAATTATTTTCAGGTGATTAAACCCATTTTTCTTTATTCGTTGCAAAAACGTTTTTCCCATTAGATAAGATATACATATTGTGATTACCTAGGTACTTGACACATTTTTGGCTCAAGCTGCAAGGCTAAGCAATTCCTTCATTATTCGAACTGTGCCTTGAACAGAAAAGCCATCCCAAATGCCTTTAATACATCAATTAGTACTTAATATTACAAAACAGTTATGGGCAATTCATTTCGTTCAAATTAAAATCCTAACAGAACAGAAGTTACACCTAACTTATTGAAATACAAATTCTTGTTTTAATGTTTAAAATGCTCCGATTTCATCAGATTTTTAGTGTTTTTGTTTAAATTTTCAACATAATCTATCTGTTGTATTATCTTATGTTTACTAAAAGATTAATAACGTATGAGGGAAAATTAAGAGCGGAACCAGAACTTTTGGAGAAAAAAAAGCTTTGCAAATATAAGGGAAACTGTTGCGAAATTTTAAAAAAAAGCAGCAAAAACTTTTTTTTTGTGAAAATTACAATTTTTTCTAAGTTACTATTATTTGGGAAGACTTAAAAATATTAAGGTAGTTTGGGTAAAACTCCGTATTGGGGAAGATGCCGTATTATGTGTTTCACCCACAAACATCAATAAAAGCAGCTAGTCAATCAGTTAAAATGAAGAAGCATGTACATTGAGAGTACACATAAATTGGTTTTGATTTTCCGCACGTTTAAGGGGTATTTTTATAGTAATTTGTCATTTTTACAGCTCTTATGAGTAGCCGAAATAGTGTTAAACGCATTTCTCTAAGACGCCGTACTTTCGTTTGGGAAAGATGCCGTTGCTTTTTGAAAAACCCTAGAGCTAGTCAATTTACCTACTCGAAACGTCGAAAAAAATGGGATTAAATGAAATAAATTGTAGGCAGCACTTCACGCAAAAATATCATATTCGGCATCTTCACCCGACAGAAATTTTATTAGCAGCATCGTCCCCAATGGTATGGGGCCGAAATAGAAGGGTTCTTTAATAATTAATTTTCGTGAAAAAAATTGTTTTGCTAGGGGGAACCTATTTTTTACCAATCACAAAAGTCCATATTTTGTTTCCAAATTAAATTTTTAAGGATAAAACCAATGCGCTATTTTATATAAAATAACGATGAAAACTACGGCGTCTTCCCCTAAACTACCTTACTAATATATATTTTTTTCTTCAGCTTTTATTGACCCTCTTAAATCCCGCGTGGTTGAAACTTGTAAGTTTGTTAAATCATAACCTTAACACGAACCAAGTTATTTTAGTACACATATATATGTATATATTTATTTATTTATTTATTGTGCATACGTCTTAATGTATTCAATCAGCAATATATCGGATCGCTTTTCTCGTATGCGCGCTTCATTGTCCGTGACTAAGCAAACCTACATGCCGAAAATTGCATTTCAAAGACTAGGAGGCCAAACTCAATGGGAAACTCCATGAACCAATGAAGTTTTCATTGCTCTTTTGGGATGTGAGAAGGCATCAGTCTGTTTTGCTAGGCTGGAAACTGACGATATATACTACTTTTCCTCCACTTCCAACGTGCTCCGCATTGATAACGGGTTTAATCCGACCCTAGGGGAACCTTCCATGTAGTAGCCCTCGCCGTATTAGTGAAAACAGTCGATTTTTCTATTACCCCCCGTATCGTTATGCTTTTCTTATTTCGAGAATAGAAGATAAGCTATTCGCGAAACCTAAAGTGGAAAGAAAAAGAAGAATACTAATGACTGCCAGAAGAAACATTTCTGGATTTTTTTTAAAAAGAATAACTGAAGCTTTCTCCAGGGTAAAGCGCAACTTGTAAACAATATCATAAGCAATGCGAATTTTCGAAACACTATTAATATCAATGTTATACTTTTCTGTGTGAAACGAACCTTTTGAAAAGCGCAGAATATTTTTTTTTACAAAAGTAGGGTACACTGAAAAAAAAGCCGTTGTTTTAACAGTATAATACTGGCAGCAGAGATTACAGCTTAAAACTAAAATAAGTGTAATAAACTCTATAACTAGCTATTTTACAGTTTATCACTGCAAAACTAGGAATTTTGCAGTTCATTACTGTATAACTAGAAATTTTACAGTTTATTACTGTAAAATTAGCTGTATTTTACTGTAAAAACAACAGCATAACACTGGCAGCTGAGGTTCCAGTTTGAAATTGTAAAATGCACATAAATAAACTGTGAAACTAGCAATTTTACAGTTTATTAATGCAAACCAAGAATTTTACAGTTTACTACTGTAAAATTAGCTGTTTTACTGTAAAATTACCATAAAGTTAGCTGTATTATGCAGTAAAAACAAATTCTATTTTCTACAGTGTAGTACTGTTTTA
The DNA here is from genome assembly GCA_038373865.1 of Uloborus plumipes. Taxonomy (NCBI): domain Eukaryota; kingdom Metazoa; phylum Arthropoda; class Arachnida; order Araneae; family Uloboridae; genus Uloborus; species Uloborus plumipes. The sequence goes on from JAXGGA010000012.1 coordinate 325,580, forward strand.
GAAGTTAATGCTTCATTTCGTACTAATAAATTATGAAAAATACTGAAAAAAAAAATCTGAAAAAAATACAGTACTTTTTTTACGGATGTACCTACTGTATATAGTACAACCAACAAAAATTTATCTAGTCATCATCGTTTAAGCAAAGAAAACAATGATTTCACAAGTGTGCCCAAACGTGGCCGCGATATGCTTTCCAATTTACTGTAAAAACAACAGCATAACACTGGCAGCTGAGGTTCCAGTTTAAAATTGTAAAATGCACAGTAATAAGCTGTGAAACTAGCAATTTTACAGTTCATTAATGCAAACCAAGAATTTTACAGTTTACTACTGTAAAATTAGCAGTTTTACTGTAAAATTACTGTAAAGTTAGCTCTATTATGCAGTGAAAACAAAATCTATTTTCTACAGTGTAGCACTGTTTTAGAAGGTAATGCTTCATTTCGTACTAATAAACTATAAAAAATACAGAAAGAAAATCTGAAAAAAATACAGTACTTTTTTACGGATATACCTATACAGTATATAGTACAACTCCAACCAAAATTAATCTAGTCATCATCGTTTAAGCAAAGAAAACAATGATTTCACAAGTGTGCCCAAACGTGGCCGCGATATGCTTTCCAATGTTTTGACACACCAAGTCCAGTTTTCAGAACACATTCTGTACAATTTTAAAATATTTTATAAATAACGTAACATTCTTTGATGCACTCTCTTTATATTGGAGCGTCAGTGCACATTCACACATTGGGATCCATTTTTCTGAAACAACCCAAGAAGCACACTTCGTTTTTTAAAGGTTGTAAAATGGTTATTAACGTTGTAACAACCGCTTAAAACCGTTTAAAAAACGTTTAAAGGGTATTTGTGTTACCTGGGGAAGTGCTCCAAACGCGTTTTCAAAGTGTACCGGTTATTTGTAATGCAGAGGACTGAATAACTCAGAACCATGATTTTTAATAAGCAGAATAAATACTATTTCTGAATGTTAGATACATATGGGTGATTCTCCAAAAACCTGGCATTTTCGACTCACAAATTCTATAAAGATAAAAATGCTTAAAAAAATCTTTAAAAAATCATACTTACTCTTTGTTAGGAGCTTTTTAAGAGAAAAATAGAGGGAACTCACTTTAAGTATGCTACACTCAAAAAAAAGGGGGGGGGGGTCAATTTTTTCAAACCGAGAGAGGGCCAAGAAGCACTAAGCGAGCAAACAAATGAATTTTATCAAGGATTATCAGAAATTTTACAACAATAACAAAGAAATAACTTCAACATGAATGAAAAACTATGTTTATTGTTGACAAACAAAACTAATTTACAACCTCCTTAAACGAACACTGTTTTAAGAGATGCAGCATCCGACAAATTTAATATTTATATGAAGAAAGAGGTTTACAATCATAAAATAAGGTTCAAATTTTTCTAAATGAATACTTTTTTAACAAATGAGACTCCTTTTTAATATTGTTAACTAATGTTTGGTAAATAAATCTATCTATTTTACCGGATGTTTTACCAATGCATTAAAAGTAATGCTGGAGTGACATTTTTTTTGCGCCAGGAGAGGGACATTTTTTTTTGCGCCAGGAGAGGGACATTTTAATTAAAAAAAAAGCTGATATTTCTACCCGGAATTATATATAAGGTAAATAATGGTATTTTTCTCTTTTATCCTCTTAACTCAATTACACACTGCAGGCAGAATTATTATTTTTATTTATTTAGAATAGAAATGTTGGCCAGGAGAGGGACATCGAAAATGTTACATACCTCATTTTGAACTAAGGAATAATAATACGAACAGCAGACACATTCTATAGACAAAATACTCTATGAGTCCAAAGAAGTGGTGACAATAAACAGTGTTATAGTACTGCAGATTCAAAATTCCTTCTTTTTGCCTTTAATAATTGAACCAATTTGTAGGCCAGGAGAGGGACATGCAATCTGGGGACAAACTTCAAAATGATCTACCTGATTATATAATCATTTAAATAAACTAAAACAACACTATATTACACTCATAACTATACATAATTTAACACTACAAGTGGAATTTGTGCAATGTTCACGTAAAATTTTAAAATAATTTATTTACATTTTAGAAACAGGGTGGGACACGCAAAAAAGGTGAATTTTTGGCTATTCAAAAATTTTTGTAGAAAAAAATAAATGAAAAATTGCTTTAATATGAATTGAATAACATCAGAATAAGTATTTCTAACAATTAAGAAAACAAAAAAACTTTCTATGTCAAATAATTTTTGTGCTGTCCTACGGGGACAGCATATTGTTCGGATTTTGGAGAATCACCCATACGTAAGGAGGTTTTATTTCATTGAATACCAGAAGACAAAAACAGACTTATACTGTTAAAATGAGAGTGGTTAAAAATGGAGAAATGGTGGCTCAAAGTTACACGGAATGACTGCATTTTTTTTTTCACTCGATAAAGATAATTCTATTATGTTACGTTCATCTTTTCCATACATACACATTAACAAGTTTAATAATCATGAAAGTCCTATCAAAATTTGATTCATTTTGTAATCATTTAAAAAAAGTATTAACTGCTGAAGTATCATTTTTGTGCATGATGCAATTGTGCTTCAAATAAACTAAAGCAATATGCCGAAATTATAAGTAAACAATTCATTTGCAATCAAATCAGTTCAAATTGTTTTGGGGAACAAAATCACTTTAAAATTCATTTCAGAGAGAGATTATTTCCAACAATATACTAAAACTGCAAAACGTTGCAACTTTTAATATTTCCTTTTTAATTTACAAAACGGTTTTAAATAGAAATAATCCAAATTTCCTTTTAAATGGAATATTTTGAGCAAAAACCGTAATTCTCTCGCGATTTTCATTAATCTAAGAATTCAAATTCAAATCCCTTTGTAGATCTAAAAGTTGAAAAGGGTCTTTCCGCAAACTGAGGTAGTTCTTTAAATATTCATAGGTGAATCGTACCCGTAGACCAGTTGCTAATAACATCCAGCTAATCTGCATTACAAGTAGGGCAGAGAGGTAAAAAGCATACGGATGGTTTGTTGGAAGAAATGCTTTTCGTTCAGGAAAAATCTTAGCCTCTGTAAGAATAATCCGAAACTCAAGTAGAAAGTACAAATTTGTTTGAAATGAAAAATAAAGTAAAAATCAGAATTTTAATGTCGCTTTTCTAAAGTGCATTCAAAATAGTGTTTTTATTTTCAACTGCACTGAGTTAAGATTAGAACTGTTCTTCCTCCCATGCTGAAAATTTTGCCTTGTTTACACTAAACGGTTATAATTGGTTCAATTCACTAATAGCTTTTTTTCCTTCTTTTAATAATAAACCACTGGAAAAAAAGCGTTCTTTAGTTTCGTAGTCATAATTGCTCATGTGTAATTGCGAAATAAATTTTAGGATAAATAAATGTATAGACGCATAAGTAAATAAATTACTTGTTTCAATTCATATGAAAATATTTCTACACTAAAGCTATTGTTTTGATTGGATAAACTTATTTATCTGTTTAAACTTTTAATGCATGACTGCTTGGTAATTCTAATATCACAAAGCAATTTGTATGCTGTTATGAAGTTTGTTTGTTATAATATATCTATTGATTCAATTAATTTATTCAACCCATCTCTAAAAGTCCTTCTTTTCAGTGAGAGAGCCTGAGTAAGCAGTCTTGTATTTTATTATAATTTGTATCTTATTAAAATTGGGACTTTGTTAAAATATATTAGGACAGTAAATATAGAAGAAAAATGAGATCACAACGTGCTGAAAATCGCGTTTCTTTTTGTAATCATTAATAAAATAGTTTATGAATGAATAGATATTTGAATATTAAATCTGTAAAACCAGAATAATTAACTTTAAATATTTACTTTTTTTTCCTCAGTATAGAAAGAGTTCTTTAAGCTGCAATTAAATTTTGACATTCTTATATCATTTATTTCTATCATTTTATACTTTGTATTCCGCTAATTTTGGCAGAAATAGTAATATTTTAAAAATATCACAAAAAAACTTAAAAAATAAGTTTAAAATGTATTAAATAAAAATTTAAAAAGTAGATATTATGCTACTAATAAGCAAATTTCTTGAGACAATAAAAAAAAGAAAAAAAAACAGACCCGTTCTTGGAAACTAATGGACACCTAAACTCAAAAGAGCCAGCAAATGGCTTTGTCATTGATATATTCAGTATTCTTACCATTTCTTGGTTACAACCAATACATTTTGAAATTTGCGCTGTTGAAAAAATCTTTGCTGCTTCATTGGAATCATTTTGAAAAACTTTGATCAGCAATTTCTCTGATTTTGACGACCCAAATAATATACTATAAAACATTCTGTTTTAATAGTATACAGTAGTTTTGAATATGTTGGATTAAAGCTGAAGAAAATCGACCTAAGTATTGTTTAGATATCCAATATTAGTATGTGATAATTATAAAACTATTTTAAATTAATTATTTACCTGTTTTAAAATCATTCTGCCATTTGTAATGACTTTGAAATATGTGAGAAATACGATGTATCATGAAATATTTCCAGAAAATTAGTACAACTGATAACCAGAAAAAAATTAAACGTTTAAATACTTGTTCTTTATTTTATAGATTTATTTCGTTTGTTATACTGCATTGAATATTACAATGTATGGACAAGATAGGTACATCACTTCAATTAGCTTTTAAAAGTAGCTTTCAAGCCGTATTTTTCGAGTTATTAGAAACTACACTGAGCTGCGTACATCTTTACCAACGTATTTTGTGAACTAAAAAGCAGAACACTGATATTATAGCCCAAGTCGTTGCGTTCAGCCTTAGGCCTTGTAATGTTTCTTTAGAAGTTAAAACATTAAACATTGTAAAGAGCTCCAACATCAATACAAATACAGCGTTAATAAGTACAGCGTTACTTTAAATTAATGTAATATTAACGTAACTATATTTCTGACCAAAAAAGAAGTTTCAAGCAAACTGCAAAGCAAGAGGGCTGATTTTATTTCAAAATGAATTCCTTGGTTGAATTTTACTTCTAAATATTTGTCATATTTTTCATTACTTTTAAATCTTTAATGTGATTCCGGATAAAAATGTTATTACAACAATTTATTTTAACCAGTCGTTACTATTTATTCTAGTAATTACTGTTTATGTTCAATCTTTAAAACCGTCGTTTAAATAATTTCCTAGATATGTGACAGAAAAAAACTATGCCACAAAACAAATACGATTTTATTCACTTTTATTTCTTAAGGTAATTTATCACAGAAGAAACAGTAAAAAAATAACGGAGTATTTAGGATTGGTCTCCATGTAATCTCATTGAGAAAGCTTTCTAAAGCCTCTGTGATCAATTAAACGAAAGATTTCAAGATGAAAAATTCGCATTATTGCGATGTCTGTTTAGTTTTCCCTGATGCTGTTATTTGTAAACATAGTTCTTGTATTTATGTTATGTTCCCGGTTTAGTTACAAATGTATCTTCAACACATAGATAACAGGGCTCGTTTAAGGAATTAGGCAAACTTGTTTTCATTAACTAGAATTTTCTTGCGTTAACGTTCACTAAACTGAATTGCTTTCGTTAGAAACGTTGCTTATTTTTATTAGTTTGTTTGTTTTCCAGTTCTCGAAAAAGTCTATTTAACAGTCTCGGTCCGGTAAATGTAAGACTATTATCGTTTAAACAAATGCGTCTGAATCTTCTAAAGCAAAATAAATTATGCATCCAGCTTGTCTCTAGACAGAAATCTTCCATGTCGCTGAAAAAACACAGTAGAAATAACATTTTTTAACATGTGTTCAACTTTGCTTTTCTTTTTTTTTCTATTTACCACACGCTAATTAAAACTTAGCTGGCATTTTTAGAGTGAAAAATCATTCATGGAAGTTACGTGACCAAGGAAAAGTGTTTCGAACTATTATCTTGAATTGCGTCATATTTGAAGATGTACATCTTATCGCGCCTTGTACGTTGGTACCAAGAATGAATAGAAAAAAAACCTAGTCCTCTGGAGGCGTAATCTGCAATCGCCATTCGGATGTTTAACTGAAAGGTCGGTGACTCAGACCACCCAGGAGAACATATTCGTTTTTTAATATTCATATTTTTTGAATTTTTAAACACATCTAAGACACGTATCTACTGAAAAATGTGTATGTATACTGTTATCAACGTATACTTTTAAATCTGTAAAAATATACTTCAAGAATAAGTTTGTTCCCAAATATCAAATTCTGTAAATTAGTTAAAACACCTATGTTTCCTTAAATGTAAAAAGGTATTCCAGTTATAGAATTTCCATGATCCTTTTCACTTATTATAAGCTGCTTTGTAGTACCATATGTTTATCTAAGAGCGGTATTTTAAAAATATTTATATTTCCATCAAAAAAAAAAAAAAATGAAACACACACGAAAAAACAAGAAGAGAAAGAAAAATTCCAACTGGTACACAGATAACCTTTAGCATAGCTAACTAGAGTGATAACGGTTGTATGTTTACTAGTAATAAACTAGTACTAATGATAACTATAACATAGCAGTAAGGCATTTACTCAGGCCCGTCATTTAGGGGGTTCAGGGGATCAGCTACCCCCCCCCCCCCTCCACACCTGACTTTGAGAAATCAATGTATTTACATAAAGGGGGCGTAATTTTTGCAGTTTTCTGATGAAATTGAATTTTTTTTTCCACCCTTGGACAGCCCTCCCCCCACCACCCCCAAGAAAAACTTGAAATTACGGCTGCTTTTACTTATCAGTTTATTTGACTGAATTCATGCATATTGTTTAGCTCTTTACTTCAAAGCTTCCCCATTTGCCAAGGTTAGTGATATTTGTTCGTGTTTTCAAGTTTCTCGGAGAAGTTTGTTAGTTTTTGGAAACCTTCCCTCTTGCAAAGTATAAACAGTCTTTTGAAGTAGGATCTGATCCCCCAAAAATGCATCATTCCTTGCTTCACGTGCATTTCTTGGTCTGCTTCAGTATTATGTATGTCTCCACTTGAATGTTATTTATTAATTATTTTTTTTAATTTTGCAGTTTTGGCATATTTCTTTTTCTTCATATTTTGCCAGTTTTTTTAATATTTATTTATATATATATATATATGTATATATATATATATATATATATATATATATATATATATATATATATATATATATATATATATATATATATATATATATATATATATATATATATATATATATATATATATATATATATATATATATATATATATATATATATATATATATATATATATATATATATATATATATATACACGCACACACATTTTGTGTGTGTGTGTGCTGTGTGCTGTACAAAAATACCTGAAAGGCTTACATTTAAGAAAATTTAGTTTTTCCAAGCTAACGTTAAGCAAAAAATCATGCCCCGAACATTCCTGGTTGATCGAAATAATGAGAAAGTCCTGTGTGCTGCCAGAGCGATGTTAAATATTCATAGATTCGCCTTGCCTGTAGGTCGGCTGCTAATAACATTCATCTCATTTGCATTGAAAAGAAGAGGAAGAGTAAACACTCAAGGCCCGTGATGGAAAATTGCATATTTTTTCTTTAAAATTGAATTGTGGGGAAGGGATAATTTAGAGCGCACAGACATGTGAGGACGCATGAAGTGGAATGAAAATAAAGCGATAATGTAAATGCGGGATTATAATGTCAAGGTCAACAAGGAAATTGGTTTATTTTTTATGTATTATCTCGTTTTATCAATTGATAAGGAACTAAAGTTTTTAAATGCGTTATGTTTGTGTATTATATTTTTTTCTTCTGCTTTTAAAATTAATATATTTTAATTTCAAATGTTTTACATCTGAATATTTGTACATTAAGTTTAAGATGCAAAACTAATCTACTAACTGTATTTTAATTTATATTTTCGTTGTGTTAGCACACATTCTGAAAATTAGTTTGATATCAAATATTCATTACTACAGTGAACTCTCACTTATGGGCCGGCCCAAGGGACCAACAGATAAAGGCGCATAAGGGAGAGAGACGTATAAGTGAACAAGCATATTTAAAGGACTAAAGCGCAACATAGGCTCTAATGAGAGAATGAATAAGAATGTTTCCATAGAAAAGGGACATATTACTAAAGATTACTACGGTTTGGAAATTACTGAAACGTAACTACAATGATAATGAGAAAACAAAATTTGTGGCATACCTAACTACAAACTGTTCCCTTTAAAACGATCCGTAATAGATAATTGTCCCTCTCCGAATTCTAGTTCATGCAGAAAAAATGCCTTCCGTGAGCGATAAAGGCTAAAGATTAAAGATGAAAGTGAAGAAACATGCTTATTTTTTAAAGAAAATAAATTATATTTTTGACACTTTACGGAAAATTCGGCGCATAAGTGAAATATTTATCTTTCGAGCGACGCATAAACGAATGATACCACCATTATTTTGCTATGGGATGTGTTGGGTCCATTTAAAATCGTCGTATAAGTGAAAAAGGCGCATAAATATGGCGGTATATAAGTGAGAGTTCACTGTAGCTACTTTCCTTGCGTTGTTGATTCATATTCTGTAAATCAATAAGACATAAAATATTCATGACTTTTTTCTTATTATTTCGAATTTATTTTATAAAAGTTGCCACGTGCTGTAGAATAACACTTCAAAATTAGTCTTCAAAACACGCATTTCTAGAACTTTTGCAGTATTGTGTAGATTTAAATGCTTTTTATCTTAATATATAAAAATTACGTGTCCCTGTGTTTGTGGCCAATGGACTCCTCAGCTACTGAACAGATTTTAACCAAATTTTGCACGCAGTTTCAGTTTGGTCCAACTTAAATGATAGGATAGTTTTTATCTCAATTTAGGACCGCAATATATTTTTTATTGCAAGTTATGTATTTAGCTACCAGCTTTTCTGTGTTCTTGACTAAGCCTTTTTACTAAGCCTTTTTTGACACCTCCATGGCTGAGCGACATAAAGCACACATTCTGGCAGCTTCTGGAGCGCAGTAAACAAGTAATAATCTTTCTTATAATATATAAAAATTACGTGTCCCTGTGTTTGTGGCCATTGGACTCCTCAGCTACTGAACCGATTTTAACCAAATATTTCACGCAGTTTCAGTTTGGTCCAACTTAAATGATAGGATCTCAATTTAGGACCGCAACATATTTTTTATTGCAAATTATCTATTTAGCTACCAGCTTTTCTGTATTCTTGGCTAAAATTCTTTAAACATACCCGGAATGCCACCACATAATCTGCGGTTAAAAATTGGTTCACCCATAGTTCTACATAATTTAAATCCACCGAGATTATGCAATGTTACGCGTTTAGTTATCAAAAAAATCACAGGGAACATTATTGAGGTAATCATTTTTACTGGCAAGTTTAAAGATGAAGTAGTTCTGCTGCCACGTATCCCAATGACACCGTCAGAATCTTCAATACCCTTCAAAAGGCTACAGTTTCCCATTCGTTTAGCTTTCGCCATGCCCATTAATAAGTCCCAAGGACAAACAATGTCAATTTGCGGTTTAGATTTAGAAAATCCATGTTTTTCCCATGGGCAACGATAAGTCGCTTGCTCCCGCGTGGGAAAACCGTTCAATCTATTTTTGTTTACAAGAGACAGATTAACAAAGAATATTATGCACCGATTAGTGTTGAGTTAAACTGAAATTAAAAATGCTTATAATTCAAAAAAAAACAAATAATATTGGTTAATTATCTACCCTACCTACATTATTAAAAACTAAAATGTTACATTAAAAAATAAAATGTTACAATAGCAATTAGCAAATTTTTAATTAACTCAATTGTTACAAGCTTGAATATAATATTTCTAAGTACTAAAATGCTACATTTTTTTTTGTTGATTATTTGTTTCTAGCAAACTTAGGAAATTTTTGTTCGATTGTTTTCATATTTTGACCTCAAATTCATATTTATATAAAGTTGATCTCTATAACGGCAATAAAGTTTTTCGTTTCTATTGAAACATTTTAGTTTAACCCATACCTTAGCCACAGCAACGCGTGGCCGGGTCAGCTAGTTTAATATATTTTCCCACTTGATTTGGTCATACACAATAATGAGCAATAAAAAACGCTTAGCATTACGTTTTTACGCAGCCAATAAATGAAATTTCTACTTGAAGATTAGCTCTTTGACGATATTCCAAATCTCAATAAATAAAGTTAAGATTCAGTTTGAATTCTAACACAATATTCTGAACGTCTCATATGTTTCAGCAATTGTAATAGATCAACGTTATTTCATTTGAATGTAATTAATCTGCATGTGTGCATTCAAGTGCACTATGTATTGCAAATGCATTTAAGCTAGAATTTGGAAAAGAAAAACGTCTAGAATTACATTATTGTATTTTCCTTTTTAAATCAAGCTGGTACTTTAAGTATGGCACTTTTAGTTGAGAACTTAATAATTGATGGTAAAAATGTAAGATCTAAACTTTACTACGTGTCAATTACTGCAAGACAAAATATACTGTTTTATTTTCCCAACTCAAACAGGTAGTGTCTTGATTTTCCACATAATTTTAAAAAGACAAAGTAAACGTGACATCGTTACCGTGACTTTAGTCATACCTTACTACAGTGGTTTTTTCCAGATCTACACGGACCCCTTCCTGAATATTTACTAACTTTGCGGTCTTTCAAGACTTATATATTTGTAAAGCTAAATTTTGATAGATGAAACTGCAAGACCTTTAAAAAAAATTTGTAACAATCAGTGTAGTTGATGTTTAAAACTATACTGCAAAAAATAAATGTTGTTTTTACAGTATAATTTTATACTTTTAAACTATAATTGCTAACTTTACAGAACTAAGCTGTAAAATTGCTAATGCTATGCTGCCATTATTAGACAGTTGTTTTTACAGTATAACGCAGCTAAATTTTACGGCAATAAACTGTACAATTGATTACTTTACATTTAGAAACTGTAAAATTGCTGGTTTTACAGTTTATTACTGTGCATTTTACAGTTTTAAATTGGAACATCGGCTGCCAGTATTATATTGTAAAAACAACAGTTCAGTTTTTGTAGTTTACGAAGCCTGATGGCTCTATCCACTTTAAATGTTTTGATAATTTTTGACACATGTGTGTGTTCGTGTGTGCGTGTGTTTAACCCTGCTGCTGTGTTCGTCCCGAACAAACGTATACTGTGTTCGGGTCCAAATGGACCCAACATATGTAATTTATTCCCTAACACCGCTTTTTTTATATTTTTTCAAGTTTAATTGTTATATTTGATTTTATTAGAAACTTCCAAACATAAATCACTCAATTTTTGTATTTTATTTTACATAATTAATCCGAGAAAACACATAAATAAAATTTAAATATTATAGCAATTCCAGTTTTCGTACTAAAGAAAACTAACAAAATTATGTAAGCTGTCACTTTAAGAAATTTACTAGAATTTTTTAAGCTTAAAAAGAAGTGTTAAAAATGGAAATACGAACAGTACAGCATTCGTATGGGATGTACAGATTTATGTACAGAATCATATGCACGGGGGAAGCGGCGGAGAGAGGGGGTAAAAGGGAATTCCCCTCAGATAGGCATAATTTCAGAGTTTGCAGTTCTATGAAGGTTAACCTTGAAACATTTTCACTGGTACTGATTTCAATTCATAGAAAGGAAGAAATGGTATTCAGAAAGAAAAAAAAAGAAAAAAAATGAATGAAAGAAAAACAGAAGATAACCATTAAAAAATATTTAGAAAACGTACAAAAACAATGAACAAATGTTTCATTTATTGTTTCATAAATTATGCATAAAATAAACAAGCATAAAATGATTTTGTTTCTCTGATACATGCTTTTTAATCATATGGGTCCAAAAGGACCCGAACACAGCATTAGTAAACTTTTTTTTGACAAGTAGGGTTATACTTCAATCAAAACAAAAAAAATATGTGTGTAATATAACATGAAAATGAACACATTCATGAAGTTACAACGTTATACCAACGTTACTCGAAAATTTATAAGCAAATGAAATCTGTTTTGGGTCGAAAAGGACCCGAACACAGTAGCAGGGTTAAATTTGAGATTTTTTTTTCTCCTTTTACTCGTATTGCTACATTTATTTATATTGGTTGACATGAAGAAATTAGAACTTAAAACATTTAATTCGCTGTGTGACTTATAAAACGTATGAAAGTAGGAGAGCCGAAAATCTCGAAATTAATTATGTTATTTTTATTAAAACCGAAAAGTTTTCCCATAGGTTCAGATTATACCTCCTATCAATTCCAAGCACGTTCACAGAGCATGGATAGCGATATGTTATCGGCTTCATGCTAAGTAGTAAAGAATGATGCGTTCGCACATCCCAAAAGAGCGGGGAAATTTTTATTGATTAAACTGACTTCGCATACAATTTTTTAAGTTTTTAACTACGATTTTTCCATGATTATCAAAAATCTTATTCTTTAAAGAACTGAAAAAAAATCCCCGAAGAGCTTTATAAAATATGACGTCTATGTTTTATCACCTAATTGGTATTTCTATTTTTTTTAAGCCATGCTAAAATGTTTTTCTAAGTTAATGTTAACTAGTTTTCTTATAGCCAAGCAAAAAAACTATCTTATTATTATGATTTTTAAATTGTTTTGCTTATATAGCATTCATTGCTAGGTAGAAAGACTCAAAATAAAAGATTTCAACTTAATTTTTATACCATTGCGTTTAAAATCAATGATTTAATTTGAATTGTTTTCACACGCATTTTACGGAACTATTCTTCGCCTTTTCTGTGCATTAAGTAGTAATGAGTAGCATTCAATTTTTTGAGCTAAACTTTCTCAATGAACTGCTGCAAATTATGTAATCAAAGTTAAACAAAGCTGTACTGTAATTTAATGCGGATCTGATGTATAATATCCTAGGTTTTAGTGTAAATACAGCTTCAACTACCTAAGAATATCTTTTTCTATTTTTTTTAAAGTAAAAACTATCAAATTTGCAGCCAACGATCTAACAACAACATACATAATTTATACCGGTTTATAGTGATATACGTTTTGGAGAGAAAGTACAAGAACAATTGGATTAAATCAAGTATTTATTTTGTGGGAATTATTACTTTTTTTAGTTATATAAGCACAGCTTACATAAATAATTGAGAAATGGTTTAACATTTAAAGTGGAAACCTTTTTTTTTTTTTTTTTTCAACACAGCTTGTATACGATCAGACAGGGAAATGTGTAGTTTTTCACAATAATCTGGTGCCATTTCTGTAACCACGCTTCCCTTATAACTTCTAGGCACCTGCTAGTCATCTCTGCTAGGCATCTCTGCCAGGCTCTTTATAACTGCTAGACAATTTGGTGCTTCAAAATTACCGAACAGTTCTCAACTCCTTTCAATTTTATGTCCATGGCCCAAGATTCTGTGCAAAGGCAAGATGATCAATCGTGTTAGAAGTGTTTTCTTGAGTTGATGTTCATAAACGTTGAAAACTTCTCTTTTAGCACATCAATTAATGGAACTGTTTATATCCTTTTGTTGAAAGATAAGTTACCAACTTTTATGAATATCAACCAGTACACGCACTTCCAACACGATGGAGCATCTTCCCATTGCAAAGAAAGGGTTTCAGATCCCTGGGCCGTTACCCGGAAATCCCCCAGATCTAAACCCAATCGAAAACTGTTGGGCAATTTTGATGCTCCAAGTTGCCTAGCGTAATGCCATCTCCCTTTTGAACTTACGAGAAACAATTATACTAGCCTTGATTGCAGAAATTACACCAGTATCTTGTGAAAAATTATATATATCCATGCCTGATCGTATGCAAGCTGTATCGGGAAAAAAAGGTTTCCACATCAAATATTGAACTCTTTCTCAATTATCTATGTATATCAATTATTTATGTGCTTATATAACTTAAAAAATGAATGCTGCAAACAAAAAAATACTTAGTTTAATTGCAATTATTATTGTGAGCGTTCATAAACATCGCAGTTCTTCGTGGTGAGTCATCCATTCTGGCCAGTACTGTATATATATATATATATATATATATATATATATATATATATATATATATATATATATATATATATATATATATATATATATATATATATATATATATATATATATATATATATATGTGTGTGTGTGTGTGTGTGTGTGTGTGTGTGTGTGTGTGTGTGTGTGTGTGTGTGTGTGTGTGTGTGTGTGTGTGTGTGTGTGTGCGTGCGTGCGTGCGTGCGTGCGTGCGTGCGTGCGTGCGTGTGTGTGTGTGTGTGTGTGTGTGTGTGTGTGTGTGTGTGTGTGTGTGTGTGTGTGTGTGTGTGTGTGTGTATACAAAAATCATGTATTTATTCTATACTTACAGTCATCATTTTTCAAGTAATTTTCTTATACATGTTTTTCGTGTTTAGAAGTAAGTAATCTCGCATTCTGCATTTTTTTAAGCTAATGATCAATTAAATATTTTTTGCTATGTATTCCTGTCATAAACGCAAAAAAAAAAAGAAAAGTCTTTTTTTATTCCTTGTTCATCTTTAATACTCCTACTGGAATACATTTTTCCAGTTTCGAGTGAAATGAAAGATAAAAGATTCAAATATATTGATTACGAGGAAGAATCCAAAGGGTTTTTTCTTTCGGTGCAAATATGTTTAATGACAACATTAATCGTAGTTTTTTCCCCTCTTAAGCAATGTTTATTTTTTATGCAAAGAAACAAAGAATAATTTCCAGTTGAAGGTCAAGTCAAGCATTGTATGGAAATAAACCATGGTTAAAGTTAAGGCATATCCCAGTGGATCCGATTAAAATCGTTATCATTTCTGAGCACGTTGGAAAGAGAGTGAAAAGTGGGATGGTGTTGTCAGAAGAAGAGAAAAAGAGACAGCGACGACTGCCTATTTATATGCAGTAAATATTTTTTCTTCTATGTTTTTTCTGAATGTGAGCACTTGCGGGAGAAAGGACGGGGAAAGTATTTCACTTGTTTCCTATTCAAATGACTACATCATAAAAAAGGGAAATACAATGCATTAAAACTTCATATAGTGTTATACAATAACTGGAGCTTGCAGTTGCTGTTTATCTAATTGAAGTTTCGTAATAAAAATTTGTATAGTTGAAGACCAAAAGAATGGTGGCTAGCCTAGATTTCGTACTATGTATTTTCATTAGAATATAATTCAAGTTTTTTAATGAAAATGTAACTCATGGAGTTAAAATATGTTCTCCCTTGGTGAAAGTTAAATTAAAATCGAAGTGATATTAAGCTAATTAATAAGAAAAAGAAGAATAAACTGCTATTTCTAAATTGTAAAATTTTTCAGTAATCATGATACATTTGACATTTAAACAAGCACCTTATGACTGCATGCACATTAAAACATGCTGTCACTTTTTCTTTCATGCTTTTGGAGTAAAATATGTACATGGGAGAAATACTTTGGGTAACTTTACATACTGTAATTTACAGAAATTATTATTAATCAAATGTATCTAATTTCATTAATGCTCCATGTAAGTGCTTATATCAGCTCACGAAGTATTTACCAAGAGTTGAAACACTATGTATATCTATAGTGTAACATTAAACACTACATTTTTATGCTTTGAGAATGCAGATGTATTTTGGCCAGTTGAATGAAAGTTCCCAGCAGTTATTTATATCTCTATATACATTTTTAAATAGTGTCTTAACGTTCCAAATAGTATTTTAAAATATCATTAGGAGCTGTAGAAGTTTTTATTTACACAATTTTTGTTTTTCTCCAAAATCCAAATTAAATCCTTCTTGAATAATAAAATTGCACTCAAAACGTAAGATAATTGCGCTTGCGCCTAGGCTACACGTTTAATTCCTCTTTCATTTTTGTTTAATTTATTAATTGTAAGCAATTATATTGAGTGTTACTGGTCAAAATTTTTTATAAAAATAAGACTTTTTTTTTAAATACAAGTTATGGTTTTTTATAACACTGCTATTATTTCACCAATATGGGTAGGGAAAAGAAAACAAAATGTGATTTTTTTTCTTTTTTACTTTATAAAAAAATAAACAAAGTATTATACATTTATCATTGAATAATAGCTGCCATGATTGAATAGTTTCTTCTTTGTGTCATGTATCTTCGTGGGATTTTTTAAAATATAATACTTCTTTACTTTATTTTATTGTTTAAAAATGTCTTCAATTTTTTTCCATATTACAGTATGAGGGGGCTCATGTAAATAAGTGTGATGCACACATGAACACTGATCAAAAAAATGCAGGACAAGCATCACATTGCACACCGAGAATTAAAGGAGTACTTTCTAAATTGGATTAGCATTAAAGATGTAGTACTAAAAAAAATGTATTGCACACCTAAAATAAAAGAGGCTCTTTTTAAATTGCATTAGCAAGGAGTTTAAATAGACAAAAAAAAATGTGGCCCTTTCATTCTCGCCAGGCGATATTTGATGTGAAATATATACGTGTAGAATAATTACATTGACGAGTTTGCAACTTATACTGCGACCGTTTAAATTGTGCAATTAAATAAAATATTTTTTACTAAATATATAACTAAGCTCACTGTCAAATTTTAAGGTCTCATAGCCTGTTCACTGGATTGACACAAAAAAAACGTATAAGCATAGCGAAAGGATATTTTTCTTACATAAAGCTTATTCTTATTATACATTTATTTCTCTTACACTTAGCGTTTAATTTTTAATTGAAAGAAAATATTTTATGTCTATTTATTTACTGTGAGTATTGTGTAATATTAAACTGTTGACCAACAGCTTTGTAGCAAATAAAAACAAAGAAAGAAAAAAATAATATTAATAAATACATTTTGAAAACAATCCTCATAATGATAATGAACAATTTGCTTACAAACAGATTATTTAAAAAAAAAAAGTCTTCAATTATTACACATTCATAAATACCCCTCTTCAACCTTAAAATACACTTGTATAAATACAGAACTCTAAATTTTAATAAACTAATAAACTGATAATTTTTAACATGCTCTTATATGTATTTGAATGTTCGCACAATGAATTGCCATAACTAGGCTTATGTTATTAGTTAGTTTAAAATATGTTTTCAAGCTAAGAAGGCACTTAAAAATATTTATACAAAATCTGCCGAAGCGAAGAAGCTGTCATCACTAAAATATAAAAAGGATCATTGCCTAAAAGTTTGGTCAAGCCATAAAACTGGTACTGACCCTGCTTAAGAATTTTTTGAGATTTTTTCTTGGCTTATGTTATTTCAGAAAAACATGCCTTGTTAACATGTGCCCACTTCCTCCTTTCCTCTAACGACAGCTAAATAATGCACACTGAAATACTTCAATTTGTTTAAAAATGAAATGTGTTAAGCAATTTATAATTTATTTAAATACTATTATATATGTATGTGTTGTGTGTGTGAATGTTCGCACAATGAATTGCCATAACTAAGCTTATGTTATTAGTTAGTTTAAAATATGTTTTCAAGCTAAGAAGGCACTTAAAAATATTTATACAAAATATGCCGAAGCGAAGAAGTTGTCATTACTAAAATAAAAAAGGCTCATTGCTCTAAAAGTTTGGTCAAGCCATAAAACTGGTACTGACCCTGCTTGAGAATTTTTTGAGATTTTTTCTTGGCTTATGTTATTTCAGAAAAACATGTCTTGTTAACATGTGACCACTTCCTCCTTTCCTCTATTGACAGCTAAATAACGCACATTGAAATACTCCAATTTGTTTAAAAATGAAATGTGTTAAACAATTTATAATTTATTTAAACACTATTATATATGTGTGTGTTGTGTGTGTGTGTCAAGGAAGTAAGCAAGAAAACTATATACAATATTTTTCTACTCTCAAAAAATAATTTTGTTCTTCAAATACTTCCCAGTGCGACTTATCTTTTATTCTTACAACATAAATTTTTGCAACTGTGTCCACTCACGTAAACAAAGCACACAAATATAGAAGATACAAGCCAGATGTGTGTGTTTATACGAATTAAATTTCCGGCAGCGCAACTCTTCCGAAATTCGAAAGAAAGTATTTTGAAGAATTACGTCGAAAAACGTGCTTTGAAATTATGCGAAGGTATATTAGTTCCCAAGAATTTGCCTTTCTTCGCAATAAAATATGTGCATGCATCCACACTGTGGAAGTCTATTTGTTTTCTTTGAAAATGTGGTAAGAAATAGTAAAATATTTTTTTACGTGCTTTGGAGGCATCATATACGCAGTTTTATATTTCTCTTTTCAAAAAGGCATTTTTTAAACAAACAGAGAAATTTTAAAAGCAGTATAGTTTCAAGTAGAGATAAATTGTGTGTTGTATTCGGCAATTGTTGTAGTGGCCATAATGTGTGTCTTACTGTCATGTAGTTCTTTTCCTTAGTAAAATTGAAAATATTAGTTAAAGGAACAATTTTCCGACTAGTATAATACCAGATTTAGTTTACTGTAGACACATTTGTGTTTGGCTAAAAATGCTTTTACTTTTAAAACAACATTATTTATTTTGCTGCCTTTCTTCGAATAATCAAATATTTCAAAATAAAGCAGAAGTTTTATGTAAAAAGAGAGGGCCGGCTATCTTGTCTAGGGGTCAGAAAATTCTGAGAACCGTTACCCAGAAAATGTCATAAACAGTTTAATTCGAAGGGCTTCGAAAAGGCAGTAGGTATATACTGAATAGTTCCTTGGAAACTCATGTTTGTGAAAATTTCAACACCATGAAGGACTTACGCGAATGGGGTGAAATTTTCAGCAAATGCAAAGGAGGGTATGATATGCAAATGATTAGAATGTTTGACGCGTAGGGCATGCGTACGCTGAACAGTGCCCTCTGCACGCCGGAATTATTTGAATGAATAGACGGCTGCAGCGAGGCGTGTATGGTTATAGGTGGTTATCTGCTTGTGATAAACGTTAGATCAGACGTTGCTTATGCCTCTTTGACGAAAAAGAGCGAGGTTTCAACAACTTACGGAGTTTGAACGGGGGAGGATCATTGGCCTTTGTGAAGCTGGATTGTCTTATCGTGAAGTCGGCGCTCGTGTGCAGCGTAACAGCAGCACAGTGATGCGTTTGGAAGCAGTGGACGGACGAGTGTCGGACAACTCAAAAATCCGGGAGTGGACCTCGAAATGCGACGTCAGAGCGCAATAATAGACACCTGATCCGCATGGTACTGACGGACCGTTCAACTTCTTCCAGACAACTGGTAGCACAGTGGTCAACAGATACAGGTGTTTCAGTATGTGCTTCATCAATTCGCAGACGTTTGCTCTAGCGTGGACTGCGCGCAAGGACTCCTTTATACAATATCCCGCTCACGCTAAACCATCGCCGCCTGCGGCTATAACGCGCCAATCAGCATAAGGACTGGCGTGCTGATTGGCAGTATGTTGTGTTTTCTGACGAATCTCGCTTTAATTTGTGGCACCATGATGGCCGCATTCGCGTCCGACGCTACGCCGGTGAACGCCACCTTCCAGAGTGCATTATCGAACGTCACAGTGGACGAACACCTGGAGTCATGGTCTGGGGTGCCATATCATATCACGGACGATCTCAATTGCTACGAATTGTGGGTAACCTGAACAGCAACTGGTACATCAGTGAACTTCTCCAGCCCCAAGCTGTCCCCTTTCTTCAAGGCTTGCCTGGCACTGTATTTCAGCAGGATAATGTCGCCCTCATGTCGCCAGGACTCTTCAATCCTTCCTTGCATGGCAGCAGGTGCAGTTTCTTCCCTGACCAGCGTATTCCCCGGATATGTCGCCGATGGAACATGTCTGCGATTTCGTTGGTTGGCGTCTCGTTCATGAACCTCGTCCTGTTGCTTCTACAGACGAACTTTGGGTTCGCATACAAACTGTATGGAATGCTCTTGATCAAGCAGACATTAAAATTTTGACTCCATGCCAAGTCTCGTAGCAGCACTTATTGCAGCGCGTGGTGGCTACACAAAATACTAATTTCAATACTTTTTTTATTGTTTGTTGGCTTTCTAATTTTAATCATTTATTTGTACCACTATCACTCAGCTGTGTATAAATTTTATTCAATTATGACTACTCCTTCATGGTGTTGCAATTTTCAAACATGAGTTCACGTTTACTTATTTATTTATTTCGGTATTTACCATACTGTTTTTCGGTGTTTTGTTCATTCTTTATGTAATTCTTTTATACCTTACTCGAATACATATACTTTACTTCGAGATATTCCACTTTGCTTGTTTGCGAGATGTTCGAGACTAATGTTGTACTTTTTTAGGATCTTAGCCAGCAAAGTTCTGCTGGTTACGGACATCTCACGGCCACGGTTAACGCACCCCAAGGAGATATTCCCCTGACAAAGCAACAGAGATGTTTCGTATTTCAGTTTTTTGTGTTTTTCCCATTTACTAAAGGTTGAGACTTAAAACAAATGCTAGTAGCCAGTTGCCATAGTAATCTTCAAAAAAGTTAGTGGCCCCTTTGGCGTTGTTGGTGGCGAATTTGAACAACATTCCAAAACCAAACCATTATCAATTTTTCGTTAACCCTTTAAGCGGTTTTCCCGTACGGTGTAACTGCTACACGAAATTGGCCTCATCTGGTTTGCCCGTACGCCGTACGGGCATCGATATTTTCAGATTTCCTTTTCTGGTTTTCCCGAACTGTTCGGAAAATTGTAAACCTCAAAATTCACAGTAAGTGTGAGAGAAATTTTTGCATAATTTGTAAACCATTCATTACTGCATGCAGAATGTACTTGAAAAAAGCAAATATTTCGGGATTTTGTGACCAAAATCGTAAAATAAAAAATATTGAAAAAGCATTGAAAACGAAAAAAAAAATAAATAAAAATTCTTTATATTCTTATTCTGTTAAGTATGGTACTTAACTATATGCAATAAAAAAAATATGCATTTCTGGTAAAATAATTGAAAGGGTTAAATGTCCCGATTTTCAGGCATTGTTAGGGGGAAAAGTTTCCTCTCGTTATCTCTGAACTTAAAAAAAAACCTCTTACACAATTTATACTAGAGCATGTGCTGAAATTATTTTCATGAAGATGCATTACCTTCCTGAAACCTTCATTACGCCAATACTTTGAGAAATGTCCTCCATGTTTCAATTTTCGGTAGCGGTTCGAAACTTTTCATATTACGAAATTCGGAGCCCGTTGATATCCAATTTTTAGGTTCTATACTGTACTTAATTTTAATTATAAAGTTAAAAAATTAAGATTTAAAAAAAATTTTCATCGTTGTCTCCCCCTCTAACCAAAAAAAAAAAAAAAACGGAATTTAGATGTTTTTTAAATATATATATATATATATATATATATATATATATATATATATATATATATATATATATATATATATATATATATATATATATATATATATATATATATATACACTGAAGTGACAAAAGTCATGGGATAGCAATATGCAAATTTTCAGATGGCAGTAGCATCGCATAGAACAGGTATAAATGCGCAGTGCTTTTACAGAGCTTTCATTTCTGTTCAAGTTATTCATGTGAAGAGGTTTTAACGTGATGATGACCGCACGACGTGAATTAACAGACTTTGAACGTGGAATGTTAGTTGGAGCTAGACGCATGGGTCATGCCATTTCGGAAATCGTTAGAGAATTCAACATTCCCAGATCCACTGTGTCAAGAGTGTGCCGAGAGTATGAAATTTCAGGCATAACATCCCACCATGGACAGCGCAGTGGTCGACCGCCTGCACTTAAAGATCGAGACCGGCGACGTTTGCAAAGAGTCGTAAATTCTAACAGACAAGCAACACTGCGTCAAATCACCGTAGAAATCAATGTGGGACGTACAATGGACGTGTCTGCTAGAACTGTGCGGAGAAATTTGGATTTCTTGGGCTATTCCAGCAGAAGACCGACTCGAGTGCCTTTACTGACAGAACGACATCGCTTGCAGCGACTCTCGTGGGCACGTGAGCATATCGGTTGGTCCCTAGATGAATGGAAAACCGTGGCCTGGTCCGATGAGTCACGATTTCAGCTGGTAAGAGCCGATGGTAGGGTTCGAGTGTGGCGCAGACCCCACGAAGCCATGGACCCAAACTGTCAGCAAGGCACTGTTCAAGCTGGTGGTGGCTCCGTAATGGTGTGGGCTGTTTTTTCATGGCATGGACTTGGTCCTCTAGTGCGACTGGACCGAACATTGACTGGAAATGCTTATGTGCAGCTACTTGGAGATCACTTGCAGCCATTCATGGACTTCATGTACCCAAACAACGATGGGATTTTTATGGATGACAATGCGCCATGTCACCGGGCCACAACTGTTCGCAATTGGTTTGAAGAAAATTCTGGACAATTCCAACGAATGATTTGGCCACCTAGATCGCCCGACATGAATCCCATTGAGCATTTATGGGACACCATCGAGAGGTCTGTTCGTGCCCAAAATCCTGCCCCATCAACGCTTTCACAATTATGGACGTCTATCGAGACAGCATGGCTCAATATTCCTGCAGAAGACTTCCAACGACTTGTTGAGTCCATGCCACGTCGAGTTGTTGCACTTCGCCGGGCAAAAGGAGGGCCGACACGATATTAAGAGGTATCCCATGACTTTTGTCACTTCAGTGTATATATATGTAGGATTCCACTAGTAAACAGTCTATTTCTTAACAGATATTTAATCACACATACACAGTACACAACACGGTAGATACACTTTTAACACAATTAGCACTCAACAATCACCTTCTCGTGATTTTTTACCAATATCTTTTTATGTACTCGACCTACTCGCCGATTACTTAATTCTCACCCTCTGCCTATCCTCGCGCTCACAAGTCCGCTCTCTCCGCAGCAGCGACATCTGGCGGCAACATACTCACCTTAACTGGGCAAAATCCCACATAATTCGGCCATCCTGATGAAGACAACGTCCTCGTTGTTCTCATATACGATCATCTAATATCTAAAAATGAAACATAAAATAACAAACATAAAAATATATTGTGTCCTGGTGCAATAACTGGTAGTTCATTAAAGTCCACTAGCCCAAGCTTTCATGTGGTCGGCTGCGGTTGAAGTTGCTTCCGGACCTTCGTGACGTCCTACTTTCCTAACTTCATACCTGTCGTTTCCTTTTACACGCGTCACTTCGTAGGGTCCATGGAATTTTGGCCGCAGTTTTAATCCACTGCCGAATTGTGTTCGCTGAACAGCTACAAGATCACCTTTTTTGTACCTATGAGCTTCTTTTCTCCGTTTGTCATAATTCTTGCGGTTTTCTTCTTGAACTTTCAAAATATTTTGGCGTGCTTCTTGACGAACTTCGTCTCGCTGCTTCATCATGTCATTTATCCGTTCTTCTTCTAATAGCTCCAGTACTTTCATCTCTTTTTTGTTTCTCATTTCTACACCAATTAGCAGTTCAAATGGAGATCTCTTCGTTGTTCTTGGAGCTACCGAGTTCATGGCTCTCATTACTGTATCAACATGCTTAAACCATTTAGTTGGATCTTCGATTGATAGCTTCGCTAAGACTGGAATCAATGTCCTATGCATCCTTTCAATTTGTCCGTTCCCTCTGGGTATTCCGGTTGTTATCGGAATATGCTCGATGTTCTCCTCATCACAATAATTCTTGAACTCCTTCGACGTAAACGCGGGCCCTTTATCCGTGATTATACGGGACGGATTCCCAAACACTCCTTGCTGTAGCTTCAATTTCTGCAATGCATCTTGGCTTGAGGTTGACTTCACAGGATATAGCCAAACGAACTTAGTGAATGAATCAACAACGGTGAAAATGTGATTATAATTTTTGTTAGTGGAGGGCAAGGGGCCGATAAAATCAATATGGTAAGTGCTAAGCGGGATTTCTTCCTTTGGTATTGGGTTGAGAAATCCTTCTCCTTTTCCTCTTTTCTTGTTTATGAGTATGCATTCAACACAGTTTGATACTACATTTTCAACACATTTCTTCAAGTTTGGAAAGTAATAATTTTGTTTGACGATACTCTCTGTCTTAGAAGCAGCAAAATGACCAGGAATGTGTGCATTCCGAATAATTTCAGCTTGCATTGGCTCTGGTACGACTAAAAGATCTCTGTCATTTTCTATTTTATATAATATATCGCCTTTGAGAATGTAATCGTTTATTTTCTTATCAATCAACAAATTTTTGATGCTACTAATGTATTCGTCTTCGAGTTGTGAAGCTTTGATTTTAGGTGTTATATCATCACATATGGCCGACATAACCGGAAAACGACTTAAAGCGTCAACGTGTTTCATTTGTTTTCCAGGGCGATGGATAATTTCATAATTAAATTCATCCAAGAAAAGGGCCCACCGAGCGATTTTTGGAGTCAGTTCTTTTTTACTCATCGTTTTCTGAAAAGCCGAACAGTCTGTAAAGATTTTAAATGGCTGACCAATTAGATAATGGCGAAACTTTTTCAAGGCTTCAATTATTGCAAGAACTTCTAACTCGTAGCTTGAGTATTTTTCTTCTACAACGGAGGTTTTTTTACTCATGTAATGTATCGGATAAAATTTCCCATTACCAGCTTCTTGAAGCAATATTGCACCATATCCAAATTTGCTAGCGTCTGTATGTAACTCTAAATTTGAGCCTTGTTTAAAAATATGAAGAACTGGTTCATTAGATAAAACATCTTTCAAGGTGTTAAATGCCAGCTGTTGCTCAGATCCAAAATGGAATTTCGTGATTTTGCGTAACAAGTCACTCAATGGTCTCGCAATGACAGCATAATAAGGAATAAATTTTCGGAAATATCCGGTAAGACCAAGAAAACTCTGTACATCTTTTAGTGTTTTTGGCTCGGGAAAATTTCGCACCGCTTTAGTTTTCTCCAATGAAGGTTTAATGGTCCCATTTTCAATTATATGTCCTAAAAAATCTATTTTCCTCTTAAGAAATTGACATTTTTTAAAGTTCAGCTCAAGACCGTATTTTGAAGCTGTGTCGAACACACGAATTAGCGAACGTAAATTTTCATCTTCATTTTGTGATGGAATTATGACATCGTCCATGTAAACAATAACGGTGCCATCATTAATAAGTTCGCGAAAAACGTGTGAAACGAAGCGCATAAAGAATCCAGGTGATGATGAGAGACCAAATGGAGTTTTGTTGAATTCATATTGACCTGTGTGGGTTATAAATGCAGTATATTTTTTACTTTCTTCTTCTACATCTACGTGAAAAAAACCGTTTTTTAGATCAATTGATGAAAACACATAGCCGGATTGTAATTGATCCAAAACGTCTTCTACTAATGGCAAAGGGAATTTGTCTTTTATTATTTTCTTATTTAAACCCCGATAATCTACGCAAAGGCGCGTTGAGCCATCTTTTTTCCTGCATAAAACTATAGCCGCGGCATAATTACTAAAACTTTTTCTAATTATCCCTTGTTCTAACCATTCATTGATTTGTCTTTCAACCTCACGTTTTTCCGCAAATGACAAACGGCGTACCCGCTGACAAACTGGAACATCATCAGTTAAAATTATAGACAATTTTAAATTTGTGCTCTCCGTTTTGTTTGGTTCATAAGTTTTAATTAACTCGTGTAATTTTTTTCTTATCTTAGAATCCGAAATGTGACATAAATCACATTCACCCGTTTCTTCAGAAACATTACAAACATTAGATAAAAAAGAAATCGGTCCGGAATCATTTTGTTCAAAAAAAGAAAATTCACCCATATTCCTTTCCGCGGAACGAATCTCGCTTCGACATAGCGCCTCACTGTCTGCGTTTTGTTGTTCATTCCCTTCCTCCTTTAGCATTTCGTACAGTTTAAGCGGTAAAATTACGTCACAGTTCAAACTATCGCAAACAGCACCAATGCATTCCAAAACCTTTCTATTGCCTAATGATACCATAAATTTTGAAAGATCGGCTATTTTGCTTTCATTAAAGCAGCTTGTCAATGCGATTTGTGAAATTATGACCTTGGGCTGACTAACGATTTGCTTATTTATCACCAATAGTGCACTACCCGAGTCTTTCAAGGCTCTAATTGGAACCCCATCCAAAAAAATATCAACATATTCAAGTCCATGCACAAATGAATCACAAGAATTTTCTGTTTTGTTTTTATCTGCTGAAGCTACCGTTATATTTACTTTCGGTTGTAAGTCTTTCTTTTCTTCTTGTTTATGGTATCTTTCGGGGCAATCCCTGGCAAAATGTTCTTTAGAACAGATGTAACATGAAATTTGTTTATATGTTTTAAATTGTGGTTTACGCAGTTGTGATGAATCTCGAGCAAAATTAGAACCAGGTTTATTGTTTTCAACGTAACTCGCTTGCGAATGTGCGGTTTTTTCGAATGATTTTCTTCTGTTCGCGAAAAAAATATCGCATTCTTTCGCCATTTCTTTTGGATTCAACCAATTTTCACCCTGTTTAATGCAAATGTGGGATGATGTTTCCTTGTCCAAAGTTTGAAAGAACTTATCGTGCACCATCAAATTGCACAAAGTTTCGAAATCTTTAACACCACGTAATTCGATGTAGTATCGAAAGAGTGCATTTAATCTGGATGCAAATTGCACATGAGTTTCGTTTTCGTCTCTTTTTGCTGTTTTGAATTTAATTAAGCATTCTTGGGCAGTCGGTTGATATTCTTTGAGAACTAGACTCTTAACTGTTTCATAACACTTCAAATCGTCATCGCTAACATAGCACAAAATGTTATTTAATCTTTCTGCCAAAATATTAATCAAAATTTCAGATTTTAAATGTTCAGGCACATTTTTAATCACGAACGAACGTTCAAGAGTTTGAAAAAACAGGTTCAAATTCTCAGATTTTTCCGGGACTGGAATCGTTAATGCGCGAACACTTCTAATTAAAGTCTCTAAACTGCATACTTCAACAGCACTTTCACTCCGGACGTTAGAAGAAACATCTAAGTTAGCACTTCTACGCGCATTCTCTATTTCAAGTTGTCTGTCTAATTGCGCTAGTTTTATTCGTTCTAACTCAAGTTTTTGAGCATCACTTTCGTATTTAGATTTGCGGTCTTCGACAATGGATGCCAATAAGTCTGCAACCATTCCCGCATCATCTTTAAAACATTCAGAGTTCTCTATTTTTAATTTTAACTGCGGAATAGTTTCCGTTTCACAAACATCCTCTCCTAAGTCAATTAGCAAGTTTATTAAATCTTCTTTTCGAGTATTTTTATACATATTTCACAAATGTTCAAAATAAATCTTCTTACCTCAGAATAACACCATTATGTTCACATCCCGGTCGGGCCCCCATAAAATGTAGGTTTCCACAAGTAAAGTCAATTTCTCAACAGATATTTAATCACACATACACAGAGTACAGCACGGTAGAAACACTTTTAACACAATTAGCACTCAACAATCACCTTCTCGTGATTTTTTACCAATATCTTTTTATGTACTCGACCTACTCGCCGATTACTTAATTCTCTCCCTCTGCCTATCCTCGCGCTCACAAGTCCGCTCTCTCCGCAGCAGCGACATCTGGCGGCAACATACTCACCTTAACTGGGCTAAATCCCACATATATATATATATATATATATATATATATATATATATATAATATATAAAATTCTCGTGTCACAGTTTTCGTTGCCATACTCCTCCGAAACGGCTTGACCGATTTTGATGAAATTTTTTGTGCTTATCCAGTATCTATGAGAATCGGCCAACATCTATTTTTCATCCCCCTAAATGTTAGGGGTAGTCCACCCCTAATTTTTTTTTGTTCGCACATAACATCTGATCTACTGAACCGATTTGGACGATTTTTTTTTAATCGATAGGAGATGGTGTAACTTAGGTACCATGTACTCATATGACGATATTTGTTCACTAGAAAAAAAGTTATGATCGAAAAACTATTATTTCATGTCATTTAAAACAATATGTGTTATCGTAAATCCTTACTTCAATGAGCGACCCGATGGTCAAGTGGTTCTGCGCGTCAGGTTGAAGTTCCTGATGGAATGAGATCGACTCCAGGCCCGCAAGGATTTTTTCGAACAGCTGCATGTTTTTTTTTTTGAATGATTTTAATGATTGTAATGTCCTTATGCAGGTACATCCCCTCATGGGGATCTACCCCATATTTTTTTATAGTACAAAATGACAGTTTTGGTCGGATCTTTGTTAAAATTGGCAATGGGGTCCTTCGATGCTGTAGAATTTTCTTATAGATGTTTGCGCCATTTTTGGGGGCTTTGAATCGATTGTGGCAATAAATGGTTTTTGATTTGCGGCACTTATATTATTTTTTCAAAAATTATATACACTATCAATTATATTATGTTAATTTTTGTACCTTTATAAAATTCTGTATTTTATACCTTGCATTTACGTCAAATTCAAAGTAAAATTAAAAGTCAAAAATTCTGAAGAAGATAAATATATGTTAAAAATTGAAGTAACTATTTTTTGTGATTTTCATATTGGTTGTGACCAAAAAACATCATTACAAACAAATAAAATGTATCAAACACCATGAGTGTTGAGTTATTAAGCAAAATCTGCTGTGTAAAGTTTTTTTCACTGCGAGAGGGGGGGGGTATGAACGACCATTAAAGTGACACATATTTTTAAAAAATAAAGGTTGGATCTCCAATTATCTTGCTTCGTAATTTGAACCCGCTCCGGCTGTGCAACGGTACGCGATTAGTCATTCAAAAATTAATGAAAAACGTGATCGAAGCCAGGATTTTAAATGGCAAGTTCAGAGGTGAAAATATACTCATACCACGGATTCCTATTATACCTACAGATGTGCCAATTCAATTCAAACGTATTCAGTTTCCGATTAGATTGGCATTTGCAATGACTATCAACAAATCCCAAGGTCAAACGATGTCTGTTTGTGGCTTAGATTTAAGAACACCATGTTTTTCACACGAACAATTATACGTGGCATGCTCTCGAGTGGGTAAACCATCCAGTTTGTTTGTGTTAGCTAAAGATGGACTAACAAAAAATATTGTTCACGCTATAGCATTAAGAGATTGATATTGTTTAATAGTGTTACTGTAGTAATTGTTTAATTAATGATATATAATTTTAAGGAATAAATTATAATAACTTAAAAATAATGTTTGCCTTTTGTTATTTTTATATTCCCTCATCATTCACAGCGCTCCATGCTTATTTCACGCATATACCACATTCTTACATACATACAATATACACATTATACCATACATACATACATACTTACAATAAGTAAGCTATTTTTGTCTACACTAGAAATTACTAGGAAATTATTTATATGGCAAAACAACGTTTGCCGGGTCAACTAGTATATATATATATATCGCCTAAAATCAAAATACAATTATTGCGCGAGTCTTCGCTTTAAAATCAAGCTCTAAGAAAGGTAAGTAACAAGCGAACGACAAATAACTTTAAATACTGTAAATTAGTGCGAATGTCAATGATTGGTGAATTTTTCGAAGGAAATCTCTAAATTATTGACGAATACTAGAACAGAGGCAAAGAATAGAAAAAAAAAGATGATGCGTCTCATACGACCAAAAGTCGACAACATACGCATAGATCTAACTTCGGTACCAGAGGGTAAAAGGGCAAGTTAAAGCGACAAGCATATTGAGGGAGTAGTCTCCGCGACAGAGAAAAGATCTTGAATAAGGAAGCAGAGAACAAAAAATTGGGCAAAAATACCAGCGTGAAAATAGGGTAGAAAGCGAAGTAAGAAAATAGGCAGATAAGAAGATGTCATCTTCTTTCCTTTCATTGACCAATATGCTGCGGGAGAGAAATATTTTACTTACGTTTTGTTACATGTCTACTATGTGAATTAAATAAGTGGGATAGCATCCAAATACTCAAGAGTAGCAGGAGACAATTATTATCAGCTATACTATAAAAGATCCTCTGGTATCTCGTATGGTATGTGGGATATGGCATGTTCGCCTATTAAATAGTACTAATTGCTTTTTTAAATATTTTATGAAGAAAAAAAAGTAAATAATTGCAAAACGTTTCAAATTAACATCGAACTTTTGCATCAAACCTGAATATTGCAACCATGGGAAGTACCATTTAAAAATATCCAGGTGTAATAGCATTAAATTAAATTGTTATCTGGTCAATTTAATAGTTAATTCCAAATTTTTACTATTCTAATAAATTTCACAATTTTCTCTTTAGATTTACCAATTCTAAGCATTTTAAAACCGATTTTGTTCTTTTATGATAAACTAAAAGGGAGCAAAGCAGGCAATTGTGATAACATGGGAGCACTGTTTTGCTCCCACGTGTAATTTTACACTTCTCGGAGGAGGGGAATACTGTGCGCGATCTTTATGACTCGACTACAGCTTTCTGCTATGCACATTGTTCAGATATTTCTTTTAACTTTATTATTTTTTACCTTTGTTCTGCATTTTATGGGGCATACACAAAATCAATCCTTTAAAAATTAATCAACTTGGGCTTGCATGCAGCAAAAACATAACTTGTGAATGCCATGCACATAATTATCCAGTAAACATTTTTAGATTATTTCCAAATCCAACTACAAATGGTTCACAAATCAACAAAAAATGTTGCTCTGAAACTAATAGTTTTGTAAAAAGTAGAACTGATAGTCTGTTTGTGAACTTAAACATGCCCTTCTGCTTATCTTACTATCTAAAAGAAAACAATAAATTTTTACTTAACAAAATTATCTCCAAAAATGTACCTAGTTAAAAGATATGTTACATGTTTAAAATTGAATTTTAAAACGTAATTATAAGTTATAGTAAACGATAAATTAAATTCTGAAATAAATCTAGTAATGTATGTCTTAAAAGTTTTAGTCGCGTTTTATTCTCATAGCAGCAAAATTCATAAAAAGAACATGTTTCATCTTACTAGAGCTCCGGGAGAAATTTATGTTTTGACGCTACTCCTAAGCAAAAGAAAAGGCTAATTTATGGATCACTTGAGAGAATTTAATGTAAAATAATTTCTCCAGATTTATATATGTAATGATAAAAACGAAGGGGAAACATTTCTCCTCTTGCGATTTCTTATAGCTTTCAAGATTTTTTTTCCTTTTTTTTTTTTTTTTTCGTTTTAGCTGGAGGTTGCTTCCAGCTTATCTCCTACCTCAAAAACAAGAAATCATAACGGATGCAGGTGGGGCTCAAATCGGCTCTTTTCAGTAATAGGGTAAAACTCCGGCAGAAGCTGTTTCTCTAGGGTCGGATTAAAGCCGTTATCAATTCTGAGCACGTTGAGAAGAGTAAGAAAAGTGGTATATTTCGTCAGTTTCTAACTTACCAAAACAGACTGAGGCCTTCACTATCCCAAAAGAGCAATGAAAACTTCATTGTTTAAGAACGCTCCTCATTTGGTGTGTAATCTTTGCAGGATGTTTTTGTTTATTTTTGGACAACAAACTTTACATGAACAGCGATGTTGGTAAAAAACATTTAGAGTACCTCGTGTTAGAATATGTTTAAGTATTAGCTTCCTACTCTAAAGAGAAAAATGTAGCTTGCTTTCGGGTTTTTTTTAATGGTTTGTTTGTTTGAGGATGCTGTGGGTTTAAAAGCACAAAAAAAATAATTTTTCTCTTTTATTTTATAAAAAAATGGGAATTGCAATTTTTCTGACTGAATAATAATTTTCCTTTTCATGGCGTAAAAATTTTCTTTCAATAACTACCCTTAAATATAAGACACATTTTGAACCGTCGTTTCAAAAACTAAATAACGTTAAGTTTACAATCAAGAAGCATTTTTTTGAAACATTTAAAACATCTTTTATTATTAAAAAATTTTCAAAACACCCTACAAAGTCATTCTTTTAAAATTACATTGCATTCCTTCCTAAAAAATAATATAGGGTCATTCCACGTCAAATCGACTAAGGCTATGTGCCGTCATGTCTCGGATTTTGTTCAATATTTTTTTACGGATGGATACCTGAGATAAACTCAAATTAATTTTTTTAGATTTTTTGAATAAAAATTTAGGGTTGTAGAATTTTTTGAAATTTGATTTTTTCAGAATTTTTGCTTTTTTTTATTTTTGGTATGCATTTTGAAAATGCTCTATAACTTCCTTATTTTTCATTCAATTAAGCCAGTTTACTTATTGTTTTAAAGCTAATTATTTTCTCCTTCAATATTAGTGACGAAAATGAGATTGTGAAAAATAGAATTTTGCCAATGGTCGTCTGAAGTCAGATTTTGTGTTTTTTCAATTGGTATGTTCAATAGGTCATATCTCCGGAGTACCAACTAAGAATTGCACAATTTTTTTTTTCAGTGATGACAACATCATATACTTTTTATGTATAAAAAATTAGGAGGGTGTTTTTTGTTGTTTTGGAATAAAAAAATCAAGTGTGTTTTTTCATTTGGTATGATCAATAGGTCATATCTCCGGACCACCAACTAAGAACTGCACGACACTTTTTTTCTGTTATGACAACATCATACCCTTTTTATGTATAAAAAATTAGG
This sequence comes from Uloborus plumipes, assembly GCA_038373865.1. Taxonomy (NCBI): domain Eukaryota; kingdom Metazoa; phylum Arthropoda; class Arachnida; order Araneae; family Uloboridae; genus Uloborus; species Uloborus plumipes. The sequence continues at coordinate 358,150 of JAXGGA010000012.1, forward strand.
AGGGTGCTTTTTGTAGTTTTGGAATAAAAAAATCAAACCTGTTTTTTTTCAGTTGATATGATCAATAGGTCATATCTCCGGATTACCAGTTAACAACTGCGCCATTTTTTTTTCTATAATGAAAGCATCATAATGTTTTTATGATCAAGATATTAGAAGGGTGTTTTTTGTTGTTCTGAAATTTAAAAAAAAATGAATTTTTGTAACAAATTTCTTTAAAAATCAAGTTTTCGATAATTTTAAAAACTCCGAAATAAGGAGAAAAAAAAACTATGCTATCACAAGGAAGACCACGACATGGCAGCCTAATGGCATTTCTTTACCACGAGTCATGACAAGAATGCATGCGATGGAGTAGGGGGCACAATAAAACGGCTTGCGATAAAAGCAAGTCTTCAAAGAACTGTCGAAGGACAGATTTTAAATGCACGTGATCTATTTCAATTTGCCTCTCACAACACAAAGGGGATACAGATGTTTTTCGTTACAGCAGTGGAAGTGGTTGCAAATGAAGATTTTTTAAAGCAAAGATATGAAAGAGCCTTAAGAATAGTAGGCAGCAGAGAGAATCACTTCTTTAAGCAATTAGACACGAAGAGTATATTAGTGAAGAAGGTTTCTGTGTGTTTGAAAAACCTTTTGTTGCTACTGTCGGAACATCGTAGAAATAAAGATTGTTATTCATGAAATGTTTATACTTTCATTTGATAACAAATTATAAAATGTTACGTAGATTTCAGAATAATGGAAACCAAATATAATTTTTTTCCAACCACCAAGAGCTCGCGAGTCTTTTTTTGTCAAACTGTGAATGAAAGTATATTTAAAGACATTCCATTTACTTTATCGTAATTCCTATCGGTTGATGTAGTGGCTAGCAAATAATTACTGAAGAGTAAAATAATTATGCAGTGACTTTTCACTACCAAAGCATGCAAGCAATAGAACAATATAAAACTACCATCAAGTATTTGAATGTAATAAATAGGATACATTTTGATCTGCTTGTGACGTGTGATGCTGAGTGAATCTCAAATTTAAGTTTCAAAAGTTGATTCTAAAGTAAAGTTTAAAAAAAAAACATCTTATATTTTTATTGCAAAATAACAAAAAAAAAATTCCTTCTAATTTTTTGATCATACAAATATCATGATGTTTTCATTATGGAAAAAAATGGCGCAGTTGTTAACTGGTAATCCGGAGATATGACCTATTGATCATACCAACTGAAAAAACACGTTTGATTTTTTTATTCCAAAACAACAAAAAACACCCTCCTATTTTTTTTTTACATAAAAAGTATATGATGTTGTCATAACTGAAAAAAAAAATTGTGCAGTTCTTAGTTGGTACTCCGGTGATATGACCTATTGAACATACCAATTGAAAAAACACAAAATTTGACTTCAGAGGACCATTAGCGAAATTCTATTTTTCACAATCTAATTTTTGTCACTAATATTGAAGAAGAAAATAATTAGCTTTAAAATGATACGTAAACTGGCTTAATTGAATGAAAAATAAGGAAGTTATAGAGCTTTTGATTTGACGTGGAATGAGTCTATCCACACACAAACAACTCAGTTGAGGCAAATAAGTACTGAGATAAACTTCAAGTGTTAAGGATTACCAGTTCTTGAATCTGAGTTTTTCCTAACTGCTTATTTTAAAAGTCTCAAGCAAGTCAAAACTGATATATAGCAATTTTAAGCAACTTTAAGTACTTGCTATTATTTATGTATGTTCATCTTAAAAAGTATGAAATAAAAATAAACAAATGAATAAATAATTTGGACGACAGTAAAAAAAATTTAAGTAAGGTAAAATAGCAGATTCACAGTGAAAAAAATGCGTTATACTTTGTAAGAAACAAGTTTTGATGAAGCGTATGAAAAATTATAAATACTTACCGCACGTTGCTGGCTACCTTATCAAAGAAGGCCGATCAAAGAAGACTGACCGGGATATCTTTTAGTAGCAGAGAACGGAAATTGTTGAAGTAAGAAAATTCTGCTTTAGTTCAATCCAATGCAAATTGATACTGCCTTCATTTAAAATACAAAGAATTTATGACAACTGTTTATTCTTTTAAGTTAATTAATTTATGTAAACCATCAGTATTACACTTCACTTTCTTTTAAGCCACAGTTCATTGTTAATTTTTCTCATTTTTGAGAAAAAGATTTCATCGCTGTCACAATCGGCATGAAACCAGCATTAATCCTAGTAATGCATAACTTAATTCATTCCCGTAATAAATTATTTTAAATGATTTTACAACGAAATGTGTTTCATTTTTCTTAAATGCCCATTTGACTAATTGATAATGTGCCAATGAGTATGAAATGCATGAGTATGAAGTTGGTCAAATTTCTAGACAAGCACATTCTTTCCCAGTCAGACTATAGATGGTATTTACAAACAAAAATTCGTACAATCTACAATACAAATTTAAAATAATATATATTCTCATTTTAAACTTTCAAATTGCCACTGCACAATTTAGTAAACTAAAACATTTGCTTCATATGATGTACTAAAAACAAGATCGGAAGCATTTAACATGTATTCAATAATATGCATGTGATTTAATTATCAATTCTCCTAATGTATGGATGTATTGACATACTTACAGCTCAAAGCAATATTGTTACTTGAAGAAATAATAAATGTTATTTTTTTTCCATTAGCACTGAGTTGCAATTACGAATTCAGACAAAAAGCCAATCGTTTTTGATGAGCTAGTTCATATTATCAGAAACTTACTTTGATGCTTGCTCCTGCATTCAAAGGAGAGTGAAACCGTGAACCAAACTTAAAATGTGAAACAAAAAAGACGATGCACCTTCTGAGAGCCAATAAACATTTTTATAATCACTTAATTAACTCTGAAATCAAAGCAAAATGCCTTTTTAAACAGCATGATCATTTTCTCAATTAATTGCTTCACTCTCTTCCACTGCTATACAAACTTTTTCTGAAATAGTTGTTGACTTTCTGCTGTTTTGCTGAACAAGCAGAAAAACACTGAGCCAAACCAAATAAATAAAGGAAAAACACTTTAAAGTGTTTTCATCCTTTACATTGCTCTACACATGTAAGGAACTTTATTTAAAAGCCATTAATTTCCCTTTAAGTGCAATATTAAAGTTTTTGATAAGTTACTTTCTTATAATTGGTTAATTATTTAGTCAATAAATAGCTTTTCTTTGTTTTAGGAGGTTAGAAAAACATAGAAAATCAAAATAGAAAAAAAAATGCATGCTGCTCTCATCTTTTCAAGAAGATATATGGAATAGATTACTAATGAAGTTTAGGGAAACTTCCTACCCAATCATGAAGCAGATGATCCCTGAAGCGTATTATTCAAAGAGTGTTTATAAAGGAGATGACTAGGGCGATTATGAGCAGCTTTTTACCAGGGATTTCAAATAATACCCGTTTAATTTCTAGAAATTGTCAATGTCCCCTCTATGTAGTGCTGAGGTAACTGATTTTCCACCTGGTAAGAGTGTCAAAAAAAATGTACTCACGATGATTCTTTTTTAATCTTGAACGTATTCTGAATACGTCCTATGAGCCGGCTTTTTGAATCATAGATTCATACTGCGGCCGTCTAAACATTTTGATGTTTCAACCTGATCACTATTGTCACCTCTGAGTATAATAGTCCTTAGTTTCATCACATGTTCTTTGAAACGTTTTATACAAATTCTATTTTCTTACCATTAATATTAGATGTTTGGAGTTTGCCACTGAGTCTTGCTACTATGTTTTAGATTGCCATATTTCTATGAAAAATCATGGGTTGGTTCTTATCTTCGAGCAAAAAATTATAATTTCTGCTTATTAATTCCCATATGTTCATCAAATCCGCACTGACTGTCACTTTCTAAATATTTGGCTTTAAACTTGCGATAATCATCAGAGTATATTTTGTGATTCTTAATATTAAACATGACGGGGAACAGTAATCAGTTTTGCGGGCCATGTACTGCCCCTGACCGTACGTTGGTCAGCCCTGGATTAATTCTTTTAATTGTTAACGACTAACGGGATCGATTATGTTATGCTGCAATCTTTGGAACAAACCGAAAAATAATGGGTCTCTGGAGATATTTTTACTTAAAGTGGGATCTATTAGGATATGTTTGAAAGTACGACCCCCCCCCCCCCCCCGTCAGTAATACCATACATAAGATTCAAACCTGCGTCCAAAGCATAGGACCCTCCCGAGTATTTAATAAAAATATCTGTATTTTCATTTCAGCAAATTGTAGTTCACTTTCATCGAAACACAATTCACTTGCATTTATTTATTTATGGATTATTATTCCATAAATTAATAAATGCAATGTATTAATATCGATAATTATTTTATACATTTCATTTTTTAAATTCAATGTTTTTATCAGATAATATAAATGAATTTTACTGAATATCATACAAATTTTAGATCAATAATGATTTAAAAACCAACTTGAAATATATAAAATTGTCGGTCTCTTTCTGAGAAAAGGTTACCTCAAAAACATTAAAACGGTTCTTTCATAATTCGGAATTGTTGCTCAAACTGACACGACACAATAATCGGTGTCTTAGTGTTTTGTTTTAAGACGTATCATTATATAAGACTCAGTACCACTGCAGTAACTGCAAAGATGCTAAAAATACCGTGTTGACTGTTTCCCTTTAAAATGTTAATGATACTTTCCGTAGGAGTTTAAAGCACAAATGCTAAATCTGACTAGCGTACACTTAAAATAGCTTGTTACTATTTGTGGTTCACAGCGCTAGCTGATTTCTCTGAAGGTACATAGTTGTTTTAGAAATAGTAGTGTTTATAAGATAAGTTTATTAGGAACAAATCAGGAATTCTTAGATGACCAAGAAATGTACCCTGGACTTCCAATCTACTTATTGCCGAATCAAACTTTCAAAGCTTTCCCACTATGTGTTGTTTCAAAAAATTGAACCTGGTTTGAAAATAAATTACCCAGCTACTGATTTTTTTATAAATCAATTAACCTGACCTAACTCAAACTTTTAAATCGATAAAAAAGTTCATTTTGATGTGGCGGTAGAATGCTAACACATATATTTTCAAATTAAATTTCTGATATCAAAAATTAATAAAGCAAGCATTTATTCCTTTAAAACAAAACGTTACATCAATAGAGTAGATTGAGGGAAGATGCCGTAGTTTTTAACTTTATTTTACATAAAATAGCATGTTATTTTTATTTCAAACAAATCAATTTATCAACAAACTATGGACTTTTATGATAGAAAAAACAAATAAGTTTCGCTTTGAAAAGCAAATTTTTACTGATAAAATTAAGAATTGGGGCCACGTGGACCTAGAGGTAGAGTACTCTCCTCGTAAGCAAGTGGTCGCGGGTTCGAATCCCGCCTTGCCCATGGATGTTGTTTCATCCTCTCTGTAACGTAAATCTGTTCTGTGTTTGTCAGGAGGCAAAGCGCATAGTACGCAGTCCTCATGTATGTTGAAGCTGATGGCTTCTGAAAAAAAAAAAGAATTACAAAGCTTTCGCATTTTGGCATCTTACTCCTCTCTTGGGGTAAGATGACCGGTACCTTTAGGATAAGATGCCTTATAGGAAATCATTGCAAAGCGCTATTAAATCAATTCCAAAGTATTAAAATGAAATACATTTGTAAACATATTACACGTCCCTTCAAATAAGATTGCTTTATATTGTTTTTAAATGTTACTTCTTCCTTTTATGTAATCGCCGTTCACCCGCAATCTGTATTCAAATGTAGAACACGACTTATGAAGCTAACTGCTGTATTCAATGTCCATACAATATCCATAACATTTTTCCAACATTTCGGTGCAGTTTTATAGGTCTTCCTTTCAAGTAGATCATTTCCTCCTCTAAAACGTGTTGGAAAACAACGGCATCTGACACCAAAAACAAATTTGCCATCTTCCCCACAGCATTGGACACGATGTCGGTTCATCTTGCAAAAAAATACTTGCTTACTATAACAAAGAGCCGAGTTATTTCTCTACTATCAAAACTACGGCAAATATGACTTAATGAAGTATAATAGGATATGATTTGGGTACTTGTCGGAGCAATCGAGATGAAAAATCACCTAAATATACAGCTTAAACTGCGATTAATCTACAAAAACGATGTATGAATTGTTTATTTCAGAAGCCCGTTAAACGGACAAAATTTCTTGTTTAAAAAAAAAAAAACATGTGTATCTTTACAAATAATTCTCAATCAGGATTACAACGCTTTCTTCCAGAAGCGATATTTCTAAATACGTATACATTTATATCCAAAATATTATAATACTTACTAAAACGTTTTGAAATAAGGATAAAAATGTGTTTTCGAACTTTTAGAGATTGTCGCTTGACGGGATTCTAAAAATAAACAGCTCATATATGTTCTCAATCGGCACGCTCCGTAATTTTAACTGAATAGCAAGCTGTTTTTGTTTATGCTTGTGAGTGAAACACGAGATAAGTCATTTTTCACAATAAAGCGTTTTCTCCCAATCTACCCAAGATGTTAGTTATAGTACCTGTTATAATTTTTTTTTTCATTGGAAAAGTCTGTCGAAACCTAAAAATGGTTCGAGTATACCACATAAAATGCATGATAGTTAAAATTTTGCAGTTGCAAAAGAAATATTTAAAATATTTTCTTGTTCCACTTATCGTCATTTAATCTACGGAAGCAGTAAATTTGCTGCATGAAGTGAGTGGCGGCTAGTAATTGCCATGAAAGCGGCATAATTTTGAAAAACAGAAAACTAAAATAAAATTAAGACTCCACAGACAGGTCTCATCTATATGCAAAGCTTTAAATACAAAGTAAATCGTATTATGAGCTTTCTCATTAACCAATTGCATTATTTTTTAGCAAAAAAAGATTTTGTTTGCTAAATTTCTTTGCTCTTATTTTTTTCCCTCCTGTTTTTTTGTACTTAAATTCCAAGAAAACACCAGTTTGTGTTTAAAGAAATGCTAAACGATGTTTTCTATTAGCATTTTCATTAATGTGTTTTAAAGAGTTACGAAAAGAACGTAAAGCAAGAACAACTGAATTTTTTTAGTTCTTAAATTTTATTATGTTTTTTTAAGCTGGTGAATGCTGCTCATAATATATAAATATAGATATACACTGAGTGTTCCTCTTTAACTTGCATTACCTTTATTTTCTCCACCGTTCGTTCTAAATGCATACTTCCAATTCCAAAAATACTCAAATTGAGATGCCGGGTTAAGGCAATGAATGTTGGAAGCGAAAACAACATTTATTCAAAAAATACGATATGTATTTTTTTTTACGGATCCTAGGGTCCCTAACTAATACTCATGGACATCAGGAGCAAAAAAAAAAAAAAAAATTCGAACACAAAAAGGTTGACATTAGTACGACCAATATTCACAGATATATGAAACGCAAAATTTTGTGACTTCCACCACTCTACACTCAGTGTCAATAACACCTTTTGGGAGAGAATATAGCTTCAGAAGAATGACAACCGGTCAGACAGGGCGATACGTTCCAATCTCATTTTCTGTATTGACTAGTAAAACTTTGAACTCGAAAATATTTTCGAGTTTTTATTGTAAATATTTCAATTTTTTGTGCTGGAAAAATTTTTCAATGGAGATTTTTTTCCCTAAATAAATATGAAAAGATCTGGAGTCCACATGAAAAATTAAATTTCGTATTTTTGACTTTTTTTCAAACTTTTAATATCTTAACTCCAAACCTCATTTTGGACATTTTTGCAACGAACGGTTGCGAAAATAAAGGTCATAAAAATCAAAACGAAATACCCTTAATATACATACACATATATATAATTATTTTCCTTTTTTTTTTTTTTTTTTTCAAAAAAATCAATAACATGGCAGATTTTATTGTAATACAGGATAAAAACCATTCTTCCGTCAAGCGATTAAGTAATTCATGCTGTAAGGTCTTTTATGGTCCCAAAAGTCAATTTTTCATGCAAGTATTCAACAGAATAGGATAAGAAAATTTATTATTCATTTTCAGACAAATTTATCATAAAATTAGTAAACGATTGCTCCTAATTGTGAATGATTTTACTTCACATATTTTATCTGAATTTATGACAAGATAAAATACACTGAGTGAAGTTATTCACAATTACTATTACTCACACACTCACGAGGAATCAATCTTGTTAATAGATCGGAAAGAGCCCTGAATCATTTATAATGTTCAGATGGGTAAATTTCGACTGAATAAGCGAAACGAGAAGCGAAAAATGAAACATTCTGCGTGGCTGAGGAAATCGCATCTGATGTTTTATAGTTAATTAAACAACGTATCAAGAACTAAATATAAATAACTGTACAAAACTTATCTTTTAAATGACTATCAAGACACGACTTAATTATTTTTCATATAAAACTTTCGCATGTTTATATAAATTTTATAATTTTAAGATGAAAGCATAATAAAATTATAACAAAACGTCCTATAAATCATGAACTTAAAAGAAAAAGTAGGGTCAGGTGGGGGTAAATGGGTCACGGGGTAAAATGGATCGCGTTTATTAGAAAAATCTTCAAAAAATGTACAAATGATATTTTCTTTCTGCGTTGCCATTTTTGTGAATTATTGGTCCAGACAACATTTATATTCAAAATAAGGTGTAACTTCTACTTTAAAGTTACAGATACTAACGATTGAGTGTTTTTCTTAAAATAAGCTTGATTGTGTTCATCATAAAAACTTTTGATTTAAAGAAAATTAAATGGTAATACACATTAGGTTTTTAACCTACTACATAGAGCCCAATTTCAGGAATAGCTTCCTAAAATGGTGTAGAAAAAACAGCAAAACTGAATTTTTTATGCCATTAAAACAAGCGTGGGGTAAAATGGGTCAATTTTTGCCTTAAGTTAGGCTTAGCATGTACTAAAACGCTAATCATATTTTTTTTTAATTAACTCATGTTTTGTTGTCATGTATGTACACAGTAATTCAAAAAATATTAATATATTTCTTGGTCATGCTTTTGATACACAAATATATGAACTTATAGTGCAAAATATTTTAATCAAATAAAAAATCCAAAACTAAGAGCACAGCTTTTGCTCGATGAACTTTCTTCAAGATATGCTGTTAGGGAGTGGAGCAAAAGTATCTTATTTTCCCTAAAGAGAGACGCCCTTGGCAACCCAATCATAGAAAAACATTCTACAGAGCTAAATTCAAAAAATGCAGTTAAAGGAACGGAATCGACATCTAAGATCTCAACAACAATTGAGGCTATTTCTTCGATATTAGAACAAGCGAGTCAAGCATGTGTTTTTTTTATACATATTAAAACTTCTATTATCTACACACTCTCACCGAAACCAATAACCAAAAGTAAAGAAGAAACTTTAAAAGTTACTGACGGAGAAAACTACACACATGCAGAAAGAAACTTGTGAGATGTTACCTAGCTTAAAAATATTGAAAAGATTGCAATCTGAAAAAGCCCAAATAGATTAAAAAAAATCAATTGAACTGACACACAGACGCAAAAATAAATAAATAACAAATAAACCTTTTCTTTAAAAGAAGTTCATAACTGAACTGAAGTGTATTGATAGCAACCTTTAAAAGTTGGAAAATGGGAACAAGTTAAGTCTTTTAAGGAAAATGTCAAAAAAGTATATTTTCATGCCATCATTCTTCCCCATTATGTAGAATAACGTGCAATGAAACTTAAAAATACAGTGAACGTTTTTTTTTCCCCCGGAGAGAGATAATGTTTGGAAGGGTAACAGTGCTAGATATCAGCACATCGTAAACAGTGCTAGACATTCCTGGCCCTGAGATGAATCAAGAGGACAATATTACTTTCTAGAAATATTTATATTCTAATTGTTCTCTCATTAATGAACAAAAGTATAAACTCCTATTCAATAAATCGTAAAATCAAATCCTTTAAACCGTGACATATTTTACCCCACACTGTGGGATAAAATGAGTTATTGACAACACATTTTCAAACTTATTTATCAGTATCAATATTTTGTTTTTTAAGAGCTATTTCACTTTAAATGTCATGAGGTGGAGTCATTTGCATATCCTGAGCAGTTTATTCACTGGTTGAATCCATATATTTTGTACTGTCAAAGCCTGATTGTAAAATCGATCTTTTTTGACTCATTTTACCCCACAAGACCCTAGTGAGTTTCTCTTTCAGAGTTAAATAATGGGTGAATTTCGCACACGAGTCAAAAATTAAAATTTAATAAAATAATCAGCTTATGTATGACTAGTATTTTTGAGAAAATCTCATTATGACAGCATCGGAAATGCTGTCTTAAATATTTGAGCACCGTTACACAAAACTTTAAACGAAAAAGCAAACTTTCCTACGTATGCATATTTTTTTTGCGAAATAATTTCAGGTGGTATCTTTATTTATTTCTAGATTAAAAAATAGCTGTCAGTCTTTTAATAAAACAGGATTTTTTTTCTAAGCACTCATGCTAATAAAGTTTTAGATGAAAGTGACAAAAATAGTACACGTGATACGGTCTCTTATACAATGCATCACCTCAGCTCAATCTCAATCTACTCTCGACTATATTGCTTTCTTTTCATTTGTTCTATGCTTTAGAACAAAAACTTTTATTTTTAATCAAAATATATTAGAATAGTATTTTTCTGATAATATTATAACGGCACGCATTTCTTTGTCTCATCGATAATGTATGTTTTGATCACTGCTTTATTTATGGCACGCTTTTTAAAATATTACAATTAATCATTGTTATTTATGTATAATATTTAACGACAATATAAGATCTAAAAACAGATTGAAATGTATATAAAATATTAATTATTATGAACGTAATGTAATAAGCTATAGAGTATAGCAATTTGAATCCCCCCCCCCATAAAAAACGATGCTTAGAAATTTGGTTGCAATCATTATTTAAAATAAATGGAATTTACCACAAAAAATGTTTTTCTAATCACATTTCATAATCTTGCATGATAAATTATATATTATACTTTTTGAAAAATCATATATTTTTATTAGTTGACAAAAAGACATATACTATTTATTAAAAAAATATATAATAAACGCTAAACGTGATACCTAAAAATTATGAAAGACATTTGGTAAGGTGTATGTTTTCAAACAAGAAGGCAGATTGAGTTACATTCGAGATATTACTGTCTTCATTTCAATTAATTACTTTCCGTTACTGATTATTTTATAACTGAAAAAACTTCAACTTAATTATGAGTTTTTTACTCCTAGGAGTATCTTTGCCTGCACACTTAATGCTAGAATAATTTCTAAAGCTCATCTGACATTATCAAGAGCTATATTATTTTATTTTCTACAATGAAAAGTAGAAGTCAAAATTAGCTCTGTAAGAAGCTTTTGATTCTGTTCCTATATCTATGCCTCGTATACCTAGAGCGTAGATATAGGAGGGATTTATCTTGTATGATTTTTATTTAAGCTATTTTTATGAAAAAGTACGTCTAACATTACCATAAGATTTTTTTCCTTTTCTTGATGTTTAAAAAAGCATTTATAAGCATTTTAATATGCATGTCATGCTAATTGTCATGAGTTATCTCTTCACGAGTTTCAATTAACTTTTTTGTAAGCGACAACTTATGAATACAAGTAAAAAAATCTTAATCTCCGTTTTCCATATCAAATCCCTTTTATTTAGAAATTCAAGGAGCAAAATTTGCTCATTATTGGGTTATAAAAAAAACTTTGATCAAGTAATGATCTTTTAATGATAGATGCAAAATAAAAAGAAAAAATAGTTTCGAATACTTTTTGCACAATTGTTCATTTAAAAAAATCTGTTTTTGTAAAGGTATTGCAAATATGTTTAATGATCACTGAGTTTATTTACATTATATGTATAGCCGTACTCTAGCGTTTATTATATAAAACAGGTTGCTCGGCGTTGATGTACATACATAAGCAAATAAATTGTTATTGCTTTATTGTTCAATATTTTTAAAAAAAATGCATAATGAAACAGTGTAAATAAGGATTCAAGGTATGCAAGTTGCTTTTGACCGAAATAAACAATTTTTATTTCAATTTGCAAAGAAGTTGAAACTAATGTTGATCAAATAATTTTCAATACGGATAAAAGGCTAACGTTAAATGGATTAGAGGCAAAAATAAGAATTATCCAAGAAAAACTTTTGGAAAAACTTTTTGGAACGTGCAGTGAGTCGCTACATAAGATCAGAGCATCACAAATGAATGGGCGGATCATGTTATCGTAAGAGGATCAATTTAAAAAAAAACTGGAGACGACCACAATCGTAGTGTCGATTGAACTTTTCCTGTACTGAGAAAAACCGTAGAACTACGAACTACGTTCTGACAAATATAAATTCAGTTTCGATGCTGATGACCAACGCACAAGCATGATGATGCGTGAAGGAAAACTTTCCGATCGGGCATTTGCTGAGGACTGGCGTGAGGCGATTACTCAAGGTGACACTGCTGGGAGAGATAGATTTGTTGCTACATAATGTTACCCCTAGTTATCCTTTAAGGAATTATGGCGGGTCACTGTGATGTGGGAGACATTTTAAGGACAGCTATACTGCCTATACAACCAAATCACCCAGGTGCCAATTACTATCAGCACCACGTTAGTCCATATACCGTGGTACTCTTCCAACTGCGTATTCAAGGGAAAAAGAAGCTCCTGTATCTTGTCAGGTTACCAAATCTCTAGCTAATAAAACACGTTTACGAAACGCTTGAAAGCCCACTGCAATCACTTCAGGTTATTGATGTATTAATTACCTAGTTGCAAAGATAAAGGCATGATCCTTCATTTGGGTCATTAGTAACGTACTTGATTCGATACCACACCCTGTTTCTGTGTATATCTCTGGGAGAGGTAGCTAAACTCTTTACTGCTTTTAAACCCTTTTTATGCCTTCTTCTCTTGCTTCCTTCTGGTTGTATCCTTTTTTTTGTGATAGAGTGCAGGCCCGTCATTTAGGGGGCACGGGGGGGGGGTCAATTGCCCCGCCCCGACTTTGAGAAATCAATGTATTTACATATGAGTGGGCGTAGTTTTTTATGTTTTCCCATGAAATTGCATTGTGTTTGGACCCTTTTGCCCCCCCCCCCCCCCTGGAAAAACTTGAAATGACGTTCCTGATAGAGTGTATTTCATTCTATTATATTTTTTCGAAAAGTTATGCATTAAGCGATTACAAATTCAGACATCTAACGGTTTAAATATTAAATTAATAAAAAATCAAACCTTGAATCCTTAAAAAATAAAGCAATAATATTTTTTTAATCCGTTATAGTAACAGTATCAACAGGAAAATTCAATTTTCTATATTACCTCAATCATAGCATAACAGAAGAAATAAATGCATTGACGCTACTCGTAATCAGAAGAAAACAGGTTAATTCATAGATTACTCAAGATAATTTATTATAAAATAATTTCCTCGGATATATATATGTGATGATAAAAAAGCAGGAAAAACTATTTTCCTCTTACTTTTTCTTACAAAACTCGTGATTCTTTCCGTTACAGTTGGAGGTTGCACCTAGTTCATCACCTACTTCTAAAACCAGAAATCATAACGGATGCATGTAGGGCTTAAACCAGCTAGTTTCAGTAATTGGGTAAAACTTCAGCAGACGCTGTTTCTCTAGGGTCGGATTAAAACCGTTATCAATTCTGAGCACGTTGAGAAATGTAGGAAAAGTGGTATATTTCGTCAGTTTCATACTTACCGAAACAATCAGAGGACTCCGCGATCAAAAAAGAAAAACTATGAAAATTCTATTTTTAAAGGACACTCTTCATTTAGCGTATCTCTTTCTTTTTATACATAATCTTTGCTGGCCATTTTGTTGAGATATAGACCATAAACTGAGTACTGTTTAATATTTTATCCCTCAATTTCAGTCATGCAGTCACAAAATCTCTTTTAATAAATATACTCTTAACTTCTGTTAAGAGAATCGAATCCAGTGGATGACTTTTCCTATTTGGAGATTTTTATGACAATATCAGGGTGTCCCACAATTTTGAATTTAATAAATTCTTTCAATTGACCCCCAAGAGCTCTTTTTTATGTCAAAATATCGAACAATGACTTGTGTTTAGTAACAAATGTTCACTAAAATTCATGTTTAATTTTAAATTCTAGTTCTTGGATTTAAGCATAAACAAAATTGCACATTTTTAAAAAATGCGAGAAAATATCTTTAACTTATCTTTTTTTTTTCAAAGTCAATGAACGCTTTTAAAAACACTTAATTAGCTATAAATTTAAAGAAAAATATTTTTTCAACTACATTAGTATATCCTCATTACATTACTCCACTCTCTTCCATTACAGTAAAAAATGTTTCGAAAATAATAGCGTCAACTCCAAGCTATTTTACAAAGCAAAAAGAAAAACATCGACACGAATCAAATAAACGGATGAACGGTACTTGAAGTGTTTTATTTCCGTGTCGATAATTACTTTGCTTTACAAACAAGAGGGATTTAATTACAAACGCAGTAAATTCATTTTTAATGTGCCATTAAAATTTTTTAATTAGTTATGTTTCATCAGTTTGCACACTGCTAAGAAGTTAGGAAAATCCGTTTAATAGAAATTAGTAATTGCAAATAGGAGAAACTAACTGAGGTATGTTTATGGAGTTTAGCATTTATTAAGATGAAGGAGGGAATAATAAATTGAGTTTTTTAAGAAAGGTTCCTTGACGTCCACATAGAATCTGCATTTGTTTTCTTTTTTTTTCATTACGGCATTTGGAATTTTGATTTAAAACTGAATATTTTATAAACATAAGTCATTTTTCAATTCAATAAGCAATAGAACAAAAGCAATATTTAATGAAAAGTATTTCTTTTTAGAATACTATTCAAAGAAATTAAGAAGAGAAAAAGGGTAAGCCATGAAAGAGAACTATGTAACATTCTGAAAAATTATCACTAAAAGCAAAAACGAAAAAGAAAAATAAATGAATAAATGTAAGTAAAATAGTTAAACACGTATTGACAAATGTGCAATTTTTAGTAGGGTTGAGATGGGAAAATGCATGCATGTAAGTTTGTCTGTATTTTTATATATCTGTCTGTTCTCTTGAATTGCCTTTGGAATGAATAGTCTTTTTTTTTTTTTTTTAACAAGTTCTTCCTTGGGATATCTCCTTCCCAAATTTCAAACTTAATCTTGTTTTGTTCATTTAAACGGGTAAAGAAAATCAAAAAAGCTTACGGTCTCGGAGAAACAGCACAGTAAAAGGTGCATTTGCTTCACATAAATATTACGGAAAATAACTTGTAGCGTACAACATGTGTAAAATAATAATAATAATTTCTGATTTTTTTACAGCAGATACTTTTTGACGCGCTAAAAAAACAGAAGTAGCTCCTAATGGTAAATTTAAAGCATATATAAACCCTGAACAAGAAGTCGGCTATGAAAAAATATTTGATATGATTGTTAAGAACTTCTAATGAAGAATATGTCCAAAGAGGATTGTTTGATTTAGTGCTTTTAAAGGATTAATTTAAAAATTCGAAAAGTAAATTAATATAACTATCAAATGTCCCTATCCGCCGCACATGGATATCGTTGCGAAAATGCATTGGCATAAGATTACATTTTAAATATTTTTATCCGTGCTTTTCATTGCGAATTATATTTGGCACATTCAATATCGAAACAATCTGATTTAGAAACCTCAAATGGTAGTAAAACCCAAGTCGCTGCTTGAAATGAACTGTGGCATATTTGCAAAACGCTACTTTTCAGGAGAGCGTTTCAAAATGTTTGCAGTAAAACGGTGTTTGAAGTAAAATGGTATTAAGGGTACTTATGCCGAATCAACTTACAGATGCATAGATGTTCCTCCTGCAAGCACTTCTTCAGAACTGACGCAATGGCGGCTGTGTCGTTGTTTACTAGGAAAAGCGTTCCAAAATAACAACTATGCACAATGACACTAGCGATTGCTACGTGATATTTTGAAACTAGAGATATGCCGATATTACCACAAGAAAGAGTACAAAAAATGAATATTTTGATGTATTTTTTAAAAAAAATCGATTTTTGCAGATATTCCACTGTTCATTTCAAGCGGGCTTTCCCGAGGAGCCCCATATTGTGAGGTCTTCAACAGACATGTACGAGGGGCCCTCTGGGGGTTCTGTTCATTTCAAGCAGCGAAGTAATATAAACCACTCCAAAACAATCGAAAAATATATTCCGTTTCAGAATGTAACATAAACAACTTACTATACAAGCTATGAACGAAAACATCAAAGAAGAGCAGGACGTTTCCTGTTAACTTTGTAACATTAGGATATTACTTTGTAAAGAATGAATGGAGAAAAAGTCTATAAAAATAGGAAAAATCATTTAACGAAAAATTCTAATATAGGTAGGGTTAAGCGAGGTAATTGTGAAAATGGGGTAATTCGGAATAAACGACATTAACGCTTCTGCAAGCAATAAAGGAACCAAATAGCAGTAGCAACTGGAAGTTCACATCTTCATTATTAGGTTAGGAATGTTTTTTCACTGATGCGGCAACACTGTACCCGCCATTTCCTTAGTTATCCTAACCCTTCTCACAAAAAATATCAAACAGTTTTTCAGTCTTCAATTTCCATCCTGTTCGGACTGATAAAATTGTGCTAAGTTTTTGTTTTCATTATATTTGCCTTCAGTTATTAAGCCTTTAACAGAATTCAACTGGAGTTTCGCTGTCGTTTATTTTCAGCACCCTGCAGGATGGTGTTCATAATTACCCCGTATTTTTCTAGGTAGGGGTAATTATAAACATTTCTTTTACAGTAGATTTTTCCACGGCAGGTCCAATTTTGTGATCCAAATAGTTATTTTGATCATTTAACTGAGCCATTGACGTTTTACAATGATTTGTATAAAGTTGTCTGTGGGCTTTACGGTCAAATGTCGTGCATTTATGCGAAGATGACGCCACTGCCTCAGTATACCAATGAAGACTTATTAAGGGCTTTGAATGATATTATAAATTGTGATCATGAAATATAGTGAGGCAGTGGACACCTACGTCATCCATCTGAGTGTTTTGCACAACAAAATTAAAGGGGCAAAGTCAAAATTGATTGGAGGGGAGCAGGTCGCCCAACAGACATACCAACTGACGTGGAACTAACTCTAGCAAAATGTCCAATTGCTAGGACTCCTATGGGGTTTCCTTGCGACAAGGAAGAGTGGAAGAGCCTTATTCAAGACTTTGCTTTGGCTAATGGGTTGCACGTCCGGTTCAAAGATGGAAAGGCAGGTGATGACTGGCACATTAGTTTCATGAAGAGGTATTCGAACATTTCTCTAAACAAACCAGAACTCCTACGAAAATCTAGAAACAAAGCCAGATATCCCTTCGTGGTGTATCATTTTTATGTTAAAGTCAAGGAATTTACTGAAAAGCCAAGGTAAGCCAGGGGGAAAAGCATGTTCATATTAACCCCATGTACTGTGGGGCAATTAAGAACAATTGGGGTAATTAAGAACAAGGATTTTAAAAAACTTCCATCAGCCAAAAAATAAAAAAAAAACGGTAGCGCAGTGTAGCAGAGGAGTTAAAAGTTTTTTTTTATGGGTGTCCAGATTTTTAAATAGGACATGGTGCTCCAGAGACCAATTAGCATGAGAAAGTGTAAAAATGTGTTCATAATTACCCCCTACTGACCCTACTTCTTAACTGTCACGGTTAATCGTGACCGAAGTATAGCTTACGAAATAAATAAAAAGAGAAGAATGAAACATATATTTTTCACATAGATCCGGTAGTGCTCATTTTGTTACTTTTTAGGGTATCTTTTGTTAAAATTTTCAGTTTTTCAGACATTTAACTTATAATTCAAAGTATAACATTTATGCAATGCATTTACTTCAAAGCTGTAATATGTTTATCATCTCCATTTGTCGTATAAATGGTTTTTCTACATCACCACGAATAATAACTAACGTATACAGCTCTATATTTACTTAGGTTCAATCTAATCCATAAAGAAATTTCGCACTCCTACGAATTGAAACTCCTTCGAAATATTGAGAAATACACAATTCATTACAGTGGAAATATTCATACGAATTAATTTTCTATTAAATAATTACGATTATACCAGTTAATTCAGTTTGTTTCATGAAAACTCAATAGAATCCTCACATTCCATTTACCAGCGCTATTAAATTATTTTCAGCACCAGCATCCGCGATCCTGATCATCTCACGGATGCGGAATGTTTAATTTCCAACTTTCATTTACTCATTTACTACTCCGTCGAAATGAATGAATAATATTTCGCACAACGTCATTAGGATTGAATAAATGTCTCTTTCTCGTATTTCAAGAGTCCTGACAAAATACGTTTCCACATGAAACTATTCTAAACTCCACTGATTATCATTAGCTCCAACATTAATTATTCTGGGGAATACTGTTATAATGATAAATTGCTTTCACACATCTTGCTCTTTTCCACTAAAATCGGATGGGGCTTTGTAGAGAGACATTGTTGCAGGAAATTCTTCAGTACTGTTGCTGAAGTTATCGTTAAAGGAAATCAGTCTATCTTCATGGCGTGGCAGCACGGTTTTTCTCTTTCGAAGCAATGTAGATTAGGCAGTATTTAGTATAAACCGCAGAAGTATTTACGGAAGAAAATTTTGTGTTTTTCAAATGTGTTATTTAGTTTATAATGTTAAACTGCTTAGGTAAAATTCATTTGCTGAGAATTAGGTGCGCAAGATGCGCCACAGAAAGTCTTTCATTTTGATTAATATTGAGTGTATGAATTTTCACAGTTGATGAACTAGTTACTAGGACTTTTATTTTTTTCTACTATTTTTAACAATTAAATTGCATTATAGCCGATAAAGAGTTGGTTGATTTGTTTTCACTAACTCGAGTAGAGTTAGAAAGTATTTGTAAAATTATTTGTATGTTTAACAAAAGCGAAAATGTAGATGAGAACTAACAAAAAAATTAAACTAAGCCCTTGCGGTGTTAAAAGTTATTTTAAGTGGGGGATAAAAGAGGGATAGATTTGAAAAACTAAAGAAATAAAAAGAGGGAGAGAGTGAGAACAAAAGTAATTGATAAAAATGTGAAGGAAAAATTTCATTAGATTACGTAATTCATTTTTTAATTGTTTTGCTGCAGTTCCAAGAAGTATTCTTTAAGAATTAAACTTGGAATCAAGAATTTTTTTTTGTTATCGGTCTCTCATTTTGTAAGATTAGTAGCCTTATGTGTGTAGTTTTAGCTTTATTAAAAGTGCACTATCGAAAGTTTTTTTTATCTATTTGTATCCTTAAATAAGCGTTTAAAATTCAAACTAGAATCAACTTAAAGTATTTTAATTTAAATATAGACAGGTGATTGATAAAAAACCTTTAAGCTCTGGAGCACTGTAGATGGTGGGCAGAAATTATTTTACGCACATTTTCTATTGTTTAAGAAGCAAGGAAGATTCTATCACATTTATGGAGTTTTTCTTCTGTAATAAAACAGCTACTAAAAAGGACAAAAACGTCAAAATAGGACACACAAAGGAGCGCCTGATGTACCGTGTTCACTAGAGCAGAAAGAAAACGGACATTTTATGCAAAAGACGAAAAACATTTTCATTGATAATATCAACACCTTTTTTCCGTAAGTATCTTACTTTATTCTTCATTCACTTAGTAAATTACACATGGGTAGTTTCTCATCTTCTAAAAGATAGTGCTTGTCTACCGTAAAAGATATATTTTAACCCCATTTTGAGAGTAAATTTCTTACCTCTCGAGTGTCAATGTAAGCGCAGGGAAAATTTTTGCGAAGACAACACTAAAACAGAGTAGAAGACAGTTTGGAGATAAAATTTTCTGCGAAAGGTGAAGCAATATTGATAGCCTCATTATGCAAAAACTTTTTTACTCTATTTATTATCTTTCTTCGAAAAAAGATTATTTATTACTTGCTTGTTCACTTCAACATTTACTATCTTACTAACCATGAATAAGTCAAAAAGAAGGCATATGTAATAATATTTACCTGCTTATGTCTTAAAAAGTATCTAAAAATATGCACTGCATCAAAATGTTTGATTTTATTTTTTTTTTTTGTTTAAGGCAATCTATTGTATATATTTTGCTTTTTAAAGTTATTTTTGTGTTTGATGACACTATGTTCTGTTAAAATAACCCAAGAAATAACTTCTTAACTAAGTTTTGAATGCACACATTTTGGCAAATTTTCTCTATGGGGTGTGGCTTACTTATTGGATTACGGACACATAGAAGAAAATATGGCCATTTGTCTTCAAAATATAGCTCTTTGAACATCATACTCACTACCTCTATTTTAGCTGAATAAACTTAAAGAAAGACAAATAACATTAGTTCATAAAAAAAAATTGAAAAATATTTGATTTTAAGGTGAAATGATGCGCTAATTTCAAATAGGGGAGAGTGGTAATGAATGGGCCATGGTGATGAATGGGCCACTAACAAAATATGAAAAAGAATTTGCATGATTTTTTTTGAAGCCACCAATAGATGTAGCTATTTGTTCTACTAAACTCATCCAATTTTTATTCGTTTGTGCTGAGCCATTTTCAAACTAGAGTGGCATGATCAAGAATCTGACTGAAAAGTAAGTTTTTCCCTTTTTAGTAAAACATTTCCTAGCTAAAATGTACCAAGTATTTCACTGCATACATATGTATAAGCTAGTCTTTCCATATCTATAATCTAATTTTAAGATGTATTTTGATGTTATTTAAATTCAATGTACTCAAAAAACCTAAACGTATTCCAAAAGTATAAGTGGGGGGCTGAATGGGCCACTATGTCATGGTAATGAATGGACCACCTAAATATTGTTTTTCTTCCTTTTCTTTGGATTTTCGCATTAATATGAAACACAACTGACTGTCATAGATAAAGATTACTGTCGTCAAAATAGGTTTGTAGTAACTTCTAAATATAATTTGCAGATCTATATTATATTCCTATAGTACAATAGACCTCTGGTCGCAGTGCGTGGCTTGAAAAAGCCCCTTCTCTCTTTCATATTATATTCCTCACAGTACAATTTCATTTTCTT
Organism: Uloborus plumipes; assembly: GCA_038373865.1. NCBI lineage: Eukaryota > Metazoa > Arthropoda > Arachnida > Araneae > Uloboridae > Uloborus > Uloborus plumipes. Next base: position 379,315 of record JAXGGA010000012.1, read on the forward strand.
TCTTTCTAACTTAAGTTAAATATTTCTTATTCCCGATGTCTAGTAAATTTTTAAAAAAATTGAATTTTGACAAGTTTGAAACTGAAGATGAAGTTTTTGAAAGTGATTTTTAATATTATTTTTGAAATACATAAATTTTGTTAAATCATAGTATGTATTATCTGTTATTTTTTATATATATTTCATGTTATTTATTTCTTACAATCTCATTATTTAGTCATTTTTCTGCTACAATTGGTATGCATCAGTTTTGTTTTAATTGCATCAGTTTTGATTTATATATAATTTTAAATCAGTATGATTTTGTATCATCATGTCAAGTACCACATTTATTTTGTCACATTCAGCAAATAAAAGATTAAATCCACATGTTTTCATTGAATTCATTTAGTGGCCCATTCATTACCTTCGATGGCCCATTCAACCCCATAGGTGGGGTTGAATGAGCCAAATTTCAAAATTTTTATTTTCTATTATAATTCATAATAGACAGGTGCTAAACCAACTTTTATGACTTTTTTAGATAGCCAGATAAGTAAAGTAACTAAAACACCAATTTAGAGTTAAAACAAAGTGTTAGAAAAAATTATAAAAATTCAAAACCAAAAAGTGGCCCATTCATTACCACTCTCCCCTACATATTGTTTAAATTTTTATTTATTCAGTTGATTCAACCAGTCAATCGTCAGTTATGCAGTGAATTATTAAAAAACTAATTTCCCAACTTAAGTGTTAGACGCAAAAGTTGCATGCAGTTAGACGAGTTCGTGGACAAAATTTCGATTCGCACTTATCAAGCAAAACTATCTTTCCCTTGTCTCAAAATTTTCACGCATTACCATACATTGTTTAAGATGTTGAAAACAAATCTAGTGAAGAAAATGATTGCCTGAGTGCAAATTATAGATTGCAAATTTTTAATCCAACGTTTTTTAGCACTGCTTATTAGTGATAAAAAACGTTGGATTAAAAATTTGCAATTTACACATCTAGTGATTTAAAATTAAATTCATTGATCAATACGTATTATACAATTGATATAATAGATCTAGAAGCAAACGATTGAGAACAAAAGGAATTTGGCGGGATTTCAGTTTATGGCCAGTTATATCAACGCATTTTGTAAAATAAATAATATTAATCCGTCTATCAGTTAAGCAAAATAAATTTGAAACTTTTTCTTATTAATTCAGCTTGTTTTTAACAAAAAAATCCAAAAGCGTTACAAATCTTTCATATTATTAAATTAAGCATATTCTATCAAATAGTTCTTTAATTCGCTTTTTTTTCGAGGATATAATAAGAAAAAAAGTGTTAAAACTAAGCAGCGAATAGTAAAATATACCGGGAAAAAATCACTATTGATTTTCTAATAACTTTTTTTGTTTACAACATATTTTAGATATCATAAATAGCTTGTTCTATAAATTCTATACTTCTTAAGCTACAGCATACTCGAATCTTTTATTTATCTTTGAATTATGTCTTTTTATAAAAGAGTAAAGTGTGAAACTATTCGAAGTGAAGAAAGAGAAATATCATGGTTGAAAATGAAAAAGCTTTAAACTAGAAAGAGAAAATGCAATGAAAATGAAAAAAGAAAGAAAAAAAAAAGAAAACCACAGTGCTGTTAAACTCCAATGGAAAGAATACAAAAATGATCTCTTTGAGAACTATTCAAGAGATGTTTTCTTACGCAAAGGACGTTTCCTAGAAATAAGAAATATGTCATTCGCTTTTAAAGATTGGGAATCCATAGTCATATCAGGAATGATATATCCTAACATAAGAGAAAGGAATACTTGTCAATATAGTCTCTTTATTGCACCAAATTAAATTTTGATTGTTCAATTCAGTATCTACTTTTCCATAAGAAGGGAAAAGCTACAAATTGCAAAAAAAAATGATTTTCCCCCCTTCAAGATTTATATTTATATTCATTATATTTTACTCCTTTGGTTTTCAAATTCACTCTATTTTAAAGATAAAATTAATAATACTTCACCTACGATGCCTTAGGCAAAGACATAGATGCCTTAGGCAAAGACATCCCTATTATGAAAACAAATTTTACTTATTTATGTTTATTTTCTCAATTCTCATAAGTAGGGCTACCTAAATTTGCTAAAAATCCCCCAGAAAAATGTCTCGTTTATCTGTGTGTAATCTCATGGATTACGTTTAGCTATCACTACATTATAGAAGAAATAGAACAACATAACTCTAAAGTATTAAACCTTCCAGAAGCAGGCAGTTGTTGCTTTTTCTTATTCAAGGCCACTCCTGGGGAAGTTATATATCTTTATATATCTTACATATTACTTTTAGTTTGATTATGTAATTAATTCGAGGTTTGAAGTAACGTTCAATAATAGCTGCTTCCTAATGTGCTTTTTTTAAAAAGAGATATTGTTGGTTTCCTTAAATTATCATTCAGAGGGAATAATAATTTAAACTAAGTGCGTTTTTTCTGGTTTTTTGTTTTCTTTAAATTGCACGTTCATTGCTTTTTTGAAACAATAACAGTTAATATTTCTACTATTCTTAATACAAAGCTATTTTTGAAAATGGACTTCCCTTAAATTTAGTTTTTTATTAGAAAATGCTGACTGAATCGATCACTTTTAATATTTATAATTTTTAGAAGACATTTTTTGAATTTGAGAAATATGTATTCTCTAATGGCCATTCCATATTAGAAGAGTACTAAATGCATTTTGAAGATCAATAAACAACGAAAAACGAAGCAAGATTTTTGACATCTGCCCCATACTATTTTGGCTAGCTTATTTCGTTATCGTTCACTTGATCTTTTGGGACATTATTTTTTGATTCAAGCTGTAAGATTCGCAGCTTAATTTTAGGGATAAAAACATGCTTTGAATGAACACTTTTCACGTTATTGCCCTTGAGAACTGAGTAAGTCGTATATCTGTATTTCTGTTTAGAGAGGACAAAATTAGAATTTGTCCTTTTTCATGGCTGTTTTCCATCAACATGATTATAGATGTCTCTTTCTTTGCTAATTAATTCATGATTTTAAAAATAATTAAGTTGGGAATTGAAATATTTTTCTGACATAATAAGTATTTAAATGATTTTCAAGAGAAATATTTGCACTTGAAGTAAACGCTTTTTACAAGCCTTAATTTACATTCTGTTGATGCATTGTTGAATGTTCCATGCTTATTTCCCATTGCTTTTATTTTCTAATACAAAGTGCTAACATTGGGAATATTTTCAACAAGATAAATTAATCTTTGAAAGTTTTAGGTTTTTCTATAATTTCGAAAAATCTAAGCGTATCTTGCAGTGTAACTGACGTAATGTTGGACGAAAATCCCATCAAAAACATAAAATGTATAAAAATGCAAGTCTCGCTTCCACCCAAAAAAGTAGTGAGATCTCAGGTAAAAAAAAGTCGGTAGTTTTGGTTAGTATCTAGGAAATCAACAAGTTAACAACTTTGTCATCAATAACATCCTATTAAAGTTACTTTGCAGCATTTATAGTAGTCATATCAATATTAGACATCTTTACTTGTATAGTAAATATAGTGACTTGGCAATTGCTCTGCAACAAACTAACGTAGTGATAAAAGCCCCGTTTTATCACTACGTTCCCATTAATATCCCGTTTCACTGGCGCCAATAACGATGCAACCGACGCCAAATAAATACCCGCACTCGTAACCTTTTTTATTTAAATTTTTATATTCATATTTTTTAAAAGTCTCTTGAGTGTTGTCGTCAATGAAGTCTGCTTGCCGAGATTTTTCGCGCTCGAAATAAATAAGTTCAGAGGAACCTACTATTTAGAATACTTGTAATACAATATAGCGCTGCAGACCTAATTTAAGCCATATATCGTCGGCACCATGCTAACATTACGAATATGAAAATTGGCACTTTTCAGGAGAGCCAGAACACTGAATATAACTTTTTCCCATCTGACGTGTTTGATTATTTTCAATTTTTAAATTTTGATAGATATCTTTAAGTAAAACTTTCGTTCGAAGGTATTATTTTCATTCTATATAGGGGCTCTAGATAGATGCAATTATGTTGGCATGAGATTGCCAAGTCACTATATTTATTATACAAATAAAGATGTCTAATATTGATATGACCACTATAAATGCTGCAAGGTAACTTTAATAGGATGTTATTGATGACAAAGTTGTTAACTGTTTGCTTCCCAAGATACTAACCAAAACTACCGACTTGGTTTTATCTGAGATCTCACTACTTTTTTGAGTGGAAGCGAGACATGCATTTTCGTACATTTTATGTTTTTGATGGGATCTCACTTCTTTTTGTAGGAATCTATTTAAGAAGATTTAATCTCTGTAGTCAAAAGTAAATCACTGTCTTTTTTTGACAAAGTTGTGAAGTAGATGCTTCACAAGATACTAACTAAAACAATCGCCTTAATTTTTTCTTAAATGTCAAAACTTTTAGCGATGACAGCGAGTTTTGAATTTCTTTACAGTTTATGTTTTTGATAGGATCTCATTTTTTTGTAGGAAATTTAAATCAAGAGGAATGAATCTATGTAGTCAAAAATAAATCACTGTATTTTTGTGTAATCACACACAACCTCATTCTGTTTAAAATTTCAACTAAATCAGAGTCATTCTGTCTCATATTTGTAGAAAATTCAACGTAGATAAACAGTTTTGCCCAATGATTAAACACGCTGAAGGAATTCAAAATCTTGTTCAAGTCAACGGTTAAAAGTTTTTCAAAAGGTGATTTTTTTCTTACTGGCTGTAGCTGTAAGGGATCATCGAATCTGTTCCCTTAAATTAGCTAAATTGTTAGCAAATGCTATCAATAAATAAATAATTTTTCCAATCATCAAAAAAATAAAACACAAGTAACACTAATAAGACTAAAGTTTCAAACTCAAGAAAATAATTCTATTGTTCTCGTCTTATGCGATAAATAAAAGTAGTAGTGGTTTTGTTTTTTTCAAATTTATCGTCTGTTACATTTAACATTAAATATTTTTCTATGTATTACCGTCTGCAATTTTCACATTTCACAAGTTCTATTTTATTCACCTGAGTAAATAAATACCTTAATATCAAAATTCCTAAGAAAAAAAGGATGCAAAAAAAAGTTAGCTCTTGAACGCGCCTATTAAATAACGAAATTAGCGGCGTAATAAATAAATAAGTTTAAAATAAAAGCATTTTCTCAAAAGTAAAGTAACCAAATTTTAAGGGTTAAATAATAATAATAAAAAAAACTTTGAAGACTGTGTCACCTATTAATATGCTTGCCAGACGTTCCGGTTTGACCTGGACAGTCTCGGATTTTAGACAAAATTTCGGTGTCACGGTCCTCCAGTCACCATTACGGAACACAGAGTATGTTTGATCGGATGAGATCAAACCCCTGACCCTCCGGTTTCGAGTCCGATGCCTAACTGATCAGGACACCCCGGCTCCTAGTCCAGAACTCCCAGATTTAGAATTGGAACTTGGAGGATTTCTTGACCACACAATACATGTTTTAAAGTGATCCAGCCTTCCTTAGTGAGCACGGTGGATCTTTTATTAGCTAAGATCAAACACGGGGCCCTCCGGTTACGAGTCCGATGCCTTTCTGATTGGGTAACCATGGCTCCTATTTGTTTCATTACGAAGAACAAACACGGTATTTTTTCTAATACTTGAAAGAAAAATGACATACAAACGAAACTTGAAAGGACATTATTCAAGCCCCGGATCCAGAATTCCCAGAGCTTGGAATGGGCACTTGGAGGATTTCATGACCAGGGTCCAGGATCCATGTTTAACGTGCCCCTACATCCATTAGTGAACATGGTGTATGTTTGATCGACTGGGATCAAATCCGAGACTATCCGGTTACGAGTCCGACGCCTGACCGATCGAACCACATCGGCCCTTGGTCCAGAACTCCCAGATTTGGGTTCGAAGCTTGAAGGATTTTATGACCCCGATCCATGTTTAACTTGCTCCACCCTTCATGCAAATGAAACTTGAAACAACAATTTTCAAGCCTCGAGTCCAGAACTGCCAGTGCTATTAATTTGGAATGGGAACTTAGAAGATTTCAGGACCACGATCCATGTTTAACATACCCCAACCTCCATTAGTGAGCACGGCGGATCTTTGATCTGCTGGGATCGAATCTGAGACTCTCCGGTTACGAATCCGACGCCTGACCGATCGGGATATCGTAGCCCCTATTTATTTTACCACTTAGAACAAACACAGTATTTTTCTCAACACACAAAAGGAAAATAACATGTAAAATAAATTTGAAATGACATTATTCAATGGTTATCAGTTGTACTTTTAAACAAAAAAAGATTTTTCGATCATTGGTATTTTGGCTCGATTGACAAATTTAGGGCAACAATCGCTTTATTATGATTCTGTCGATAAAACATAAGCCAAAATACATAAGCACTTCATCTGTGCGAATCAGGCAAATTGGTCATAATAAGGACAATTTGCGAAGAATCCAAATAATCGAAATCCTATATTGACTAGGAAAAATCAAAATGTCTCCGTTTCAACTTCTAACCGTCTATTTTTAGTGGAAAAAATTTCACGGCGTGCGGCCTTCTCATTTTGTCTTATCTTTGTAGCGAAGGCGCGCCATCTGTCGGTGAAAAAGTTGCCACAGCACAAAGAAATTCTATAACTACCAAACGTGATTGAAATTTCGGAATGTCGCAATTTTTCCTTCCTTTACAAGCTAAACCCTATCTGCAATAAGAATTTTAGGTTCCTGTGCCTGCTAGAAGTCAAAAATACTTCTGATTACATCATCTTAGTTTTCATGAATTTTGACCCATTATAACTCGTAAACTATTCGAGTAAATGAAATTTAATTCGAAATGATGACTCTCTAGTGCATGTTCTCTTAGCCCATAAAAACTTAGGTTTCTAGTTTTATCCACAACAAAGTTACGGGGTGTCGAAAATGGCCTGAGTTGCTCCCTGTAAAGATAGAACTGCCGTGCGCTTGTTTGAATGATCGACTTGGCTTGCTTTTGCGAGACTTGGCGGAGGCACGGACGTGCTTCGAGATCTGGTGAGTAGTAAGTAGAGATGCAAAGAGTGGAAAAAACCCAGTTTATTCCCGGGAAAAAACCGGGTTTTTTGGGAAGGGAATTTTGAAAATTCCCGGTAGTTTTGGGAATTTTCAAAGTGTTAAAAAATTCTGCTTTTAAAATTTTTAATTATTACCCTAATTAGATACATTCACAAGATATTTCCTATAGTTATGTTTTGCAGTATATGGAATTGCTTGTCAGAAAATTATTTCAAAATAATAAGTGAAATAAGAGGCCATCCCATCTAAATAATAAGTGAAATAAGAGGCCATCCCATCTTGAGTTTGTTTTGTCACGGGGTATAATTTCAAATTGAGATTGCTTCTACGCGTGTTAATTGATGTTTTTATTTTTATTTTTAAATAAAATGTTTAGTATTTAATGAAACTAACATAACTTTTTTTTAGATAACTGACACAAAAGTTTTTTCAATGTTTTTTTCAGCATATTTTTTTTTCTCTCTCTTTTTTAAGAGCTCCAAAGGTATGACACTTAATAACAGTACTGTTTTGAAAGTTGTTGCATTTTTAACTCAAATAATGACGAAGTCTTTATATTTTACTCATACATTAGGCATAACAACTATGTAGAAAATTACTATGTTTGTTTACAGTCAAAATTCCCAATGTTCCCCAAAATTCCGGGTTTATTCCCCGAAATTCCCGGGTTTTTTCTCGGCTCTCAAAAACTACTGGTTTTTTGCATCTCTAGTAGTAAGGCATGTGCATAAAATATCAAGCACATGCATTATGTCAAGTAACACTCTCTAATCTGTTTTTGACGCCAGAACTTCTGTAAATGACTTTACGATGCAAGTTGTATGTTTTACAAATTGACCTCTTACTTGTATTTTGCCATGTGGTAGGTCATATTATCCTGATGACACCCCATTAGTTAGAGATCCATAGTGTACAAGCGAAGAAAAATTAAACGTTAGTTTTCACCGTGAAATATTAAGAACAAAAAAATAGTAAAAGCATGGAAAATTAAAATAAGGCGTGACAAGTGTATCAGTCAAGTTAAAAGCAATCTACCTAGAAGTTGCTTCCATTCTTCCTGAAGCTTACGCTTCCTTCTTTTGCGTTCTCCAACGTGAAATTGTCTAGAGAAGATACCACTGAAAACTAATTCTATCTTAATTTTCACACCCAATCATCAAGCTTTGGGAAGACAAGGTTTCAAGTTTACTGTTTTGTATGATTCTTTTTTTAAAATTTTAATTTTAGCTTTGAAGAAAGACATAACTGTTTTAAAATCATCTCTAGAGAAACCACTTGCATGTTTTGTCTTTTTGATGCACAGAATAAGACTTAGCTATTTACAGAAAAATACACTTCAAACCGTTTTGCTCGTTAAAAAAAAATAAGATATTTAGATGATGGGAAATAATTAGTGAGTTACAATTTCCACAAATTGCAAACCATCGTAAAAAAAAAATCCCAATCTAGCTTGAAATGTTTCTACTAAGTATATATTTTATTATTATAGGCACGTAATTTATAAATCATTTATTACTTTTAGTTTAAACAATTTAAAAGATAGTAATCAGTATTAAAACCTGGATATAAATGAAATTGTGTTGTTTTTATAAATTATGATAAAGTAGCCGTAATCTACCTGTTTTTCACTCAGAATGGAAAAACATTTTCTATGATAAAAATAAACTATCTTTTCTTACTTTATCGACACACTTTTCACTAATAAAAGAATAAAAAAAGAATGAAACAATTTCTATGCAAAAACTGAAAATAATTCAGTAAAGATGAAAATATCTATATTTCAACAATCGTGGTTAGAAATAATAAAATTGCAAGAACGCTTAGAAATAATTTTGCTTCGTACTACACAAAAGATAAAAATTCGTTGAGAGAAAAAATATATACCACGTTTCATATTTCTGCTTGATATATCGCTGAAGAGGTTTCTCAGAGAGTGCATCGAAAGCATTTCCGATACATCAGTTTTCTGAAAAATTTAGACATTTGCTACATAAAATTTTTCTTTTCCTTTAAATCTATTTCTTTGGTAAAGACTTCCGTAAAACCTGAATTTTTTTTCGCCCGAAACCGCATAATATTGCTAATAGTTCTATAAAAATATTTTAACGAGCATAACTTCGAGTTTCTTTTTTAATAAATGCACATTTTAGGAAAAATATTTGAGAAACATGATATTTCTTTTTCGAAATTAACAATCGTTGGAGAGTTTAAAAATTTTAATGAGAATTTAAGAGCACCGGCAAAAGCTAGTTTCTTTTAGCCTATTCGTGTATTCCCTAATTTTCTTAAATTTATTCATTTAGAAATATTTTATACTCTAAGCTGTTATGCTCTGTTCTAATTTATTGTAACACAACATAATGATACTAGTGTCGGTAATTACTTAATAAAAAAATAAAAAAAAACTAATTTTGCATTTTTATTTAAAAAGCTGTGTTTAAAGTTTAGGTGTGACAAATATTTTTAAATAATTACTTTTAAAGTCACTACTGTTTTCAAATGTGACTGCATACGACTCTGGTTTGATGATTAACGTAAATACTTCGGCACACCACCTTGATTGTCGATGCTGTCTGAGATATAAAAGTGTGTTTAACCTTTTAAACCTAGTATAACCTCTCTTAGTATTGTGTATTTGAAAGGATAGAACTGACCCTAGCAGCATCATCTCATCGGCCGATGATCGGCCATTCATCGAAAGCCGATGGAATTCTCATCGGCCGATGATCCAATATGTCTCATCGGCCAAACAGAATCCGAGCAGCAAAATCCGATGGGTTTTGCTCGAAATACGATGAGATTTGGAGCAATTTACGAGCCGAACAGTCCCGTGCCGATGAATTTCATCCGGAAACTTGATCGGAAGGATATCGTTTTCCGATGGAATATATCTCGGCTTATTTTCATCGGGAAAGTTGATCGGAAGGATATCGCTTTTCGATGAAAAGTAGCTCATCGAAAACCGTGCTCGGATACTGATCGGAACGATGTCATCGTGCATTACGGGATCAGTTTACGAGGAGTTCGATGATCGGCCGAGCAAAATCCGATGAGTTGATGCTACTTGGGGATTTTTATTGAAGTATTTTCTTTCCCGACAAGTACTCGGATTTCCTGTGCAGTTGTTGCGCTTACCTGGAGCTATTACATTTATTGTAAAAAAACAGATTGCATCCTAACCAGAAGTGTCACGCAAAAGAAGTACGGAATATTGGAGAACAGTACTTTTCCCTTTAAATACACTTGACAAATTATGGGTTTATATCAGTAAGTATAGATAGTAAGAGAAAAAATAAAAATTGGGAAAAAATATTTTTCCTTAAGATCACATAGGCGAATTGTCTAAAAGACAACTTTGGTAAAGGAGTAAAAAAAAAAAAAACAAAACATGAAGCAATTAAGCTATAACATTTAGAAATGGAAGAATTCTAAGTATTCCAACGGTGAGGCTTATGTCATAAAAAGGAATCCGCGTTTCACTACTGTAAAGATCTTCAAGCTACTATTTGTTTAAGCTACGTTGTAAAAAATGAATGTTGTTTTTTCAGTATAATGCAGCTAATTTTAATGCAGGCAATAAAATGTAAAAATTGCTACTTTTACAGTACTAAACAGTAAAAATTCTCTTTTTACAGTACTAAACTGTAAATTTGCTAATTTTACAGTGCTAAACTGTAAAATTGCTAATTTTACAGTTCATTACAATGTATTTTACAGTCTCAATTCTCTATCTATCGCTCCAGTTGATGATGAAAAAATGAACATGAATGATAGTAGAATTCAAATAGTATGGGTAGTGTTAGAAGCTTTCTATCGTCGATGGAGACAAAACAAGAGAGTTTTTCTTTGAATTCGACCAATACAGTATCAGTTCTTTGTAAAAGAAACACGAATCTGTGTTTCTGTTCATTTAAGGGCTGTCTGTTTCTAATTGAAGTTGCGTATTTTCTTTTCGCCATTGTACTATGTAGTGCATTCTCTATGGAGTGCATTCTCTATGGAGTGGCATGCATTCTTTCATGCAACACCACTACCAGCAAATTGCCATTTCCACGTAAGAACAATGGTGCCCAGTTTTCCACCAGATGAAGCCGTCCTTTCGCTCAGGATAAAAAGAACTGCTCACGTGATTGAGCCACAAATATGCAATTTAAATCCAAAGAAATCTTTAGCATGTCTCATCTTCATGTGACATAGACGATAGCGATTTTCTGCATCTTAAAACGGTTCTTACCAGGTTGGAACCTGCATTCTTCCCCGTAAAAGTAATTCCAGTCTCAAGCATAACCACCAGCCACCAACGGGTTACAGCTCATAGTGTATAACTTTCAATTTGTTAGTATAGGCATTTATAGGCATTTGTCAGAGTGTTACTCGACTAACTTCAAAAACATGAACCGAGCAGCCTTCTAGCCTTTTCGTAAAAGATTTTTGAACCATGTGCCACGAATAACTTAAAAATCTCCAAAGGTTCATGTATTCAGCGATAGAAAAGACGTCATGTTTAACATCATGGGTTGAATCGTTCGCTCTACACGCGAAAAAAGAAAACATTATTGCGACTAGACTGGAATACGTCTGCTTCGATTCAGTTTCTCTACATAACTAGTGCAACTGTGGATATATTAGTCTAGTATACGCACGAACTAATCATCATGCGTTATAAATTTCAGACTATGCTTTGTTCGTGATTTTGATTTCTCTCAATCGCCACACTTTTATGTAAAGGAAGCGCCTTAAAAGGCTAACTACGTACTGATTTCCATACCACTCTGCCGGCTGTACATTTAAACGTGCATATCTTTTTTTTCTTAAATATATTATAAACCCACGAGTTTAATATTTGTTATTTTCCAGTAGGGGAAGACCGCCTATATTGGACCCCCTAAGAACAGGAGGCCTGTGTCGCTCAATGTGAAGCAAAACAAAAATACAAAATAGGGCATCGTAAGCTAAATTTAATCAGGAACCTCCCTAGGAGTTTATATTTTCTGCAAATATGAAAGTTATTTTTTAAAAAATTATTTTATAAAAAGTTGTAAAAGTCCAATTTAGGAATATATGCGCCTATATTGAACCATGCGCTTCCTAAATTGGACCGTACCAGGAAATCATAGAATAATTTAAATTTGAACTACGCAGTTTTTTACTAGGATTTGCAATAGAACTTCTTTTGCTTCGGCCTCTCTTAGGCAGTGTTGATAAACTCACCGATGGCATTTCATGCACTTAATCATGTTTTCACTTCATCTCCATGGCAAATATTGCAATAACAATGGATTTGTACAGTTTCTTGCTTCTTCTTGTGTGACTTTTTCTGTTCTATGCTTCTTTCATATGGCGTTAGAATGATTGCTGAGATAGTCTTCCTTTTGGTTCAATTTTTTTGGGCAAAGGTGATATGTGAGCCGGTTTTACAAAATCATAGTTAGAGTTGACAATCATGTTTTGATCCTCTGATTCTGCTGAACATGTACTAATTGAAGCCGTAACTAGTTGTTGTACATGGTGTACAACTTACACCGAACATGTAGCCTGTTCACTTTGAGTTGTTTTATCTGGACTACTTACCTCTAACTCTGCTCCAGCCAAGTCAATGTCATTAAACACATGTCAATTAACAGGCCAAACTCCTGTTCTTTAGAATCACCTCACTGCATTTGCCATGGCTTTGATTGCGGTTTGACCATAAGAGCTATCAAACAGTTCTCCTATGCGATATTGGGTAATGGATCTCATTGGATGTTCTCGCATCCATGTATCACATGCTCGATTAAAATATCTAGACAGAGACTGAATAAAGACCACATCTACGTGCATGGTGTGCTTAAAGAGAAGGCATTATTATATCGTTCTCGTTAGCCAAGTTTATTGATCAATGTTCTTTATGTAAGTGCTGTGCCTATTCATTAATAGAAAGACAATCTTTTTACATTGCTTGGCCTAACGGTTTTAATGAAATGTTGTATCAGTGTGTGGATTATCGTTTATGATCCAACCATTTTTTGAAAGAGGGGATATTTTTATGATAATATCATACATGGAACGTAATCGTTTGAAAATAAACATGGGAAGGGGGAGGGGCTATCATTTATGTTGCACTTATGCTGCAAAATAGTCAGAGTGTTTCTACCACGTTCACCACTCATTACTGCTCCAACCTTTATACGTCAATATATTTTGGGGCTCTTGGACAGTGAAAAGACCAGCTTCATCTACATTGAACATTTTAGTAGCATATAAATTGTTTCTTTTTAAAATCTTTTCGAACATATCGAAGAATTTCATATTTTTCTCTCTGTAAACCAGCTCAAATTTTATTTCAGTTAATAACTATGTTTCTGAAACGGCAGTTTAATAGATGAAGAGAAAAAACAACTTACATTTTAAGAAGTTGCAGCTTCTAGAAAATGTGCTTGATGAAAGAGTTTAAATGAATATCGTGAATAGGTGTTAAAGTATCTTTAAAATATTTTAAACTACGCTATTAAATCAGATGAGTCACTTATTTTACGTTACGATTAATAAAAAGTCTTGTTTAAAATCATATTCTTAAATTGGACCACAGGTCCAATATAGGAAATTATTTTCGGTTCAATAAAGGAAAACACGCCATTTTTTATTCTTCAGCTTATTGCTCTGTCAAAAATAATCACAATCGCGCATGTTAATACATGGATGTAATCCTCATTAAACACAGATCATCATGGTATAACAGCAGTTTACCTCAGTTTACAAGCTTTAGTACTATATTACTAGATACAAGTCCGCGAAATAAGATCATACACGTTTTCAACATAAATCATGCCGTAACTCACGCTACGCAGTTCGAAGACTGGTAAAACTTCATACACATTGATTTTATTCCTAAAACTTTATATTTCTACCGTTAAAGTGTAGCATAGATCTCTGTACTAGATTTTAAGCCCGAGGTCCAATTTAAGCAGTGGTCCAATATAGGCGGTCTTCCCCTATATTTTTTTTCTTTTAAATGATAAATTATTTTAGCTTTGTCCCAATTCGCCGGCACACGTGAATATTTAAAGCATCACGTAATATCCCCTCTCAGCATATGTGGGTGCATTTTTAATGTGTCAACTTTTTCTTTTTACGCATCATCAAAAACACCATCTTTAGGATATTTCTCTTTTTAAATTTTTTATCTTATAGGGACTACTTTCTTCAACTGAATCATTATCTTTACAGATCTTTTGCAATAAAATAAGCAACCATTCTAATGATTGTTTCATCACTTCTTTATAGAATCTAGCTACATTTTAATCCTTTATTTGGCTGTGTCTTAACTACAAATTTCTTTATCTTGCTTTGTTAAAAGATTTGTTTTTAATGTTGGGAAATGTCAAGTGATGCATTTAGGTCATAGAAATAAGCATACAAGCTATTATTCACAGGGGTTCAGTCATTAGTAAGGCATATAATGTTATGGATCTAGGTGTCTTAATAAATCAGGACTTCAAGTTTAGTCAACAGTGCAGCATAGCTAGTAACAAAGCCAATAGGATGATTGGGTTTATTAATAGATCTATTTCAAGCAAATCTGAGACGGTTCTTCTGCCTCTTATGTAGAAGTTTGGAAAGACCTCATTTGGAGTATGCTGTTCACTTTTGGTCTCCTTATCTGAAGAAAGATATTAATTTATTGGAAAGGGTACAAAGAAGCGCTACAAGGTTAATAAATGGATTTTCTAATTTAGATTATGATTCCAGACTTAGAATGCTTAATATGTATAGTCTTGAGCAAAAGAGAATCAGAGGGGACATGATTCAGTTGTTTAAATTTATCAAAATGATAATGTTACGGGGTTAGATTTTTGCACGGAAAGCAGCATAAAGGGTCATTATTTTAAGCCGTTTAAATCTCAGGCTTATCTGGAAATTCGGAAAAATTACTATTTTAGCGGGGTAGTGGAAACTTGGAACAGTTTATCGGAAGAGGCGGTAAGGAGCAATGGAGTGGATAGCTTTAAGAGGGCCATTGATCTTCATTGGGGTCTATAATGTGACGAGTTCCAGCAGGTTGGGCCCAGAGCCTGTTGCTGGTCGTCGTTCTTGTATATGTTTTTAAAGGTAGATATGTTTTTAATTATACTTTCGGGAACTATTTCGTATGACTGGCTATTGAGACAACTTGTTTAAAAGTAATAAACCTTGCAAATAAGATTTCTTTGCTTTACACGGCATTATTTCATGTTCCATTAAACGAATTAAATAAAGTAATTAAATAACGAAAACTAGAGGATGAGCTGCGCAGTGTACTGTCCCCCCGTGAAAGCCGCGTCTTACTCTAGTGAACCATTCCACTTAAAAAAGGGGTGATGGGTTGTAAGTGGGAACTTTTCGAAGTTTTCAATTAAAAACTTGCATTTGTTGTCCTTTTGTCATAGTCAACTAAACTATGTATTTGAAATTAACATAGTTCTCTACGTTGTTTGATACGGCTCAAAATGCTTCTTATTATTCTTCCCTTTATTGTTATCTTTATCACTCCTATTTTAGTAAAATCAAAGACGACCTGACGCATGGGCAAATACGCGGAAGGTTTTACCTATGAAGATCAGACAGTAGTGGGACACGTGGTGATTGAAAAACTATAACAATTACTTATATAAAAGACTTTTGTTTGCATATAAGAGTAACATATTTAAAGATTAGGAGATTATCAATACATAGAGGTAAATAAAAAAAATAGATGACATATGCAAAAGAGCAGAGACAGAAACAGTAATCAGCTGAACTTTAAGATTCGAAGTATAGAGATAGTGTTCAAAATAAATAGTTATAATATTACTTTATCATGAAATGTTTGTCTCACATGTGCACTACAGAAATATGATTACAATACAATATGATTATTTAGTATTATATAGATCATATTTATACACTGTGCAAGCATAATTTCTGAATAGAACTCGAAATAGCGGATAAGATTACATAACACTGACGTAATAATCTATCGACCATTGTTGGCTAAGGTAAATTAAACCAAATGACTAAGTTGACAAGTGCAAGTCTGAAGAACTTTAATTACAGCAAAATCCCTTACCGAAAGTTTCCTAAAATGAGAGGAAAATGGGTAAGTCTTGAAATTTGCTCAGAAGTTCACCTTAATAAAAGTTTTTCAAGAAGATTTAAGAAAGTTTCCGTGATTCGTGGCTAATGGTTGGTAAGTATCGAAATTTTTAATAGAAAAAAATCCCTATTTTGCTGCAAACAAATACTTGAATATAATAATAATGTTAACAAAACTTGAGCTCGTAAAAACATGATAATCTTTCAAATTTTAACAATACGTAGGTATTAAAGAAACATGAAAGACACTTTTGTAAAATTTAAGTGGTAATGTTATAATTGTATGCATTTTTAATTTCATACTGCCTCTTTAACATTTCGAGTACACGGTACAATATAACGAGTATATCCGTCCCACAGAAAAATGCCTTTATAACGAGTGGTCGCTATAAGAGGTAGAATATTTAAAAAATACAAATGCATCAGGCATATTCAGTACTTTCGTCAAAGTTGGGACATTTTAAAAGATATAAACTAAGTATTCAAAATTTTTTCCCATTGGAATAAAAATATATACTAGTGCAAAATACTATAACAAAATATTAAACAGATTTTAAATTAGAAAATACCAGAACAAAAATTATTACATGCTTACAAATTATTATTTTGTGGAAAACAATTAAAATAATTGTTTGCCTCTTTACAAAGCATCATTTTTCATTTCAGTTTAGACGATATATAGTGTCCAATATTTTTTTTTTTGGCTTGCAAAAAAAGATTATAAACATTTAGGGTAAGCAACATTTTTATGCTAGGAGCTATCGTCAGAACCTTCTTCATCAGCAAATGATGCATTAATTTTTTCCCTCCCCTGTTAAAGTTGCCCTGAACACCGAAGAGTCCATGGACTTTGTTCGTAAACAATATTTAAGGTCATTTCAAGTAAAAAATTTAGAAACAATCTCAATTTCGAAATATTCCGGAAATACTGTCCGCTGAATTTGGTCTCTATATTGGATCAAAAGATATAGAAAATTGTTATACCAAAAGCAAATTAACATGGAGTATACAGGGATCAATTTGGGACTTCTCCCACTGGTCGTTATAATAAGATTATCTTTGTAATGAGTGGTCGTTATAACAAGCGTCGACTGTATTAGGTTTAGATTGCATATAATAACTATATTCAAATGTGGAGACCGGTTTCGTAATTTTCAAACTACTACTAATATTCATTCCTAAATTGATTTTTAATTCCATTATTACAGACATAACTTTCAGTCAGGAAGGATTTCAATGGTTTACAGAAAATTTGCTACTGAAATTTTTGGGGAATGCAGCAATGTAAAGCATCATTTATCAAGAAATCGTTGCATATTTGCAACGCTATTAACTTTACCTAAATAACTTTCTCAGTTTTCTTCTCTAATGTCAATTAATATAAAAGCATGCATTTTCCCCAGACATTTCAGAATGTAAAGATCGCACTGAGAAACATTTTGATTATGATCCGCCATTCCTTAAGTTACAGTATTACGTGTTCTTTAAATAATGTTACTCACTTATAGTCATTTAATTTAATGATGTATGTGTTTTCAATATTTAATGCGTGTGGTGTTTCGATATCTTTGTATTTTGAATTCCTTAAATATTTGGATTTTAATTTATTCCTGGAGATATAACAGGAAATTACATTTCTAGACTCTAGAAAATATTACTGAAACGAGTTTCAGTCCGTCTAGAATTGGTGTTTTAAATGTTACTAGTCTGGTTCAGTGTACGCTAAAGTAATTGAAACAAATTAATTTTGATGATAGAAAGTATGATCTATATACATACGAGGATATTTATGCCTGAAGGATTCATCTTTTTAAACATACAGTTCCTTACTAGTTATTTTACGTATGTTTCTTCTGCTATTGCAGAAATATTTCGTCAATTTATGGTTTTGGAGCTCAAAAATTTCAAAACACTTTCATAAGATTTTCAAAAAATAGTTAGATAAAGTAAAAGGCTCATAATAAGGTACAATAAAAATGTACTTTGGAGCTGAAACTAAATACGGGGGACATAACGGGGAGGACACAAATGAATCGCTTTTTATTAAAAGGGCGTAAGTATGACCTGTTTGCAAGTTGATTTACATCCGTTATCATAGATATTTTCAGAATTATATAATTTCTAATTTAATCTCTGATCCTTACTAAGTTAAGGAAATTATTTATATTTATTTTAGCAAAATAATATTGAATAAATATACATCGTGATAGAAACAACAGTACAAATATCTCAATTTGATGTTACTGAGCAACTTTGTATTTGATCTTCTCCCCGTGTACCTTACCACTTCTGAGGTCCGCTAACTCCAAGTTTCGAAACCACGTGGCGCTAAAAGCGCAATTGTTGTGTAGTGGGCGATTCTCTTTAAACTGGTAATTGGCTGTCCAGACTGAGTATTTCAAAAATAATAAAGTGTAATGAAGTAATTATCGCTCTTAATACAAGTAAAGCATTAATACTTTGTGGCCCAATTGTATTTAGAGTGATAACAAATTATTTTTTTTTCTAGAAATTATCTAAGCACCAAAAACACAGTCCCCTGGCTGTCCCAATCCAATAGTCTAACTGTTAAAGATAGTATTTCAAAAAACCTATTAACACTACAAAAATTTGGCAATTAATATCTAAAAATAGAATAATGAAGCTATATTTTTCTTATGAAATAAGGTATAATTACGTATTTCTAAAACTTAAAATTGTCATGTAAGTTCTGTCCGGAGTTTTTTCAAACAGTCCCCTGCAACAAATTCAATACGAAAAATCTATAACTTTTGCAAATTCTTTTCGACATGAAGTTTAAAGTAATCAGTGTGAATTTGCCGAAATCGCCGCGAACGGAGTTGAAAAGCTACTTTGCTTAGATTGAGAGCCACATTTGTGATGAAAGTATGCATCAGGGTCGTTGCGAAAACAGTCCTCTGGGAAGTGATTTTATTAATGTCAATTAAATTAGTTATAAAACATATTAGTTATTATGTCCACGATTTGTGCCTAAATTTATAGGTAGTCTCGTAACTAATTATGTTCCAATAGTTTTGTGGATATTAGGCAACAAAGAGCAAAAACACAGTCACCTGGCACAGTCCCCTGTCTAGTTATACTAGGCGGGGGACTTACCCCCTATCATGATTTATCAGAAAAACACGAACTTTAATTGGCCCTTTTTTAAACCAAAGTAATAGATTCATTTTCTGAGCAATAGTATTATAATTATACGAACATTTCAAAAAACCGTGCCCGGACAAATTTCGTATGAAAAACGACGAGTTTACAGAGAATCGCCCTAGTATATATCAATTTGACTATACGTAGACTTCACTTTTATAACTTTAGCTCTTGACAATCAGAACATATTGGATTAGCAACGGATATTAGCTGGCACCGTGTATGTTAATTACAAACTCTGGCTTATAAAGTTGAATCAAGTTTATGTTACGTGAAAAAAAAAAAGAAACCTTTTAACTGGGTCAAAATTAAGATCATGCGTGAAAATTTCGCCTTCAAAATAAAATTTTATATAAAAATTCCGCTTAAAATTCGAATCAAGAAAGAAAATTTCTGTCTTTAAAAACTATTTTTTCGTACGTTTACGACATATATTATTACTCAAATGATATAAGTTCCTCATCCCTCCTCTCAAATTTAGTACCAAAAGCGGAGTAACAACTTTTGAAGTTGACGTATTAATGTCACATTTTTCAAGTGTTTTAAACTTTAGTATCTCTCATCATTTGTTTCCTGTATTTGAGACCGAAGAAGCGTTGCTTTAGTACAAAATGCAAAGGTAAACGATTGCTCAAATTTTTTTTCTGAGTTTATTTTCAAAGCTCCATTTATTCTTAAAATTTTAATTAATTCAATAAATTTCATTTAAAGTTCATTAATCCGTTGTTGTTGTTGTTGTTTCAAATATCACTCGGGTATACGAGCCCGAGTAGATGAAATAAACTCGTCAAACCGTAATAATAGGGAAAAAAAAAACTTTCCCATATCATAATGTTTGAAGAAATTAAATTTTTTACATAGACATTGTATGGAAATAATTTTTTACTTTATTCTCAAAGTTCCATTTATTCTTAAAATTTCAACTGATTAAATAAATTTTATTTCCAGTTTGTTAATCCGTAATAATAGGAAGAAAAACTACTTTCCCATTTCATAATGTTTGAAGAGTTTTAAACTTTTGA
Source organism: Uloborus plumipes (assembly GCA_038373865.1). Taxonomy (NCBI): domain Eukaryota; kingdom Metazoa; phylum Arthropoda; class Arachnida; order Araneae; family Uloboridae; genus Uloborus; species Uloborus plumipes. The sequence continues at coordinate 399,686 of JAXGGA010000012.1, forward strand.
CATAGAAACACTGTAATATCATGTCGTCATGATGTACACTGCAGAAAAGAAACTGTTGTTTTTACAGTATAAAACTGGCAGCCGAGGTAACAATTTAAAACTAAAATGCACGGTAATAAACTGTAAAACTAGCAATTTTACAGTTTATTACTGTAAAGTTGGTAGTTTTAGTTTTTTGCCGTAAAATTTAGCAATAACTGCCGTCAAACTGCAAAAAACAGCAGTATAATACTGGCAGCCGAGGTTCCAGTTTAAAACTAAAATGCACGGTAATAAACTAAAATTAGCAATTTTAGTTTAGTATTGTAAAATTAGAAATGTTTACAGTTTATTACTCTAAAATGAACGGTATTATACTGTAAGAGCAGCTCATTTTTTATAGTGAATAAAACAAAATGTTTTCATGATTACTTACTAATAATATACTTCTTTGCATTTATTGCTTTGACAAATATGCATATATCTTATCAATACTTTGCTATTCCAGTTACAGAAGCTAATGCGATAAGAATACTCGTGACTATTTAGAGACTGAATTTTTCCGCTTGATATCGTGGTAAAAGGGATGCCTCCCGTGTTTATCAGTTTAGAGACATGAAGTTCCTTTGTTCTGTAAATGAGGCAAGTTTCATAAATCACGTGTGGTATCTTATTCAACGTAATGCGATATAATTTACTACGGAAACATCACTTATTTACATTTTAGAGGAAACGATGGAACTAATAGAATTCAATGCTATATGCCTTTTAAAATTACTTGTTAATCTGGTTACAGCTAGTTTCCTTTAGAAATGAAGTTAAAATTCATGTATACAGTTCATTTCAGTGTTAGTATCTCCCAAGGCTTTTAAATATAAATTAGGGTTGGTTAGGGTAAGTGTACTTTCTTTTTAGAATAGTTCGTTTTCGAAGCCTTATACAAAAGTTTTAAAGCAAAACAGCTTAAATTCTTTGACTTATTTTGTCTTAGACATTATTGATAAACACAAGTTCAGCATTGTTTCCTAAGAAAATACTTTAACTATTTTTACCTATCTTATTCTTTATAAAATGGCGTGGGGGGTCAACTTACCCCCTAGGAAGGGGTAAGTGGGCCACCTTCCATTGATTTATATTTAAAGTGAGCATATTTTGGAAAGGTGTTTGTGGGTCCTACCTAACAAAGTATGGAACATTTTAGTAGGGAATATTTTTCTGTAAATGTATCCATTAATGAGATATCTACTCACATTTAAATGTGTATAACAGGAAATTGTAAAGTGGAATACAAAACAATTATGTCTGTGAAATTCATTAAAAGCCGTTAGGCGCCTTTTTTGCTTTACATATAAATTAATGTTGAATAAACATAATGGAGTCAATTAAGATTAATTTTGGTAAAATAGAAAAAAAAAATTATAGGTTGAAAAAAAAATTAAAACACTTAATGGCAGTGTCTTTTTGAAGTTTTCTGAGGGAGAAACATTATCATTTTATCCGCAATTATAATTCTAACTTCACCTACATCAAACCAATAAAAAGTGTAGTTATTTCTATTCTTTCTATCAAATTTTGCAGTATTTTTTCATTTGTACCATATTTTAAAATTAGACCTTCAAAATACTTTGTGGTTTTCTTTGATGCAAGTTTCACAAATACAGTTACCAGCTTTTGCAGTTTTTGTAGCTGAATCATCAATTTCTTCTAGCTCTCCATAATTATCTTTCATTTCATTAATCTCGTCGTAGAAATTGCTTTATCAAACCACTTTTCATTTTGAAATCATAATTATTATGAGGGGGGCCACTTACACCGTAGTGAGGGGGCCCACTTCCCTAATAGAGAAAAACCACGGGGTAAGTGGGACCCCTCCCCTTAAACACTTATTAATAATACTTTGCATAAAAATTCTTATTGCAATATGTATTTTAAGTTAAACCCTATAAGAAAACTTGATGAACATGGAAAAAAAAATTAACACTGAAACACTTCTTTGAAAAATGTCCCTTGAACTCGCAAAAAAAATTTTTTTGGACATTTTTTCGACATAAATTATATGATCCAAAAAAAGTTCCATGAAACCCAAATATATGCAAAAGCAATCACTGTGATGTAATATGACATGATCAGTACAAAAAAGTATAAAAACCATATGCGCATTTCAATTTTAAGGGGGGTGGCCAACTTACCCCAGTAGTCCACTTACCCGAACCAACCCTACATTTAAAGACTATTTTCAGAGTGCAATTAAATTAACTAAATTCAGAGTCCCGATAGCTAATTTCATAAAATATATCATGTAACTAACTATAGGATACATGTATACGCTTTAAACATTCATTCACACTTGTAGAAATCTTACAATGTCTTTATCTACATCAATATTTTCCCTTTTTTTCGTACAATAATTGAAGTTTAAGGGCTTGAATCTATTTTTATACTTACCTGAGACATTTTAAAAACAAAAAATAGGTTGAAATAAAGTATTATAAATAGTTACGATTCAGAACAATGTCCAAATTCTTGTTGCAAGAAGCAGAATTATCATAACTTTATCTTACTCTTAGCAATTCTCTTCTCCATAGTTCGTCATTCGTACAAAAATGGTACAAGTCATGCCTGAAACTTTAGATTTTTCTTCATAAATTGTAATAATTAGAACTCATTATTAATATTCCTATTAAATCTCTGTTCAGTTGAACATAAACAAGCATTAATTGTTTGCACACAAGATGTAAAAAAATAATTTACATTGAAACAAGAATAGGAAGAAAGAAGGTGAAAAGAATGATTTGTATATTTTTTGTTGTTAATTTTTAGAGCTATTTATTTTTTTGACAGGAATCAACTATATGTCTAGGAACGCAGTTAAAATATTACTAGATAGGGTTCGGAAGGGTAATAGGGTAATTAGGTCCATCGTTATATATATATATATATATATATATATATATATATATATATATATATATATATATATATATATATATATATATATATATATATATATATATATATATATATATATATATATATATATATATATATATATATATATAAATGCATTGAAAATATATTTAAATATTAAAACGGATAAACTTAAAGTTTGAATCATACAATTGCTCTTCTCTGCACTTTAATGCGAGATTTTACATTATTTTTCTTTTACTTCTTCCATTTTTTTTTAATAATCTAAGCGATATTTTGAGCATGCGTCACTTGAAAAGACTTTTTTTTACATTGGTCGTGGAGCGCCGTTGCTATGTTCTTAAATAAGATGCATGATAAGTGTAAACAATACGTTTTGATAACAATATATAGAACAAATTAAATTGTTTTAATGCTTCAAAGTGTACTGCTACTATAAATAACTACTACGCCAAGTTTTTAGCATCTTTATTATCTGCTCTAAAATTGCTTTAACTTTATCGCAAATAAATTGTAAATCTATTATAAAGCTGAATTTCACACTAATACAAAGATAGAATTAACATAGCAAAGCAGTTTTCTTTCAAAAGTTAAGAGTCAAGCGAAAAATAGCCATAAAGCATCAGTTAATTATACTCAACTAGTAATAACATGATTTAAATTAATCGCTTTGAAGAGCATGTTTGGAGCCAAGAGACCAAATAAGTTTGTGTTCGCTTAAAATCTGTCTGTTATTCTTTAAACAGAGTGAGCTTTTCATCAAATGCATGATTCTTAAAAGATTTTAGATTAACTTTCTGCAAAAAATATTTACCAATGGAAATAGTATGCACCGAAATTAGCTTCTCCGAGAAATATCATCAAAGCGGAAATAATTTCAAGCAATTGTCAAAAGTTATAGATAATTCTTTTTACATTTTTAATTGAAAATCGGGAAAAAGCTCCGTATCAGATCATTGGCTTATGCTTTAAATTCACTATTTTAGAAAATGTCTTTTGTGAAATTTTTGTTTCAAATCAAGTTATTAGTGCTTTCTTCGATAACTATTATGAGTTTGTAAAGACGCAATTGTCAAATATCGGTTTATAAAACGAAATAATAAATTAAACTATCGCCATTTCATATGTCGAATTTAAAATTTTATAATTGCCACTAATTGTTTAAACAGTAAAGCTTAATCTTTTTTAAACCGAGGGTCATATCTGGTATATTAATGATTCTTGCAGGCCAGAAAGTTTTAAATATGTTTATGGAAATTTCAGGTAATGAAAAAAGCATGGAAAAAGAAAGAACATAACAAAATTAGAAATGTTGTTATGACTAAGTGCTGCTTAAAGTTTAAAATTGTAAAACACAGTAAATAAACTGTCTATTAGCAACTTATACAGTTTGTTACTATAAAATTGGTTGTATTGTACTGTAAAAACAGCATTCATTTTTTGCAGAGTACTCATTCAGTTATTTTATTATTACAATATCGCATTTTGTTTCCTGGTTAGTTAAGTCCTAGAAACTTGGATACGAGAAAATTTATTTCAAAACCATTTTGACACAAATTCAAAACGGATAGATGCTTTTAATCTAACCAGTTAGGTTCTTGATTTTAATAGTTGGAAAAAAAATGTTTATGGAAAGGAAATTCTAAGTCCACAAATTTTGAATAATTAGCAAGGATTGCTTTCCATTTTTCTTTTTCCGCCAGTATATCAATAAATATTTTCAGTTTGCATGAAGTCTGCTCTATGTATTACATGTGGGAGAACAACGTCAGTAATAAACTCTATTTAAGATGAAATGATAAAACAATCTACGATTTAGAATTATTCTTTGAATTAATTCAGGAACAATTGCACAAATTAACTTTTTTGTTCCAGTAGATGGATGAGCAACTTAAAAGCAAACATATAAATGATATGATTTTGATAAGTCAACTTTATAAAAATAAATCAATTGAGTCAGAGAAAAGAAACTAATGAAAATCTTTATTTTTTTCATTTAAACTGATAATTCAAAGTGCAAAATGCAGCTCAAAGACAGTATATTCCAGTTTTTGATTCATATTGAACTTTATATGTTTTTTTTTTTTTTTTTGAATAACTCTCTTAGCTTAAAACGATAACTTTGTTTTTAATATTATATTAAAAACAAATATTACCTAAAAAATTACCTTTTAAATAATATTATATAAAAATAACCATTTATATATATATATATATATATATATATATATATATATATATATATATATATATATATTAATTTGTATTTAACAATATGATAACAACTTGACATAAACACAACATTTATCTGAAAACTAAACGTTCTGCAGCACTATTTGTCAAATGTACGTATTTGATTTTTGACTTAACGCTCAATCTTAAGAGACTTACTAGAAACAGGTCATCAGAATGTTTTTATGAAGTAAAACCTTTCAGTAGAAAATTTTGTACAATTTCTACTACTACTACTACTGCTACTAATGCTAATGTAATAATATACATAGTTACGTATTAGTACAAAATAATGATGATAATAATAATGTTAATAATGGTGATGATGGATGGTAGTAATAATATTAGTAGTGATAATAATAACAATAATTACGATGATGATGAGAATACTAACAATGATAAAAGCATATGTCAAGCATTTTCGTAAAATAATAAGTAACAATGGGGGCAAATGCGCATTTTTTAAAATAAGTATAATTGCTATGCAGTTCCCAATAAAATATCGTTTCCTTTTTTAAATGCTTCAAACATATAGCTAAATTTAGCTTGAAATATTACTAATATTGTTCACAAACAAGCAATAAACTCATTAAAAAAACAAGTAGTTAAATATCATTTTTAACATTTTCCTCTATTATGCATTACTTTTACTAGTGATTATGAAATAAGTAAATTTTTAAAGCACAGTTATGAACATATAAGTTGTTTCATAGCAACACAAAAATATTTAATATACTTTTATTATAACGCTTTCTTTTCATTTTGACAATTTTGAGCATTTCATTTAAAAATTGTCTGCTCAAAAAGTTTTTGCCGAAAATGCACACGTAACAACTCGAACAAAAAACAAAGCTTCATTTCCCGAATTCCTTAAATGCCTAGCAATATCACTAGTGTGCTCAAAATTTAATAATAACAAAGGGTAAAGAATTGTACAGCTATTTAAAATTTTCTCTGCCTCTGAAAATTTAGAGCAAATCTTATGCAGATGTAAATTATTTCCCTCAGTTGCGCATTTCTGCAGGGAATTTCTCGAATACCTTATTTGAAAGCTTGAATTCTTGTCGTAGTAACTTAGAACGCAATTAATGGTTTCTGTGGTAGTTTTAAAAGCATAATTCTAAAATTAAAATAAAGGCCATGGAATTTCTACATTAGGGAACTTTGCAATATCGTATCAACTTCGCATATAAAAATAAGCTAAAAGCTTTTCAGCAGATTTAAATTGTGGCAAAGCGTCTTAATTAACAAGCATTCCAGTGAACTTGCTTCAACTTGAGTTAATTTCAAAAAATTTCGTCATTACATACAAAAGATTTTATTATTGCTCATAGGAAGAATATACGTGATTATTTTCTTACTCCAAATGCTTACGGATTAAAAAATCACATGTTACATTAATCTCCACATTCGTTAAACTTTTCATTCTAATTTTAAATTTAAGAAACAATCCTTCCGTTTTTTAAACTGTTTAATTAGATTAAAAGGACCTAGGAAAGATTACCTTTTTAAGGTTCAAGTTTTGGAAAGTATTCATAATGAATACATAGTGCATAATAAAAATGCTATTTTTCAATCAAAGTTTAGTGAAAATATTTCTCAAAACGGTGAATGTAACTTCCCAGCGTGTTTTATTCTGAAGAAATACATGGTTACAAACAAACCAGAAATACCTTGCTAGCATTCTTTATCGGAAAAACATGTCTTTACTGGTGATAGAGTAAAATTATTATGGACTAATTTACTTCAAATACTTTTCCCGTTTATTCATATTTTAATAAACTAAATAGTAAGCACATTTTTATTAGTAATTTTATTTTCCATTTAAGAATAACCTTAATATTTTAAAGTAGTCTCACATGAAATTCTCTTTTAATTTTAAAGGTTAGAAAATTTATAGCGGTTTTTCAAGAATTATATAAGTATATCATAACCGGTTAAAGGACATTTTAAATATTAGTTCTGTTAAGAGTTATTGTATTGAATTTTGTAAAATATCTATTAAGAATGAAAGGCAAATAAGCAAAGTAAATAAAAAAAATCAATGACAATTTTTGCCAATTGCGTTGTAATGTAATGAATGCACTGAGTGCAGTAAACTTAAAATGTGTATCATACTTCTTTTTTTTTTTACATCAGTATTAGAAACAGAGCGTTATATAGTTTAGATTTAATTGCTTCCAAATATTTTCCAGTTTATTTATCATTTTTTACATTTATTTTATCTGTTAGTCATATCTTTGTATTAAATATTCATTTATGGAATAACTTTCAATGATATGAACTTTAAATTACTTTATTTGCAACTTTTGTATGTATAACTGAGTCAAAAAAATTGAATTTCCTCATGTGAGTTTCCTAGAAATCTGAAGTAGTGAAGAATAATTAAAAAAAAACCTTTGTGCTAATCATACCCCCAAATAATCACAAGTCAATAAGAGACAACATTCTACTGAGAATGCAAAATACATTTGAAACTCAAATGAATCTTCAAAACAAGAAAGTGTTGGTCATGTATTGCAACGAAAAGTGCACAGCAAAGATATTACCCACAGCAAAGATATTATCCACAGCAAAGATATTATTTACTTATGCATCTAAGTGCTAAGACTCCGATTCTAAACGTAGACGCTCATTCATTAAACTATCTTTAAGCGGCAAAAAAGAAGAGGAAAACATTTTAGAATGCTAACGCATTTACCTAGATTCCAATGAATCTTTTTAAAACTACCGAGAATTAAAAACTTTTAGAAAAGAACTTACCAAATCCAATTATATTTTTTACTGTATCATCCCTGTTCCGATTTCTAACCTCTGTGCTTAGAGTTTCAAGAACAATTAAGATTTATTCTGGTTTCAGTTAATCGAAGTACATTACCGAAACAAATTAGTGCGTAAAAGAGAAATGACTAATGATTCTCTCTCAGCTTTAAACTTACAAGTGCTTATTCTCGGGGCTTGAGAAATTTTTTTCCAAACCTATGTTAACGGAATTTTTGTGTTTTCAAGAGCATGAAATTCATTGCTTTTCAAATGATCTTAGGCTTTCAATTTTACTTAATACAGCGAATTCCGATTATCCGTTGTCGGATTATCCGCGGGTTTTTCACACATCTGTTTCCATTTTTACCATTTGAGTGTGTTATTGTTCAATTTTAGCGGTTTAAGTTATTTTTACATGTAAGGGCGCTTTTCCACTTGACGACACGACAATGACGAAAGTCGGACGGTAATACTGCAACGATAAGTACGGTGTCGTGTCGTCTATGGTACTGCTTTTCCATTCAAACGATATCATTTCTCCGAACGGGTCATTTTCCACCCCATTTCATTTCGAAACAGCACTGTGTTCGCACGCATATTGTTATGGCTGCTCAATTTAACAGATTACTATATTTGCTTTACCTCCGGAGAAAAAGAAAACAAATTAAGAAACGGTATTGGGTGCACTATATTTATAAAGAAAGGTACATTGTAGGCGAGTTTTATACACTTTTCATGAAATTGCAAAAAGATTTTATGTGATTTTAAATATTTTTACTAAATTTACAAAGAATAGTAAAAAGTTAAAATCTGGACAAGGTTATTTAACGCAAGTAGTTTAATCTAAAGTGTATAATATATTTTTATAGTTACGAACAATGTTCTTTGAACTTGCCTGTTTTTTTCTTTTCTGTAGAAGATTTGCCGTCATATTCCTCATCTAAAAACCTAAAAACTTCTTCCAAGCTTTATCCCTATGAATTTTGTTTTTAAATAAAATATTTCGCTTATCCCATAGACACGGTTGCTGTTCAATTAATTCGCACAAAACATTCACGTCAAACTTGAAAGCCATGACTACTGTGTTCCTTATTGAAGAAAGTTCAGAATGAAAATTTAATCTTTTTTGAAGCATTAAAAATCGTCTGCGCTACAATTAATGAAACAATGTATAAAATAAAATGATTAAAATATTTTATTGCTACATCTTTTATCAATCGTCTTCAAATTGAAACTTAGATTTATTAATGCAGAGATGTCGAATTTAAACGCCATTGATATATTTCGAAGAAAGTAAACGAATGAATGAATGTCGTCCCGATTTTAAAGGCGAGACGGATGCCATCTGACACGAATGGGACGACAAACGATATCTTTCGGTCAGAGACGACACAATCGTCCTTGAATCGGGAGATGGAAAATCGCATAGCATATTTTAATGCATTTTGCGTGCTCCAATGTCGGATGACGACAATCGCTTACGATTTATCGTTGCCGTGTCGGTAAGCGGAAAAGCGCCCTAACGTTATCGTTTTTTGGAAAAAAAAAAAACCTCTAAGTTAGCATCAATAATTTGATAATTAAATATTCCTATTTGGAATAAATATACACATCCCAGGTAGCACAAATAACCTTTAAACGTTTTATAAGCGTTTTTAAGCAGTTGTAACAACGTTAATAACCTTTTCATAACGTTTATAAAACGAAGTATGCTACTTGGGATATAGACAATGTTGTAACATTTTTCATGTGTCGATACTTTTCTCTTTAGTTTAATGCTTTTAGATAATCTCTAATTTTTAAAGAATAAAAGTCTTGAATTAAATATCTACTTATAATTGAAAAATAAATTTAATTTAAGAACACACCTAAGTTAAAGTGATCACCACAGCTTCCTCCATTTGTTTTGATTAATTTTCACGCATAGTGTGGAAATGTAATTTTATGCACAAAAATATAAAAATTGGTTCAAAGAAATTTGTTAAATTTTGAAAATTATTTTGGGAAAATTGGAAAATTAGAAAAAAAACATATTTTCTCTGAAAAATAAATGTGTAACTATTTTTTTAATCGGAATTGTAAAAGAGAGGGAAAAAACTGTGATGATGAACTTGGTAATATTAAAAATAATAACCCTGATCATTAATCGGCCGATTATCATTAGCCGATTAATCAGTAATCGATAATCGGCCAATTTGCTAATCGATGCATCCCTAGTTTCAATTGTTGATTTTAAGAGATCGTAAAGAATAATTGTGTTCATTTCACTCAGAGAGAGAGAGAGAGAAAAAATTCTGGTGTCTTGCCCAAATGGAGTTACTGTATTTCTGAACCAAAAACAACGTATTAAGACTAACACTTGATATATACCAACTGCATGACTAAAATGAGTAAAATAATCTTTTTACCTTCCTCAACCGAATATTCAGCAGAACATATGCCCCCAAAATAAATAGAATCCCGTTCAGAATGCAATATCGATGTCAAACATTTAATAGAACCTATCGCCTCGAATGCCATTTCTACAATAATATTGCGTATTTCCATTTTTACATTTTCATTCAAGACACCTTTTCATTTTTCCATTTGAAATGTGATACATAACACTCAGAGATTTTTTATTAACGAAGCATCAATCTTCTTTTCCCCATTCACCTTCGTGAATAAGTATCGGAGAAATAAAATGCGCATATTCGATCTCCAATCTCTTTCATTTCTACCACGTCGCTAAACAGCGACTCGGAGCACAACAGCGATAAAAATTGTTTTACTTGGTTTTACTCTATTGAGGAGATGTAGGCGTTTTTCATTTAAGATAGTCTTTCAATTTTTGAGTCACAGTTGGGGATAAGTTGACTTAAGTTTTGTAAGCTAGAAAACTATTTTATGAATTTGCTTTGGATTTGCACTTATTTTCGTAAAAACTGAGCTAATACTGCCTACCGCATTTGCCCCGAAAATTGATCCCCCTGGTACAATATTAAGTGCTAACTAGCGGCTTGCAGTCATTGGCAATAGATCCAAATAATTCAAGTTAAAATTTTGACTGGTTAATTTTTGAATTGAAGGGGCAAGTGGATAAAGGTGATATGTGGTAATTTTTGAAACTTACTTTTTACCATGGATGAAGGTGATAAGTCCATCAGTATCATGTCCCCTTAGTCACAGAAATGGTTGGTAACTAAGAATATGACCCCGTTTTACCCGTTGAGAAAACTCCATTAGGAATAACGCAACATTTTCTTTGAGAGCTTTTTCTGTAAATAAAAAAAAATGTCTCATCTACACATTTTCAATTTCTCTACTTTTTTTGCTCCAAAGAACACTGATAAAGGGCAGTATAGGTTGCCTTTTAAGAGAGCGATTCCATACCAAATCACCGAAAAAAAAAAAAGTTGGTCGCACGACCGACTCGGATTTTTTTTTAATTTGGTACACAGATTGATGGTATAGAGGTATGAAAAAGCCCAAAAGGAAAGTTACCTGCTCCACTTATTTTCTGAGATACATGCCCTCAAAGTTTGTCCGCCACGTCAAAATACTAAAAAAGTGATGTTATTTAATCATTTTTTATAAAAAATCGTACTCATGCAAAATAAAAGTGTTAGATATCTATGGAAACTAGTTACTCCAGGCATTCTGAAAAAAAATACTAGAACGTTCATAATGAAAATTGCCAAGGTACAGGGCTCTTTGAAGTTGTCACCACAAAAACTTGATTTTGCAGATTTTGCTAAAATTCAGGCATTTATTACAAAAAAAGGCAAACAAAACCAAAGGTTTTCTCACTTTCTGGTAGTGTACAGATCCTCCCTGTAAATTGCTACGCAATAATTTTTTTGGGTTTCTCACTCCTTCTTGGAATTATTTTAGCTTAAAAATAAGCCATAAGGCAAAAAATGCGTTTTTGGCAATCTTGGCAGCCATTTTTCTCATAAAGGGGGAGCAGTAGAAACTTTAATTTTTTTTTTAAACAAGCCACTGATATGTTAGCTATTCACAGGAAAAGAGTTTACTTTTGGTTATTTCTCCCATTAAGAGATATCCTGCTGACAGTATATGCATGTTTTTCGCGACGACCATATGCTTTTGTTCCCCCTCTCATGGACTTAAAATTAATTAAACCAAAAAATAATGATATATTTATTATTAGCTGTATTATCTACCCAATATGTCATGAAAGTTAATTTATTAAATCATTGAACAATAAATTAGATAATTGATGAAAAAAAGAAAAAGTATTTCTCTGATGCCGGAGCATTATGCATTCATAATTATACAGCACTAAATACTTTCTTGAGAAATTAATTAACATAAATGAGCTCTAAATAGTTATATTATAAGCAATACCCAATCTTGTGATTGGGATACTCCTGTTTTTAATTGAAGAATTTCTTGAATATCACATGAATATCAGGAAAATAAATGAGGTCTTTTCGTTTGATGTAGGATATTATGACAAATTTCATTTGATGGGCTACTAACTGAGCATGGTGATAAAGAGCTATTAATTTCAGCATCGAATTCCATTTTACCTTATTAACAGTTAAATATTTACAAAATAATTAAATAAATAATTTAATATAAAGCCATGCTTGAAGAATTAAAATTAGTGCAACTAATTTATTCCCATACTAATCTTTACAAAATTGACATGCGTTGAGCACTGATAAGAACTGACAAGAAAAAGTTTACTCACTAAAATATTAGTTCACAGATACTATAAAGCATACATTTTATTTTCCACAAAATAATACTGCAACAAAGAACAAGGGTATCCTCCTGTTTATAGCCATCAATCAGGAACATCCAATCACAAGATTGGGTATTGCCTATGAGATAAATATTCGAAGCTCCTTTGTTTTAATTGATTTTTCAAGAAATTCTTTAGTACCTACCCCTTTATACCCTTGTTCTTTACACATGTCAGTTTTGTAAAGATCAGTATGGGAATAAATTAGTTGCACTAATTTTAATTCTTCAAGCATGGCTTTATATTAAATTATTTATTCAATTATTTTGTAAACATTTAACTGTTAATAATTTAAAATGGAATTCGATGCTGAAATTAATAGCTCTTTATCACCATGCTCAGTTAGTAGCCCATCAAATGAAATTTGTCATAAAGTATCCTACATCAAACGAAAAGACCTCATTTATTTTCCTGATATTCATGTGATATTCAAGAAATTCTTCAATTATAAACAGGAGTATCCCAATCACAAGATTGGGTATTGCTTATAATATAACTATTTAGAGCTCATTTATGTTAATTAATTTCTCAAGAAAGTATTTAGTGCTTTATAATTATGAATGCATAATGCTCAGGCATCAGAGAAATACTTTTTCTTTTTTTCATCAATTATCTAATTTATTGTTCAATGATTTAATAAATTAAATTTCATGACATATTGAGTAGATAATACAGCTAATAATAAATATATCATTATTTTTTGGTTTAATTAATTTTAAGTCCATGAGAGGGGGAACAAAAGCATATGGTCGTCGCGAAAAATATGCATATACTGTCAGCAGGATATCTCTTAATGGAAGAAATAACCAAAAGTGAACTCTTTTCCTGTGAATAGCTAACATATCAGTGGTTTGTTTAAAAAAAAAAATAAAGTTTCTACTGCTCCCCCTTTATGAGAAAAATGGCTGCCAAGATGGCCAAAAACGCATTTTTTGCCTTATGGCTTATTTTTAAGCTAAAATATTTCCAAGAAGGAGTGAGAAACCCAAAAAATTTATTGCGTAGCAATTTACAGGGAGGACCTGTACACTACCAGAAAGTGAGAAAACCTTTGGTTTTGTTTGCCTTTTTTTGTAATAAATGCCTGAATTTTAGCAAAATCTGCAAAATCAAGTTTTTGTGGTGACAACTTCAAAGAGCCCTGTACCTTGGCAATTTTCATTATGAACGTTCTAGTATTTTTTTTCAGAATGCCTGGAGTAACTAGTTTCCATAGATATCTAACACTTTTATTTTGCATGAGTACGATTTTTTATAAAAAATGATTAAATAACATCACTTTTTTAGTATTTTGACGTGGCGGACAAACTTTGAGGGCATGTATCTCAGAAAATAAGTGGAGCAGGTAACTTTCCTTTTGGGCTTTTTCATACCTCTATACCATCAATCTGTGTACCAAATATAAAAAAAATCCGAGTCGGTCGTGCGACCCCCATTCGGTGATTTGGTATGGAATCGCTCAAGATCGTTTACTGTCTAAAATTTTTTCGTGCGACCTCCGCCGCATCTGCGCACGCGCCAAGTCTCTTCGGACTTTCTCGAAATAGGGGGGAAAAGCAACGAGGAAGTAGTAAGCGAACAAAAGCTGAAGGCATCGTGTAGTGCGCATCCTAAACCTATCTCCCCTTTTCAGATGGAAGCGTCCGTGGCTCCCAGGAGCACAATATGCAAGCAGACAGTATGCTCTATTTTTAAACCCAGAAAGCGATAGGCATTTAGTATAAAGGATGCAGTAGTTTGATACCACATTAACTAATACCAGTACATCAAAACTTTTTTCCGTTGTTAACCGGAAAAAATAATTTCTTTCTTTTGAAGACAGTTTTAGTTCTAGTACATAAGAATATAAGTACGGTTCGACCAATCTTGGGTGATCGAAATAATGCCTTGGTGATTATTTCTTACAGAACAAGAATCTTTCGGAAGCCATGTTACACTTCAATAAATAATCTATAAACCCTGAAAAAAAATCCTAACTCTTAAATACATTTTAGAAGCCTAAAGTTTCAGCTTTTTTTTTTTTTTTTTGTCTGGCTTTGAGGTTAAAGAAACGAAAAAACAAAGGACGGGTCAATTTTTACCACTTAGTGAACCACATAGTTAACTTGACTGTGGGTTTTGGACATGTGAACCATTCTTCGTTTTTATGCACTGATGAAGAGGCTTGTATTTCATAGCCTCGAAACAGCTGTTTACTGAGCTCTTAATTTATTTTAAATTCGTTTATTTGTACTTTTTACACGTTTTCCCATTTTATTCATTTAACATTGCAAAGTTTTCGACTGCTTTTTTACAACCTTTGATGCCTTTAGCACGAGATGCGTCAAGAGCAAAGGCTCTTTATAATGCGTTAAAATGTAATTCGGTTTACTATTCTGCTGTGTTTCTAATTTTAAGAATTAATTTCAAGTTTTGTGAAAAGTACCTAGCGAGTTTCTGGAAAATATAATTTTAGCTTTATAATTAAACTTAATTTTTTATTTTAATGCAGTTAGCTAAGATTTTATGTTGCCTCAAACTAGACTAGGGCTGTAAAAGCGTCTGGTAAAGGTCTCACTTTCGACGCTGCACCATAAATAAAGCAAATAATAAGCTCTAATTAAACTTTAATATACAGTTGCCTTAATTGACTAGTAAAAGTTAAATGAAAAAGCAATTTTTAATTTTTACTTTTGTGCTTAATACTTACTTCTGTAAGCCTTGTGGCTCCTGTGGCATACTTTGTGGAACACGAGAATCTTGTAATCTTTTGTGATAAAAAAAACACAAAAAAATACTGAAAGTAATGAAAATGAATTAAACATTCTGCACAATATACTTTAGCGTGATATTAATACACTCATAAATTCATTACTTTAAAATATGACTTATTTTATATACAAGAATCTTATATAAAATCATTAATATATTTTCTTACCAGTTGTTTACTTAAGTGGCTATCTATACCTTTATATACTTAGGAAAATTGTTTTACCAAAAAAGTAACCAGAAACTTATCATACAAAGCTTTTTGCTTAAAACAAAAAAAATGTAACTTTTTTGTATAAGTGGTAAAACATATTTTTAATGTTCTTCAAACATACTAACGTCATTGTGGGTGCAATTTGTAACTGATCCCTAACACGGAGACCTGCTAGATGCCATTTGATTGCAAACACGGCAATGAAAAGTTACTTCTAAGCAATCAATGGACGACACATCGACGAGTATTATTTCCTTTCGTGGGTACTGGCAAGTAATAGGTCTTCGAAATTGGAAATGTGGCTATTTTCCTATCGCCTACAAAAAGAAATGTATTCTATTTTGCCATGAGATATCATGGCTTGAAATGTTCTCGTAGTAGCTTTTATATGCTCTACGTGTCACTATTTTTACTGTATGATTCATTTCGGCTATCTCTTAAGATTATTTTTTCTTTTCCTTTTCCTAGAAGTAGCGTTGTTAGTACCTAAAAAAGGTTTGTGTGTCGATAGAATTTCAAGTGTAACGTCGGAATGAAGAAAAGACAATGTAGCTAAAAAACTTAAGAATATTTTGTAGCAGAAGATTAAATTAAAAATGAACGATTTCAGTTTCTTAGCATTTGTGTAGTTAGATACGTGCATTAAGTGTTAAATAAGCTAACCTATGTGCAAAATAATCAGTGAGTTACACCTTTATGTCCTCATTCAATTTGAAAAATGAATATTGCACTAAACCAGTAATAATTAGGGATTTTAGTGGACCGATAAAACCCTAAAATGCCTTTAAATCATTTCAAAAAAAAAAACATTAAAAAAGTGGAGAGAATAAAAGAAAACCTAAAATTAAATAAAATATCTTTACAAATAAATATTAATATCAGTTAAAATTAAACAATTTTTCTTAAAATCTATTTTGCATTACATATAATAGAATCAGATACATGTCATGCACAAGTTCTAATAACGTTTATCTTGAAATAAAGGAATAGAGGTTTGAAACATGATAGCTTCAAATACTGACTATAAAATTAGCACGCTAAAAGATATCGCATTAACATTCGTAATAGATAAAATTTCTAACATATGGGCTTTGGGACTACAAAATTGTTTTAAATCTAGTTTCATCTACGTAAAAACAAACTTCATCATTTATAAGACATTGAGTAAATCTGTTTTGAGTCATTGCCCATACAAACAGTGACTGAAAAAAATAAACAGACACTAGCTTAAGGGCGCTTTTCCATTTGACGACACGACAACGACGAAAGTCGGACGGAAATACTGCAACGATAAGTACCGTGTCGCGTCGTCTACAACACTGTATTTCCACTCAACCGATATCGTTTCTCCGAAAGGGTCATTTTCCACCGCATTTTTTTTCGAAGCACCGGTGTGCTCGCATGCATATTATTAACGCTCCACAATTTAACAGACTACGACTGTTAGATTTACTTTACCCCTCCGCAAAAAGAGGAAACAGATTAATGGAAGATATTTGATGCATGATACTCACAAATTTATTTCATTCCCACCTTGTTTACTAAGAACGAAACGCATACATCAGAATGAAAATCTAAGCTTTTCTGCAGCAATAAAGATCGTCTGAGCAACAGAAGTGAAACAAAATATTAAGTAAAATGAATAAAATTATTTTATTGCTATATACATTCTTTATTTATCGTCTGCAAATTTAAGCTTATATTTTATTAATGCAGCGATGTTAAATTTAAATGCCATTTCTATGTGTTGCTTCTTCGAAGAAAGTAAACAAATAAATGAATGTCGTCCCGATTTTAAAGGCGAGATGGCTGCCATCCGACACGAATGGGACGACAAACGACAGCGTTCGGTCGGAGACGACACAATCGTCCTGGAATCGGGAGATGGAAAAGTGCATAGTATATTTTAATGCATTTCGCGTGATCCAATGTCGGATGACGACAATCGCTTACGATTTATCGTTGCCGTGTCGGTAAGTGGAAAAGCGCCCTTATCCGAAACAATGTTTTTACGGAACGGCAATTATTGACGTTGAAGCATGAACTCGAATATATACAAATCATTTTATTAGCCAGATATTATTAAATTTAGATTAATACAGACGATTAAATGGATGGGACACCTAATAAGGTTACTTAGCGATTGAGACACTAAAATGATCTAGGCAACGTGTTCTGGCATCCGAAAAAAGCTTAACCAGAACTTAAGTGAATTGACTGTTTAATTACAAATGCACCACATATTTTTTTACAATTCAACTTATCTTAAATTTAACACATGGATTTATTGAACTGAAAAAGACCTACAATCTGTTAAGGTGACGATTTGAAAAAAATCATCAAGATAAGGATAGCATGGAATGTGATTTTAAAGTAGGCAAAGAACCATACATAGCTTTTCTGCCAATGAAGAAGAACAAAACCATTCTAAAGAATAGTTTTTTTTTTCTTAGAAATAACATCCGATTAAAATTATTTCAAAAATTGGCAGCAAAAAGTTTTACTTAATTTGAAAATAATGTCAACTGCTAGAATAATAATAATTAAAAAAAAAATTAAAACAGGAGGTATATTGTTACTTGACACACTAGAATTTCTTATACACTGCTCGTCATTGAAAATGCAACACCAAAAAGGAGTGGACAGAAATTCATGCAAATTTTACCGTAGACGCACGCCATTGAGTTATGCAAATGATATGAAATGCGCAGCTCTCCGACGCACGTGAAGTAAGATGTAAGAGAATGAAGTTGAAAAGTGGGCTATGTTCATGTTGGTTTTTCTGCCAGACTAATTATCGGAGAAATTTGGTTTTTGTCTCGAAGGATACGTGTGATAGGAGGAAATGCCACGCCGTCCTCAACGAAGACACTTCCAGCATATAGACGACTTTACAAGGAGTATGGTGATCGGACTGAGAAGGGGAGGTTGGTCCATACGTCAAATTGCAGCTGATACCCACATGGATGCAAGCACTGTGCATCGGCTGTGTCGGAGATTGTTGGAAAGAGGAAATGTAGCCATATTGAGGGGTGCAGGTGCAGCCAGAGTGACGTCAGACCGCTTGGATCGACGGATTCACCGACAAGCTGTGGCGGACCCGCAAGTCACTTGTACGTCGATTCTGCAGCACGTGCAAGGTACCCTGGATGTTCCTGTGTCGACCAGAACCATTTCCCGTCGACTGGTTGCACGTGGCCCGCAATCACGGCGCCCGCTAAGAAGACTGCCATTGACCTCACAGCACAGACTCCAACGTTTGGAATGGTGCCGGAGAAGGGGAGGTTGGTCCATACGTCAAATTGCAGCTGATACCCACATGGATGCAAGCACTGTGCATCGGCTGCGTCGGAGATTGTTGGAAAGAGGAAATGTAGCCACATTGAGGGGTGCAGGTGCAGCCAGAGTGACGTCAGACCGCTTGGATCGACGGATTCACCGACAAGCTGTGGCGGACCAGCAAGTCACTTGTACGTCGATTCTGCAGCACGTGCAAGGTACCCTGGATGTTCCTGTGTCGACCAGAACCATTTCCCGTCGACTGGTTGCACGTGGCCTGCAATCACGGCGCCCGCTAAGAAGACTGCCATTGACCTCACAGCACAGACTCCAACGTTTGGAATGGTGCCGGACCAGAGCGACGTGGATGGCAGAATGGCAAACCGTAGTGTTCTCAGATGAATCCCGCTCTGTTTGTCCAGCGATATTCATTGCATACGTGTGTGGCGTCGACGTGGAGAAAGATCGAATCCGGCAGTAACTGTGGAACGCCCCACAGCGCGACAACGTGGCATAATGGTTTGGGGCGGTATTGCATACAATTCCGTATCACCTCTAGTTCGTATTCGGGGCACTATGACGGCCCAACGATATGTAGATAATGTACTGCGGCCGGTGGCAATCCCCTACCTTCAGGGTCTGCCAAATGCAATTTTTCAACAGGATAACGCCCGGTCTCACAGTGCTCAAATCAGCCAACATGCTCTACGAGGTGTACAAATGCTTTCCTGGCCACCATACTCTCCTGACTTGTCACCAATCGAGCATGTTTGGGACGTGATTGGACGCCGTTTGCAGAACCTGCCACTGCCTCGTTCAGAGGACGAACTGTGGCAAATGGTTGAAAGGGAATGGAGTGCCATCCCTCAGGACACCATCCGCAGGCTTATTGACTCCATGCCTAGACGTGTTTCTTCGTGCATCGCTGTCCGCGGTGGTCCTACTTCTTACTGAGCCGACGCCGTCCTCGCTCTAAATTTTGCTTATTTATTTAAAAAAAAATATCACTTAGTGTTCCATGCTGTCTCTGTCTTCTCACCAAATTTTATCAATTTCTGACCACTCCTTCTTGGTGTTGCATTTTCAATGTCGAGCAGTGTATATCTTTTTTAATTTACTTCAAAGTTTCTACTGCATATTTCACAACATTCACAGGTGATTGAAATTACAATATTGGATAGATTAAATATTTTTGGATAGTTTAAAATGTTAAATAAACACTATCATTTTCATTTAAACTATTAAAATGGCAAAAAGCATATTTGTACGCATTAAATCACTATTATTTTTCAATTTCTAATATCACAGTTTCTCCTGTTACGGTAAGACATTACCTTAGTGTTTGTAAATTACAGTTGCTTTTGAAAATCTGAAC
Organism: Uloborus plumipes; assembly: GCA_038373865.1. Lineage (NCBI taxonomy): Eukaryota > Metazoa > Arthropoda > Arachnida > Araneae > Uloboridae > Uloborus > Uloborus plumipes. The sequence continues at coordinate 419,957 of JAXGGA010000012.1, forward strand.
TTTACAGTTTTGCTCAGTAAGATTTTTTGAGTCAAAAATTTTTTTTGAAAAAGGTACATTGTGTCGTACAAGATCATTAGAAGATTTGAATTTTTTTTTTAAAGAATGATAGAAATGAAGTGAAAGAAATCAGTGGGAAAGAAATGCTTAAAAAATGTAGTAAGAATATTTATACATAGAATAATAAAATTATATATAGGATACTATTCCTCGAAGAGATTTTTTTGAGTGAAATTGCATCCTGAATTATTCAATAAACGTCATAAGTCACGGATCACTTTAAAGAATACATTCACCCTTTTTGTGGAAAAATAAACAGAAAACTCACATTGTTTAGAATTTTTCTAAAAATGGATACATTCTGACTTTTTTTATTAAGCAATGCTTTAATATATATAAATATACAGGGTGTCCACTCCAATCGTGGACCAATAGCTAATTTCTAAACCGTTAGAGATAAGCATATAGTTTATTTAGGAAAAAATCTCCAAATTACGAAAGGAATTTTGGGTCTATTCAATGTTTTTCAAAAAATCAAATTTTGAAAGAGTTACAAAATTTAAATTTTTATACAGCCCCCCAGTCCTATCAATCATATTTAGTAAAACATTCTTGACACTGTAACGTTTAAAACTAAAAAAAAATCACTCGTCTACGACAAAAATTGACCGAGTTATGACGTTTTGAAAAATCAAGATTTTGCACTGTTTCATGACGTCATCGAGAGATCGCTTTAGGGACCGTATGCGAAATCCTTCAAAATCTTGATTTTTCAAAACGTCATAACTCGGTCAATTTTTGTCGTAGAAGAGTGATTTTTTTTTAGTTTTAAACGTTACAGTGTCAAGAATGTTTTACTAAATATGATTGATAGGACTGGGGGGCTGTATAAAAATTTAAATTTCGTAACTCTTTCAAAATTTGATTTTTTGAAAAACATTGAATAGACCAAAAATTCCTTTCGTAATTTGGAGATTTTTTCCTAAATAAACTATATGCTTATCTCTAACGGTTTAGAAATTAGCTATTGGTCCACGATTGGAGTGGACACCCTGTATATATGCTGCAATTTTTTTCCTGAATTAAAAATGCTTATTAAGCATTATTTTAATGATTTTTTGCTTATTTAAGCTGTAATTTTGTTTTGAAATTAAAATGTAATTTGTATTTTTTGGTTAAGAGAGATGTTATATAGCATTTGAACTTACATTACGAGAGGCAGTAGATATTATCTTTGATTTTTCGTTAAAATTACTTTTAAAAAAATAGTTTTTGCTTTCGTGGGGCGTGATACCCCTACTTACCTCAAAGATTTTAATTTAAGTGACGAAAATTATTTTAAGGACAGCCAGGGTGTTTTTAATAGACAACGAAATAAAAGACGACATTTTATATAGTGCATGCAATATTTCGTATACGCATGAAAGAAAAAGTGCTCTTCGGACAAAACATTGATAACGTAGATTTGAAAATTAATAATAGATGTCACGGTTGTGACAACCCTCTTTTAGAAGCACTCTTAGCATGTAACACAAAAAATCTAAATTTAATTTTGTTTTATATTCTTAATTTAGTTCTGTCGTTTGAGAAACATGACCATGGAAACAGATATTTCACTATTTTTTGAAACGCATTTACGATTTCATCTTGAAACAGAGCATAAGCTACTGTGGACTATAGCCTTAATATCATATTTATAAAATGAAATTAACTTGAAATATTGAAAAAAATAATTTGATCTTTTAAACTTATGTTATTACTTAAAAAATTCTATTTCACTCACAAAAAAAATACTTTTCCAGCTCCATTCAAAAATCTAAAAGGAAAAGAGAGGATTGGTATTTTGACTCAATTTTTACCTAGTCCCCAACATGTAGGAACCACCAAACGTCATTTGATAGCGAACGTATCAATGAAAAGTTACTTTTGAGCAATCAAAAAAGACGACACATTGACGAGCATTATTTCCTTTCTTGGGTACTGACAAGTAATAGGTCTTTGAAATTGGAAATACGGCATGTTACTATTGCCTGTAAAACGAAATGCATTTTATTTTCCCATAAAATATCTTATTTTGAAATGATTTTGCAATAAAATTCTTTTTGCACTTTTTATCAATATTATCTCCCTCTGTATCCAATTTTAATGCATGTTGCGTGTAAGAAGTATATTTTTTAACTTGTAGTGATTTTAACGTTTTTGGGAAAATCAATGTTTAGCTTTAGACAATGACATTTATTTTTTATTGAAATTAAATGGAGTTACATTCACTTAGTTTAATTTTAAGCAGTTGAAGGGGAAAAAAGAACAAATGAATCTTTTACCTTTCAACGTTTTTTTAAAGCATTATTATTTTTTTAAATATAGAAGCATGCAGCATTTCTAATGTTTATATAAGTTGATTTTGTTAAATTATTAAAATTAAAAAATCAGGGCAATCTAAACCCCCTTAAAACTAATAGCTGATTACGAACATAGTTAAATATATCACTTGTTTTGTGTAACAGAAGTGTGTTACTTTTGAACGAGACAAAATACTGCTGCTAACGCTTCAAAGGCAATAAATAACTGGAACGTGCATTAATTTGAATTTAAGGAATAAAACGTTTCATTTTTCTTGCAAAAGTTATCATAAAACGAAATTATTATAACAATCTCTATTGCAAGAAATATTGCATTTACACAATACGAATATTACGAGAATCAATTTGGTTTCACGCGAATTACTTATATTCCATAGCTCTTAGCTACATGCATTGAGTAAGTGGTTGTTTGTGAAGTCGAAATATGCGTGTATTTTTTATCTATGTTACATTATATTGGTGTTTGATCATTAATAGTTATAAAATATTTTCAAAGAAACATTATAGAACTGCTCATTAGTATTGTTACACTTAAATTTTCAAGGTGATTGTATATTTAGCTTAATTAGTCAATCGCTGAGGTTGCTGGATAATGATTAAACTATAGGTCTGTTTTTACTAAGCAGACCGGAATTGTTTAGTAAATAAATATTTTTTGGTTGAAGGTTGGTTCCTTGTCATAGATTGCCTCACAAGAGTGAGAATAACCTTTGATTGAAGGTGCGTGACAGTAATATGCTTCAAAAACTCTCCTGTTTCATTAATAGCAACACCATGCAAAAATTATCTTCGAAAACCTTAACTCAATTTTTTGGTTAGAAAAGATTTTAGGTACTCTGAAGCTTTTTGTAGTATTCGTTCAGATAAAATGAATGATTTACTTTTAGGTATTCAGTAATTGTTTCCATTTACAAATACAACTCGAACAAAACGGTCACTACCCCAGGAACTAAAAGTAAACATGAACAGTGAGCATGAAGTATTACATCCCAAGTAGCACACTTCGTGTTTTAAAAGTTGTAAAATGGTTATTAACGTTGTAACAACCGCTTAAAAAGTTTATAAAACGTTTAAAGGTTATTTGTGCTACCTGGGATGCAGTGCTTTTGTCATTAAAATGACGGTAAAATCTTTCTGGTCATCATTGAAAATGTTAAGTAATATGTATGCACTGTAATAACAGTGCATATATCAAATCTATGATGAGCATTTTAAAAATCAACCAGCAAAACATAAAGATAAGTTAAGTCAACTATTAATGGTCTTCGTTCAATTTGCGAAGTTACCCAATACCCAAAATACTTAATGACGGTGCAATTATTTATGTTACGAACCAGTTAACGTAAGCAACAAGGCCACAATACTCGTTTTTATATAACTTGGTATTCTGCAAAAATATCTATTTAAAGATATACATCCATTATGTACTTCAATGAAAAATAACTTGAATATTTTTTTTAAATATAAGAAGAGGAAAGATTAACTTTCAATTTAATTGACGTCACAAAAAATGAAAAAAAAATGGAATGTCAATATTCTGGCTTACAAAAACAGAATTTCAAAAGATTTAATCAAGAAGAATTTTTCTGACAAAATATACTTTTAATGATAACTGCAAACTTTTGCTGGAAAAATTATTTCCAATTTATTAAATGCTGATAAAAAGAAAGAGTATTGACTATCTTAATTTTTAATGTAAAATTCTCGTATTGCGTTTTTGAACCCAGCTGTTTGTTTATGATATTATATATTTAGATATTTTCTTAAATGAGTTTTTTTTTATTACGTTGGATTCCAAACGTTTGCGAATTGTTTGTTAATTTAGGTTTTTTTATTCAGAACTTTGATAGATGATTTCATTTCTAAAAAATGGTATTTCTCTCTCTTGTTCATTCACTATTTTTTATTAAAAATGTATCATTCAATATACTGTACAGATCACTCTCATTTTCATTTCAATGTTTTTGTACAATTAAATTCTTTTTAAACACTTGAAAACCTAACAGCCAAAAGTCGCACTTGCTTTATAAAGCGAAAGTATAAATAAAGTTTTTTTCCCCACGAAAAGTCAACCCTTTATATCAGATTATTTTATGGATACAATTTTCAGTAGTTACCCGAAAACTCTTACTCCCCTTCTACAGTCACTTTTAGCTAAACACTTTTCCTTAACGAACAATTAAAACTAATTTCTCTAGGAAATAAGTGAAGTGCATTACTGCAGCAAATTATTGCGTAAAAGACAGAAACAACTAATGACCCTGAATTAGCTTCGTATATCTACAAGAATTTTTTTGGAGAAAATTGGAAAAGGTTATTAATTTAATTTATGTGCCAGATAATACAGAAAACGCTGATTATTTAGAAGGAATTTCCATCTGTAAATCTGCATTACATTTTATATTTTTAGAAGATTTTATTTACGCTGTATGGTGAATATTTTTTTCTTCGCTTGTTAAATACTGTAAATTTAAGATACGTAGCCCAAATAGGGATCTTGTTGAGTTTAATTTCGTGGTAATGAGGTCAAAATTTAAGATATGACATCTGAAGTTTTATCAATAAGAATTGGAAAATCTGTCACCATTCTCAAATTATTATGACTATCGTGTTTTTTTTTTTTTTTTTTTCAAGTACTTACATGGAATTAGTATGTACCAGCATCAATTTAAAGAAACACTCTGTTTCTTATTTTTTCTACCTGTATTTATATTTAATACACAATGGCAGACAAATACCTGCATCACTCGCGAGAAAACAAAAAAAGTGAAAATAAGATTTGGCGTTTGTGGGTTTTGGTTAATGATGGTACTGTTTACTAAAACGCATTTGCGGGATTGATCTCAACCAAATTTTATAAAGGTTAATAAATTGTTTTCTTTTATGTATTTCGAAAAAAAAAGCGATGCAGTAATTAATAAAACGTCGAGGAAATAATGGGTAGAAAAATTCTACGGACAATGAATTTTATGTAACTGGACTCCTATTATATACTCGTAAAAAGGTAAATTAAAAATACTTGAACATTTAATAGACATGCGTGAGAGCGAGAAAAGCTTTGCAACGTCCCAAATAGAAGATACAAGAGGCACAACTCAAGATTTTTCTTTTTTTAAATATGCATTAATATATTGATTCGAATCACAACCCTTATGGGCTTCACTGCTCCGTTCTGCAACACTTTTATTGTAATCTAAATTTATACGCATCAAAAAACCAAATTTCACAAGGTATTCGGTCCTTGTGAAATTTGTAGAGAGAAATATCAGAGCATTTTGCTAAGTTAAAACAACACAGTTCATTAATTATAATATTCAATACATATGTATCCATTCTTGTAAAATTGATTCCATTGATGCAGATAAGATTGCTTATTATTTTCAAATATTTATAAAGCAGATAATTATAAGAACTTTGTTCTTAATTGCTATAAGAGCTATTTTGCAGCGTTGCTACGTGCAACATATGTATATATATATTTTTTTTTTTCTTTTAAATTATAATTTATATTGATCACACACAAAAACTTTATCAAAAGCATTACACACCATTTGAGAAAAATGTTTTCGGTGTCTTCTTTGAAAAACTGCTACAGAAAATATGTTACTGAAAAATGGAAAAGAAACGCTTCAGTTGATAATGCAGCATTTCTGGCAAACATTTAATAAAAGCTATCATTTTATCACGATTTTGAAATAATAATGTGAACTACATTTTACCTTTGCTATTCAGTTTTTATTTCTTCCCATTCGAAATAACATACATAACACTCAAAGCTTTTTTTTTGTTATGTTACGAAACATCAATCATCTATTCACCTTCGTGAATTGGTATAGCTAGAAAACGAAAAAGAATTCTATTCAGATAGTCTTTCATTTTTTATTGAGGTTTTGAACAGCAACTAGACGTGCCGTCCATAAAACTTTAAGGCTCAGACAGGGAAGTTTTGATTGTTGTTAGACATCTAATTTTTTTTAATTTTTACTTCCAAGAAAAAAAGAAAAAAAAATACAACTAAAAGCATGGTGCGAATTAAAAGCATCAACCCTTTTTTGATATGAGCGTAATATTAGTCCAAGTACTATAAATCCATTTTTTGTCCGTAAACTACTCTAAGTTACGTATAAAAATCACACCGTACATAAAATTAACTGTTGAATAAGGATTTGACTATTTAATAATTTTTGGTACTTTGAACTTAGAAATTTGCCATCAATTATTTGAAACCGGAAAGGCTTTTAAACAGGTTTGAACTTCTAATTCTAAGAAGGAAAACAACATAGAAGGCATATACATGAAAATATTAATTACCTTTTTTAGTTTCGTAAGAAACTGGAATTATTATATTACACTTCATTTTAATTCATAAAAAATCAATTTTGCCAGCTTTTCAAATCTTCCCAGAAAACAGCAGCAAAAACTTTTTTATCCACAATCTTCCAAACTTTCGGAAATTTTACATTTCTACTTTGTACAGAACAAAGTTGAGGATGTAATGCATTTTGAGAATGATAATTAAAAAATCAGTTTCAACTGATTCTCTAATTGCTTTAAGCTATTTGGTAAGAACAATCCAATGATTTTCATTTGGGCTATATATTTGAATTGATTGTACAATACCACTTGCGTTTCATTTTGTTTATTTAAGGGAAAGTGAAGTGTGTTTAGTCTGTTCTTAGCGTCAACTATCTGATAATATTTTAACTATGTAGTAATACATACAGTCTATTCTAATTAGGAAAATATTATCAATGAAGATTAACGCTTATGATAATACAAGCAATTTTCAAAAATTGATCCTCATTTTGTTGAAAGTCAAAAACTATTTTTGTTACTATAGAATAACAAAGTTCTTATTATTAACATTTTAAATATTATTTGAGACCTACTAGTATTCAGTACGGAATTTATTTATTAAAATATTAAGATAATTTTTATTTTCAATATGTTGAACTGTTAGTCAAGTGCATGCGGTGAAAAGTGAACAGAGTAAAAGTAAAATAGCTCATTTCCTTTATATATTCAAAGCTTTATAAAAGGACTTACATAATAATTTAATTAGTAAATAATTTGCACGACTTAATTTGATAATTTATTTTTTATTAACTATTATTCACTTGTTTTTGTCTCGTATATTGCTTAGTTGAATAATTAATTAATTCGTTGTTGTTGTTGTTTCAAATACCACTTAGGTATCCTGACCCGAGTATATAAAATCTAATCGATTTAAGGTAGGGTAGGTACGGCTTCCGTTTTTACGAGAACGGTTAAGGTGGGAAGACCGTTTTAGCTCAACACACATGCCATAAGGGCCCGTTTATAGGGTAGGCATCCATTCATTACACACTTTCACACACATAAGATACAATTGCAGGAGAATTAATTCGTTCATTATTACATTATCAATTCATTATTCTTTCATTCATTCTTTAATTGACTCATTAGTTTGATCAATAGAATTTTTAACAATCAAATAAAAAAAATGCTTACTTAGAAAATTTTATTTTTTACTATGTCTGATGGGAAAAAGTTTTCTTCAAAATTTACTGCCAAAAATGAAAAAAATAATATTTCATTGCAAGTGCTTTTATGAAACAAAATTGTTCTTGTTTTATGTACTGTAATTTTTGAACCTAATATCCAAATTTTTACTTAAAAAATTTTAGTTATCTTAACTATTTCACTTTACCCCACATTTAATTTCTTACTTTTACCAAGACCATCTTCTATGCTTACATTTACGTCAGCCAAATAGTAAAATGTATTCGCTTGCATTTTTTGTTGCGTCACATAATTAGTAGTTCATATTACATCAGGAATGATTTTGATCTTTACTCAGTGTTGCTGAGAGTTTTATTTTAAGATGTTGTTTGAAAAATGATACTGTGTTCGTTTAGCAGAAATCATTAGAAAGCAAACGCCTCGAAATAATTCATTTTATTCCAATCCCTGTTGTTCCGGCTAATTAAGTATACATGCATTCTAAATGTCATTGATTTCCAATTGTTACGAATATAAATTATTGCGTGTGGAAAATTAATGTTTGTATAATGCGTCGTAAACCGCTTTGATTTGTCTTACTGAGCTAATGCATATTGATTTTAATTTTCAGTTTCAGTCATTTTGTGACAAAGGCAAATTTCATAAATTAGTAAGACATATTTGTTGCAAATGTTCAATGAATAGATCGATGAAGATTATGGAGTATGCTTCTTAAACTTCAGAAATCAGTAATAATATGCATATACATTCTTTTACCAGCTGATCTAAAATACGACCATTTGCTATGTTTTCGCAATAAATTATTAAAGGAACCTATAGAAGACGTATTGTATAATAAAGAAACCAGAGCATTTATTCATATTTTATTCATACACTAGCCGCCAAGAGGGCTAGATTAGTGTGAAATGCACAAACTGTATATTAGAAATGAAGGCCGTATTTAAGGGGTGGGTTTTTAGGGCTCAAACCCTCTCCGGAAATTTTTAAAACTATTCCAAAAAATGCTTTTTAATGCCCCTTTTTGCTGAAATATAATGTTATTACTTTTTTATTTTTAATTTTCTTACTTACTTTTCAATTTAATTCGAAAAATAAAATTATTATTATTATTCAATGATAGTGCAAATTAATTGATTTATAAGTAGTCAGGTCCAGATCCAGAGAGGGTCATGACCCCCCCCTCCCCTTAAGCGACCAAATATAGCATAAAACTGCAGTTTTAGGGACTAATATTACAAAAAAATTGCCAAACTACCCCAGTTTCCCAGAAAAATTGCACTTTGACCCCTCCTTCCAAAAATGACCCCCTTCTTAACCAGAAGCTGGATCTGCCCTTGTATGCAGTATGTATTTCTCTTTTGTAGTTTTTGCAAACATAATTTCATAGACAACACTACACCTTTTAACTGGGGCGAAGGATGCTTAGTACACATCAAAATTTTTTCCGTCATTGGAGAGATATGTTATTATTTTGTTTCACGTTAATGCCCCTTAAGCATATACTGTAACAAAAAGCAAAAGAATATAGAACATGAAATCAAATTTTATTTATAATATACTTTTCCCGAGAAATATGTTGGTAAAACCCTCCCCGAAATAATAGTATGGTTACGGCCATGTTACAAATGTAAAAAAGTGTATACTGTCGAGTCCGTTTATTAGAATTTTGCTTAAAGGAATATCCCGCTTAATATAATACATTTTCAATGTACCAAATCATTGTAATGTATTATTTCCATCTCGGATAATAGAATATCCCGCTTATTATGATATTTTATCGTGGCAAAATGGCTATTCCATTAAGCGGGCTCGGATGTGCTTTGTGTGAAGTAATACATTTTTTTCCTGTAAAATCTTCTTTCAACATTTTTGAGTGTGATTGCTGCATATTTCAAGACAACTAAACTTATCTTCTGACAGTTCTTTTTCAATTTCAAAAGCTGCAACTTCTACTGCTAAGGTAAGAGATTTTCTCTTACAGTTTAGATACCAGGTTTTTTTTCTTCTGAACCTTGCTTAGATTTTGAATCATGCTTTTTTAATGAGAGTTTGAGTAAAATAGTAAAATACATGACAAAATTTGCAAAACATTCTTGTCACGCTACTATTTGAAACCCTCTCGTAACATATTGATAACGTTAATATATTGGTGACTTGTCCATGGGAGTTTTAGCGCATTTTTTTTTTTTTTTTGACTAATATGCAAGATAAAATGAAGTGTTTGTTGTCACACAATTTAGCAGACGTTTTGCAATAGCAAAGAAAGTAATTAAGTAAATTATTCATGTTTTGGAGCGAAAAAAAACGGATCTTTCAAAATAATATCTTTAAATTATAATAATGTAACCATTCATTTTAGTGGCATGCGTGAAGGAATCAAAGTTTTCGTTTAAAAATATTCAGAAATAACATTTTAATTTTAATTAATTAATTAATTATTTATTATTATTATTATTACTATTATTATTATTGTTATTGTTAATTATAGGAAACCTTGAGAAGAAAAAAGCTGTTAGAGACAAAGCAAATCAGAAAAAGGAAGATAGAAGCTGAGTCATTGTCATTAAGTTATGAACGAGAAAAAAAAGGATTTTAGAAAAGGCGAAAAATAAGTTATTTTTTTTTATGACTGAGACTGCTTAAAAAGCCTAAATAATGAAAGTCTTCTCAAGAAAATTGTCAAGACAGAAAAGAAAATGTTCACGCCCAAATTTTTCAAGTAAGATTGTAATTTTCTCTTTTCCATTCAACTCAAGGCAAAATCTTCGTAATGCTGATAAATGATGAACGTTTGGTTTCTAATTCTCTAAGTAAGAAACATTATTCAGTGTTTACCTTACAAATATTATGGATGTAGCTCAAGTGAATTGGATGGAATTACTGGCAAACAGTTTGAGGATGATTTTCACTTTAGTAGAAAATCCCTACTAGCAGGGCAATATTGATGGGCGGATTGAGGGTTGAAAGATTCAGTTTTAATTCTCTGTTTAACAAGGAAATATTGAGTTCAAAAGAGGCTAATGGCACAAAAAAGTTCATGATTTTTTTTAAAGAATCTCACGTGGGTTTGAAATGCAGTTTTTTACTTGATGTTGCTGAGAGCTTTGTCAAAATTTGTTGATTTCTATTGATCTTAGAGCCGCTGCGTCATTGTAAAATTTTCACAAGTTTTGCAGAGTAGCAAAATTTAATTTTATGAGTAACATGAGAAAAATTCATTTAAATGTAAATTTAAACCTTTCTGAATACTATTCTGCTAAAATTTCACTAAATAGGAGCAAACTAATTTATTTTTTGTTATGTAATAAAAACTTCGAGCTACTTGCAACTAATATTATTATTATTATTATTCATGCTGATTGTAACGAAACACTTCCTTCTGTGAAACAGATTGAAATACATTCGTTGAATATACGCTGCCATCCTAACTAAGAAAGGTATTAGTCCCATGATTGTTAATTTCAAGAAAATGAGCATTTTGCTATAATAACTTCTTACGTGACCAGGTAGAAACGCTGATCACTTAAGTAGTTTCTTTATATTTTATTGCCATTACTGTTTTCTAGCGGTCCTAGGATAGCCTATATCATCATATTAAACCAAGAAAGTGGGTTAACACAGATACTGCATTTTAGTTTAAAACAGCAGTATTATACGTTAGCTGTCATTTTTACAGCATTTATTTGCTTAAATTGAAATATTATTTATCTCGTAAATGTAACGGGCACCTGCTAAGCTTTGATATGATAAACACTATGTGGATTCATATTCATGAGTGCTTCTAAATGAAGAAAAACGTTGGTATCTACCAAGTCTCGAAAGATGCATCGGCACCCAAACTGTTAAAAGTATTTAGATATGAATTAAATAAAATGTGTCAATAGAAAAGTTAGTGGATATAACATAATTCGTTTAATGGTTTATTGCTGTAGAAAACATGGGAAAATAACAAGGATTTAATTTTATTTTATTGAAATTCGTACAAAAGATCTTTGAAACGTTTCTAGAATTAGTCACTAAATTAAACATTAATTTAGCTATGTGTTGAATTAATAAATATAAATTTGGTGATAAGTAAGAGTTATACTTTGCTGCGATAACGTACTTAAAAGTATTATCAGCATGAAATGTTAATATATTACTTCTCTAAAATTAAACTAATTAAAGTCATTTACATTTAAAAGTAACTGCTTGCGTTTCTAAATATTTAAATTTTTATAAACATTTCTAGCACTTGAACAAAGCCTGTGATAAAATGGCAGAATAATGAAGAAATTTTTGATAAAGTGAGAGCATAACAGAAACCTGTTGCACTTTTCTCTTGCAATTAACACTCATATCTACGAGTAGAAACATAGAGTTGTAATATATTAGCAGTTGGAATTCCCGGGAAACTTAATATTAAAAACAAAATGCCTCAGAATGTTGCTGAGAGAAGTTCCGACTGCAGAAAGATTAATTTGAGTTTTCATAAACATGAGGAAAAATTTACATTTTATTAAATGTCATCTACATGAAGAGAAACATCTAAGAGAAAATAATTTGAAAATATGTAGATGCTGTTTTTAAATGATGGTTTCTACGAGGTACTTTTCACAAGCATAATTTCATTAAGTTTAAGTTTCATCATGTAAAGTTTAATTTTAGTTTACTCTACCTAAGCATTTATGTTTCTTATTATCCCATGATTATTAGTAATTTAAAAACAATGCTAACTTACGTTCCCTTTATATTTTTTGCAATTATATAGAAACTAACATTTGGGGAACGGATTTGAAAGCATTTCGCTTCAAATTACCATACAAGTATTAACTATGGTTCCTCAAATCGGTTTGCTGGGAAGAAAAGCAAAATTGGCCAAAAATGTACAACGCGTGTTCTATTAAGTTAAGCGCTTAACATACAAATTAAATGGGCCTTCTTGCGACTGAAGAATGCCATTTAATTTCACTCAACTGAACAGTTTTTTAAGAGCTGAGAAATAAGTAATATTAGTAAATTTCATACTTTGCATCCATAAATCTATGAACCCCAAAAAATTACGTTGAAAAACCCTACCAAGAAAACATAAGTAAGCAATGAAAATATTTGAAATTTACAAGCATTCTTCAGAAGTACATGAACAGAGCAGAATTCATTTATGATTTTTAGTTTCCTTTCGAGCTAAAATTAGTTCCAATACAAAATGTTAGATGTCGTTATTTTTAGTTATAAGATAGATGGCGACATCTTCAGCATTTAACACTTCGAAGCTCTGAGATCAATAACCAGTGGATGCTCTAGAAAAAGTGTCAAAGGCATATAAGGGTTTTCTCTAGCGAATTTTGAAAAAAAAAGAGAGAGTGATAAAAAATACATTCACCGAGAAAGACATGTTTAACCCCCCTGGGAGATCATAGTTTCCACAGGGATAAAGATGAGCTCAAAAGATGATTACAGAAAAAAATTCCAGTCGGGAAGGATGAAATGAAAACAAACGGCCCTAAAAATAAGAAACAGCAATCGAATGTTCTCTTATTTGTGTTTCCATAAAAAAAAAAACATTTATGTGCATTACAGAAATCTGATTTAAATAATCAAGCTTTAAAAACGTTATTTTTTTTCTTCGAATTAGGTTGTATTAATATTGCTTCACATTATTTGGGCAAAAACATAACAACTGCTGTCTCGAGCATAATTTAAAGACAATCTTAGTAATTATATATATATATATATCTCTTAAAAGAATTTTAAAAGAAATCACTCTTTATAAGAAAAAAAAACTTTTATGTCTTATTTACAAATAAGTTAATTAAAAATAAAATGATATAAAATATAAACGTGCTAACGTTATATTTTAAGACTTCGTTTCTGTTCCTAAGCTGTATAAGATATACAAGAGGGTATTTTCAGATGGGAGTCCTTTTTCAGAGATAAATACACCCTGAAAAAAGCACTTTCGCGTATGATGCTGCTGGAACTCATGTTTGACTACAACGAAATATAGAGTGTAACTAAAGTTAACATCGGGATTTAACTAAATATATGATGTAACTAAAGTTAACATCGGGATTTAACTAAATATATGATGTAGCTAAAAAGTATGTTAAACTATATCAAAATACATTGAACAAAATCTACTGGCCGTATTAATTCTTTCAAAGTGAAAAGATGAGTTAATAAAAGATACACACCTCCAATCACGTTGCTCTTTGCTATAACTTAATTTGAAGAGTAAGAGAGCATTTATGACCTTGAGTGCCTCAAAAAACCATCTAAAATGTTTGACATCGGCAAGATTCAATTACTTAGCAAGATTTGAGAAAGGATAACTGAGCAAATCTAGTTAACTCTGGGTTATTGGGCATACAATTTTTGAAATCGTTTTTCTTTTTACAGATACTGATCGCAGTGAGATTCAAGAAAATATTTTTATTTTACAAAGTACTTTTTGTACATCAATTAAACAAAAGCATGAAAATGCCCTGCTAAAACGAATCCAAAAGGTAAGCCGGTAGAAGTAATTGTTTGGAACTTTTACCGGCTATATTTAAAGAATGTTCATATTGTTTTCTGGTACTCTCAAATTGGGCTTGAACGTGTTCCATAATACCTTGAATAGATTTCAAAGTCCTTTTAATTCAAATAGGACTCATGAGCTGTCATATAATGTACCATAAAACGGGTTGGAATCGGTACTTTTCAACTTTAACCATAACAAAAAAAAACAAAAAACCTTAATTTGAGGAGTTATATATATATATAAAAATTACGTGTCCCTGTGTTTGTGGCCAATGGACTCCTCAATTACTGAACCGATTGTAACCAAATTTTGCACGCAGTTTCAGTTTGGTCCAACTTAAATGATAGGATAGTTTATATCTCAATTAAGGACCGCAATGTATTTTTAATTGCAAATTATGTATTTAGCTACCAGCTTTTCTGTGTTCTTGGCTAAACCTTTTTACTAAGCCTTTTTTGACACCTCCATGGCTGAGCGACATAAAGCACACGTTCTGACAGCTTCCGGAGCGCAGTAAACAGGTAATATCTTAATATATAAAAATTACGTGTCCCTGTGTTTGTGGCCAATGGACTCCTCAGCTACTGAACCTATTTTAACCAAATTTTACACGCAGTTTCAGTTTGGTCCAACTTAAATGATAGCATAGTTTTTATCTCAATTCAGGACCGCAATATATTTTTTATTGCAAATTGTGTATTAAGCTACCAGCTTTTCTGTGTTCTTGGCTAAGCCTTTTTACTAAGCCTTTTTTGACACCTCCATGGCTGAGCGACATAAAGCACACGTTCTGACAGCTTCCGAAGCGCAGTAAACAGGTAATATCTTAATATATAAAAATTACGTGTCCCCGTGTTTGTGGCCAATGGACTCCTCAATTACTGAACCGATTGTAACCAAATTTTGCACGCAGTTTCAGTTTGGTCCAACTTAAATGATAGGATAGTTTATATCTCAATTTAGGACCGCAATGTATTTTTAATTGCAAATTATGTATTTAGCTACCAGCTTTTCTGTGTTCTTGGCTAAACCTTTTTACTAAGCCTTTTTTGACACCTCCATGGCTGAGCAACATAAAGCACACGTTCTGACAGCTTCCGGAGCGCAGTAAACAGGTAATGTCTTAATATATAAAAATTACGTGTCCCTGTGTTTGTGGCCAATGGACTCCTCAGCTACTGAACCTATTTTAACCAAATTTTACACGCAGTTTCAGTTTGGTCCAACTTAAATGATAGTATAGTTTTTATCTCAATTCAGGACCGCAATATATTTTTTATTGCAAATTGTGTATTTAGCTACCAGCTTTTCTGTGTTCTTGGCTAAGCCTTTTTACTAAGCCTTTTTTGACACCTCCATGGCTGAGCGACATAAAGCACACGTTCTGGCAGCTTCTGGAGCGCAGTAAACAAGCAATAATCTTTCTTATAACATATAAAAATTACGTGTCCCTGTGTTTGTGTCCAATGGACTCCTCAGCTACTGAACCGATTTTAACAAAATCTTGCACGCAGTTTCAGTTTGGTCCAACGTAAATGATAAGATAGTTTTAATCTCAATTTAGGACCGCAATTTTTTTTAAATGCAAAGTATCTATTTAGCTACCAGCTTTTCTGTATTCTTCGCTAAAATTCTTTAAACATACCCGCAATGCCACCACATAATCTGCGGTTAAAAATTGGTTCACCCATAGTTGTTCTACGTAATTTAAATCCACCGAGATTATGCAATGGCACGCGTTTAGTTATCAAAAAAATCACCGGGAACATTATTGAGGCAATCATTTTGACTGGCAAGTTTAAAGATGAAATAGTTCTGTTGCCACGTATCCCAATGACACCGTCAGAATCTTCAATACCCTTCAAAAGGCTACAGTTTCCCATTCGTTTAGCTTTCGCCATGTCCATTAATAAGTCCCAAGGACAAACAATGTCAATTTGCGGTTTAGATTTAGAAAATCCATGTTTTTCCCATGGGCAACTATAGGTCGCTTGCTCCCGTGTGGGAAAACCGTCCAATCTATTTTTGTTTACAAGAGACAGATTAACAAAGAATATTGTGCACCGATTAGTGTTGAGTTAAACTGAAATTAAAAATGCTTATAATTCAAAAAATAACATAATATTGGTTAATTATCTACCCTACATACATTATTAAAAAATAAAATGTTACATTAAAAAATAAAATGTTACAATAGCAATTAGCAAATTTTTAATTAACTCAATTGTTACAAGCTTGAATATAATATTTCTAAGTACTAAAATGCTACATTTTTTGTTGATTTTTTGTTTCTAGAAAACTTAGGAAATCTTTGTTCGATTGTTTTCATATTTTGACCTCAAATTCATATTTATATAAAGTTGATCTCTATAACGATAATAAAGTTTTTCGTTTCTATTGAAACATTAGAGTTTAACCCATAACTTAGCCACAGCAACGCGTGGCCGGGTCAGCTAGTATATATATATATATATATATATATATATATATATATATATATATATATATATATATATATATATATATATATATATATATAAACTCCGTCTTGTTTTGCATGTGAGTGCTGTGAATGGCTGTCTTCCTTAGAAACGGATCTTATGGTATGTGTGTTGAGAGAAATCAGACTTCTACCTTAATGGTACTCGTATAAACGGAAGCCGTACTCATTCTGCCTTAAATCGAGTTGATGTATCTACTCGTGCTCGAGAACCTAAGTGGTATAATTAATAACATTATAAAACAAATTTATCTCACTTCTCGTGATACTACCTTTCTAAAACATAAAATAATACCCAAACATACCAGACAACATATTTTAGAAAATTTCTTTGTATGTTTGGGAAAAGTCGTTCCGATTGACACCTCTGTTCTGATACACCCCGTTTTGCGGTATGAAAAAATATGAAATAAATATCGTATGATTAATAAGAGTAGTGTTATGGCAGGAGATTACTGCGCAAAAAAACTTCGTTCTTGGAAACAGCGCGCACAAATGCAACAATTAATTGTGTCATAAAAAACTAATAAACTTGCAAAACACTCACTATACGTGTTTGGAATTTCCAAAGAGATCCTTCTTCAGCTTTTGAAAAGGGGAGAATAGGGAGATAGAGGGGAAGAAAATAAGAAAATTTTTAGAAAGTTTCCAAAAGAAAAATTTAGTGCAAATACTCTCATATTTTCGTGCGTCGCAGTTGCCATCATTTTCTACTGTTGTAGCCTATCTTCAGCAACTTTTTCTTGACAAATTGAGCACGTGTATCGGATTTTCTATTTAGTTTTTGTATTATTTACATGAAGTTATAGGTTACTTTAAGTGTAGCTATAGGTGAGGCAAAATGATCATACATAAAATAATAGGCTATCTTTATTTTTTAAAAAATGAAAAATTAAAGTAAAAGCTCTATTGTAGATTTTAGAAATGAGGAATTAGGATTTTAGTTCAGCATTTTAGCAGTGATTTTTTTTAATTACAGAACAACATACTTGTGTTCGCATATGAAGGATTTTTAAAACTATAACAACCTTTTAACCGGCTCTGGAAAATTTGCTATATTAACGTTTTGATCAGACTAAGTGTGCAGAAAGCTGCCCACAGAGTTTCAAAAACCCTAACTCATTAACATACAAGCAGGATTTATTCTATACATTTTAGAGGTGGTTTCAGATTAAGCTTAACGTACAAACTTCTTCTAAAATCGCTTAATCTTAACTAATGATACATATATGTTAAATCAAACGGAAACCGATACATCTATTAGTTAAAAATTATTTTTCGAAAGATGTAATGGTTTTAACCCTTTATGCACCGACGGGACTCAGAAGTCCCGCTTATATTAATTTTGCATTATAAATCCTAAATGGCTGGAATCATACTGAAGCTTTTAAGTACCACTTCTTGTACTCTGCTGAGATGCCGACAGATGGTACCTGAGATCGGAAACAGTTTTCTTAGGGGCCCTAAGGTGTAGGGGGACTTAGACTCCCAAAATTTTCAAAATTTTTATACTCTGTCAAAATGTTTTTCGAAGTATTTTCAACTAAAATACCATAAATGTGTATACAAATTCATTGTTAAATCTGTACCTCAGAACCAGACTAACGTAAGTCCATTTTCGTCATTTTTCGGTAGAGGGGAAAAACGATTGTCGAATACATCGTTTTTCCCCTCTACTGAAAAATGACGAAAATGGACTTACGTTAGTCTGGTTCTGAGGTACAGAAATTAGTTCGGGACATGAAGGGTTATGTTAAACGGGATTAAATGCATCTGAGTTTGCATGTAAAACATAGATTGAAATAAGCGAATATTACATTTTTATAATATGTGATAAATCCTTAGCACTTTTTTCTACAACCAGAACTTTCTACTAATTCTAGTAGAATAACTTTGTGTTTGTTATCGGCAGATTTTAAGCACATTATCTGCACATTGTTTTCCAAGAACGTTTCTGACTTTTTTTACAGTGAAGTGTTCATACATGAATCGTGGCGGACTTCTTTTAACTCAGAACTCGTTTAACTCGTTCTTTTAACTCAGAAAATGTAAGTATGTTTTTAAAAACGCATTCAAAGTTTCAAATAACCACTATGGAAAATGTGCTATTTTCTATCAATTCAGCAACGAACTTGAGTCATTTTAGTTAAAAGATTCTTCTTATACGTCATTTATGTTGTCTTTTTATCTAGAATTTTCAGGTCATATAAAGCATGCATCTAAACGAAATTAAACTATAAAACAAGCTTTTTTTTTCTTTTTGAGTGATCTAAAATATTTACTGTTGATCACAATGAGTATTGATGCAGATTTTGCTTTCTCTTTTTAACGAGTTATTTGCAATCAACCAGATTGTAAATATTTTAGTTTCATTTGAAAACGAGTGTTGCAAGAAGGGATCACACTCATGGTGATGTGAATTCTTAGAAACCAAAGGAGAAGATCTTTGTTTGGCTCATACAATTCCCCGTATGCTTTTTTTTACCAGGTTATAAACCTTAGCAGTTACTTCATAAGATTTTTGATAAACTACTGCATTCCTCAGCATTTCAATGGATTACAAAGTTTATTTTAAGTCTAAATAAAAAAAGTGCTAAAAAATAAGCAGATTAAGCGAAAGAGAAGCGAAACTATAAAAGTAAATTATAAATTTTAAAGAGAAGAGAAAAACATAATAAATTCACATTTAACCTTTGAAGTATTTCTCTGTTTTGCTCGCTGGGGAAAAACACTTTAATCACTTGAGGATTTCGCTTTTTATTTGAAAATAGTAAAATTGGAATGAACATGCATTAATGCTCTTTGCAGAGGTTTTTATTTCTTTTGCAGTGTTTTAATTAAAAATATTTCTATCAAAAGAAAGAAAAATACCACAATGCAGTTTCTTTCTAAGAAATAATAGAGAAGCTTAAATATGATTTATTTCCTAGCACTGAAGTTTGAATATCAATGCAACATTGTACCTGTGGTATAACAAGTATTTTTATTTTCCTATGAAGATAATTTCATGAAGTATCTCAGCATTTTATAGATATTCTCATTCATAAAATAAAAATGACCGTAATTACATTTTGAATTTTTTTTTTTTTTTTGTTATTTTCTTTCGCGTATATTTACAACAATATTTGTACATCCCAATTTGTTTCTTTTGTTTCCTAAGGGGCCGTGATTGTTATTTTGAGAATGGAAGATTTACCCTTTTAACTTAATACTATTTAAAAATATATATATTTGTTTAAAACCAAGCTAGGAATTTAAATATGGTTAAAAATAAAATCGCTCGATATTCTTTTTACGTTACATGAATGATATAGGCTGTTGTTAATTCATATTAAAAACACGATGTTTTTTTCTCAATGAGCTGGAAGGGATATCAGCCTGAATCGTGAATTCTGTACCTAATACATAAGGCGAAAGTCATATAAAACTGAAATACTATTAAAACACCTTTACTTTTGTAAACGGCAAAATAAAGTTTGATTTCATGTTGTATGTTCTGTAGCTTTTTGTTACAATAGATGCTTTAGGGGCATTAACATGAAAAATAAAATACTAACATATCCTTCCAATGAAAGAAAAAAAATCTGATGTATGCAAAACATCTTCGCCTAAGTTAAAAAGGTGTATTGCTGTGTATGAAACTATGTTTGCAAAAACTACAATAAAGATAAATAATTCAGATAAATCAAATAATTCGTACTAGCATTCAATAATGATAATTTTATTTTTCAAATGAAATTGAAAAGTAAATAAGACAATTAAAAATAAAGTAGTAATATTATTTTTCAGCAAACAAGGGCATTAAAAAGCAATTTCAGAACGATTTTGCAAAATTTCAGGAGGGGGTTTAACCCTAAAAACCCACCCCTTAAATACGGCCCTGTTTACACACACACACACACACACACACATATATATATACATATATACATATATATTATAATTTAGAGTATATCATTTGATTCAGCATTTGCAGTATACTATTATATAAATTTATTAAACTTGGCATGCATAATATAAATAGCATTCTGCTCCATCACAAAGAGAAAATAAATAATACTAGGACTATATCATAAATAAAAGGACATAAGAGGTATGAATTTTACTTTCCACCACAATTCTTGCAGAATACTGATGAAAGTTTGGTATGGAATATTCGATAAGGTCCCTTGCATGCGATATTGTGATGAAAATATTCTTTTCCTTGTAGTTTACTCATACAAGCAAAAGGTCGATTATTTTAGACCAGCTTCAAAGAAATGGATATCATGAAAAATAGATAGGCTCGCGAAATTTGATTTTGAATAATGTATAATCATCTTTCTTTGATCAGTTCAAAACATCGAATTACAACTCCTTTTGAAGTAGTTTTATTCTTCGTTTCTTAATGATAATGAGTAAAAAATTATTTTTTGGTGACACTTTAGAAAACATATTGCCTAAAAGAATCCTTCTAATGTTTTTTTTTTCGTAGAGAAATGTTTTAACTGTATTGTTTAATGCGGATTTGAAATAAGCAGTTGACTATTAGCTAGATCGCTTTTAAGTTACTAATTACTTACAATACCACTTGATATGGGATTTTGAGAGTAGTTATTACAAAAACTAAGTCATGTAAAATTGTCGAAGCTATTTGTAGAGTTCTTAGCAATGTGGATTGATTAGCTCAGGAGATGGAATCTGCTATTCAAACATTTTCAGATAAAAACAATGTACACCATCACAGCACACCAATTGGCAATTTTTGCACATTAATTAGCAATTCCATTAAGCGGACTCTACAAAGCCGGCTTGCCAATTTGCCAAACAATGGAATAACCCCCTTAATTGAATAGTTTTTATTCAATTAAGGGGGTTATTCCATTGTCCTGGACATAATAAGAATCGCATCAGTACATTGAAAATTAATTATATTAAGCTGCATATTCTTTTAACTGATATTCCAATAAGCAGGCTCAACTGTTCTTTAGATGAGGGGCTTTCATCATATTCAATAAATAAGTAAATAAGTAAATAAATAAAATAAAAATAAGGAAAAAATAATTAGACTAAAAATATTTCTCCACCTGTGTTGCGGCATTTGAATCTATACTGTTGTTTTTACAGTATAATACTTGCAGCCGATATTCCAATTTAATACTGTAAAATGCACAGTAATAAACTGTAAAACTAGTAATTTTAGTTTTTTACTGTATAGTTAGAATATTTACAGTTCATTGCCGTAAATTTTAGGTGTATTACACTGTAAAAACTACAGTATAATACTGGCAGCAGAGGTTCAAGTTTAAAACCGTAAAATGCACGGTAATAAACTGTAAAATCATCAATTTTTATAGTTTATTACCATAAAAATAGCTGTATTATAGTGTAAAACCAACATTTTTTTTTTACAGTGTACTGTGAGGCTCGTTAAATATGTCATCAATGTTCATGATCGATATAGTTCCTGATTGATTTTGGATTAAACACAAACGAAGATATCTATATAGTATGATTTGACGACGACACGTCTGATCCAAAACTATCACATATCAGCGTAGGGGGAAAAAGAAAATCCCTATATACAAGGTCTATAACCAGAGCAAGACATTAATTGCAAAGCAAAAATAGTCCAAATATAGTGTTTCCCTGGTAAGTTGAAATCCGTCGTTGATAATGTTTACCTCTTTTTCGGGTAATTCCCGCGGATTTCAGCTGGAACACTTTTGCAAAACGACTGCGAATGTACTCAAATCAATTGAACGCCAGTTACTCTTCCCTATTACCGGAATAAAAGTTAAATATTGTCAATGTCGAAAATTCTAGTGCTTCATCCCAAGTAGCACACTTCGTTTTTTAAAGGTTGTAAAATGGTTATTAACATTGTGACAACGGATTAAAAACTTTTGTAAAACGTTTAAACGTTTTTTGTGCTACCTGGAATAGGTGTTTGAAATAATGTCTTAGAAAATCAGCAAAGCGTGCATAAAAAGCTTTCTCGAACGCTCTGCTAAAGAGGTTTGAAAAATGCGCTAAACATGACGAACTTAATACATATTCGAAAAAAGTGTTTAGAAGTTTTGTAAAAACTGTTCCAAGAAAGTGTTCTAAAAAAGGGGACAAGTGTCCATGTTCAAAAAGCGCTCTTAACGGTGTGCAACGGTAAACTAGAAAGTGCGCTTGAATATGCTTTAAAAATGCGCTTCCGAAAACGGGAGAAGTGTTCGTATTCAATAAGTGCTTGATTATTTGCAGTGTGTACCTTAGCTTCGGTTATGGGGCGGAAATTTTTATCTTTTTACAGCAGCTTTTATCTTCACTTTTTTGAGGCAGAACCATACTGAAATGGCGGACCTTTCACTGGTTAACTGCGTCGTCTGGTTGCAAAACCGGCCAACTCCAAAATGGATTTTAAAACCAGCCAAATCCTAACTATAATTTTGAATATCCCCCTAAGCACCTTCCCCCAGATTCTCTTATGGTACTTTAAAACCTTCTATCCTAGTAACACATTGACAACAAGAGATTTGGATCCGATCCTAAATGCCCTAAAAAATCGTTTCTCCTCGTCATTTTCTGTTATGGAGATAGCCGGTTTTGCAACCAGACGACACCAATAAAATGTTTTAAGCTAACAATATGCAGACATTCAATAATTACATTTATGCTTGAAATATAAATTTTAATGAATAAAATTCAATTTTTATGCTGTAAAGGGTTTAAAAACCTGAATTTCATGTGTAGATATACTTCGCGCTTATTTGTGGTCACCTGCAGTTTAGTAATGACTATTCCTAACTGGTAAGCCCTAAATAAAGACAAAACTACAGTCTATGTTTGCTGAAACTAGCTGTTTGCTATTTCTTTCAACGCGTCCCAGCTAAAAAATATCTTCAAAAATTTTGCAAAATTTTTTTTTACAGATTCTGTAAAAATTTTGCAAATGTTTCAAAGACATCAAAATATCTGCATTTTTTCTTGGTTTCACTAATTATTATTTAAAAAAATTTTTGCATATTTTTCTACTCACATAATAATTTGCAAAAGTTTCGAAGACTTTAAATGTTAATTTATGACATATGCGTTTTTTCTGCAAATATTTCAAAGACATCAGATATCTGCACTTTATCTCCATTTTACTCTTTATTCTTTAAAAAAAAATTAACACATTTTAGTACTCTCATAATAATTTGCAATAATTTGAAAGACTTACAATGTAATTTTGAAATATATGGATTTATTCTGCAAAAATTTCGAAGACTTAAAAATGTCTTAGTCTAATGGAATCCAACTTTGTTATCTACCTAATTTGAAAGCTGATAGTGCAACTTATTTTCAATCACTTTATTTAATGGTTACAAATACAATAATTGTAATTAGAAAACTTAAATCATTTAAATAAATTTTAAACATTTATTGATTATGGTGTGTTTTTCGTACAGGTCAAACATTCTTGAATACATATGAACCTGTTTCACGTGTCGTCACAGGTCATATGATGTAGGTGCCACGTTATCGCGGTTTGTTCGAAAACAGTGAGAATTCGTGTTGTTAGTTAGCGGCATATTTTTTGTTTACCGTAATTGTTGTGAAATAATCATTCTGCTGGTGGTTAGTTGTTGTAACGAATGTACTTTAAAGATAAGAAAATCAAACTAGATTATTTTCCAAGGATTTCCGTCGAAAAAAAAGTTGTTTTGAACAGCTTGTCAACACGTGACAAGCATTCGCTACGAACGAATGCAAACTTATGAGTTCCCATTCCTATCTAAATACTTGATGAATATTGTATTTAATACAAGCCATTAGCCAAAAGATGTTTTTTTTTTAAGAAAATGCACTTCTCTCGGCATTTTCATTCGGTAAATATTTTTAAAACAAAAGCGTATCGTATCACATATGACATACTGTAAGTACCACACTTCTTGCTCTGTTATCGAATACATGTGACTTTCAAATGCCTTTTTAACAGATTCGAATGAGCACTTGAATACTTACTATTTTCCCGTATCATAACACGTATTTCCAATTAATTTTTGACATCAAACTGACATTGCTTATGATACTTCTTTTCTGAAAACTTCATGAAGTTCAAGCCTAAGACTTTGAAAAATTTGTTGTTGAGTTTTTTGGAGTATCAAGTATATGGATCATTACCATGAACTTAAGCAATTTATCGAAAGAAAAACAAGAATCGAAGATTACTACTGTTTCTTTATCACTGGATGGCTATGACAGGGAGATTTGGTGTCTATATATAATCAATTCCTCTGTTGTAGCTTTTCAGTTTACCTGGGCAACACTCTGCTGATTGCTTTCATGTCCTTGCTTGATGCATTACATTTTATTTTGCCTGTAAAATTGAATATCAAAACTTTCTTGATGTTTTATTACAGTGGTAAGATATTATAAAAATACTTTTGTCAATGATATTTAAGTTAATCCAAATTTATTCTGTGAAAATAAAAGTAACACTGAAACTTTAAAAGTTTGTCTTTTAAATATAAGATTGCTGATGTAAAATCGAGGATTGCTCTAGGGACTGCAGGGGAGGGGGGATTATAGATTACACGCTGAATTGAAATTATATATCAGGTACTAATAAGAATTAAGGAACTTGAGTCGAAGATCCAAACACTTTTGCAATTTTTTTGGGAATTCGAGGAAGTTGAAATGTTGACGAGTTAGCCGGTTTTGCAACCAGAAGACACAATTGAAATTTTCTTTTCTGACAGGAATATTCTGAAAAATAATTTGGCGTGTTTTTAGGGGGAACATACATTTTAAAGTATTAAGATTTATTATAATCAACAATGAAAAAAAATTTCTAACTAATTCCTGGAAATTGTTTTAATTTTTGGGGAAAAACTTTAAAAAAAAAGTAACATATTGGTAATAAAATGACAGTCATATGTGTCTATTATTTTTCTCCCCTATCTGTTTCTTCTGGTCCCGAGTGAGCAGTTTAATAAGGTGTATGAACAAATATACTTAATTTTAATATATCATGTTAATCTGAATTATACTAATCTGAATTATAATATTTAAAATGAAATAGAAAAGCTTGTGTATATATTATTGTGTATATTTTCAGAAAGATTCTGGAAAAAAAATGCAGAAAAGGTACAGAGTTTTTGGGTTTATTTGAAACTCATATTTTGCAGAAATAATCTGCAAAAAAAAATCTGAAGATTATTTCTGTAGAATAGATGCAGAAATTTTGGGTATATTTGGAACGCATATTCTGCAAAAATAATTTGCAAAAAGAATCTGAAGATTTTTTTTGTAGATTATTTTTGCAAAATACTTGTTCCAAATATACCTAAATTTTTTTTGCAAATTTTTGCAGAACTTTTTTAGCTGGGCTTACTTCGTTTTTAAATACCTTGGCATAGCATATGTACTTACAGGAAGGTTAATGACGACCAGTACATGTTAGTCGTCTCTGATTAAAAAAGTTTTCAAAATGTATCCCTTTTCGGTACCAAAAAGGGATACATTTTGAAAAATGGCTTACCCCCAAAATGGCTTAGCGGCGAATTGGGTGGGACATAAATACATATTGGTCAAAACACCCTTTATTCAGTTTCACTCCTAAACACTTTACGCAATTTTGTGTGTAGGGGAATATGACAAGCATGTCATTTTTGACTGCTTTTAGCATTGAACCCTTGTTTGATCAGAAAATTCAATGTTATCTATTATACGATCACAGTTACAGTTTAGCGTGGAAGGGGAGAGTTCGAAAATGATTGGCTGCGCATGATTGATGAGAGTCATTTTGATGTCCGCTCCATGTGGTTTCGTGATGAAGCGGATTTTCATTCGGAAGGTTTTGTCAGTGAAGAAAACTGGAATTTTGAGTACCGAAAATCCACAAGTGGCGTTTACAAAGGTACAACATGATAAAGAACCTCTTATTTGGTCTCTAAGTAAATCAGCCAAAAAGAGAACATTTATGTTGAAATTGTGAAATTAATCAGATCATAAGAGAAGACTAAAACTGGGTTTAAACAACAACGACAGTGATAATAAATATTGCTTATTTGAAATAATTTTTAATGGAACAATGTAAGAAAATTGATTTTAAAGGTGTTCTCAAACAGAAAGATTAAAGAAAAAAAATAAATAAAACTCAGTTACATATTTCAGAGGTTTGCCGGATTACGGGATCAGTAAAAGAAATTTACTCAAGTCTGCGGTGCTAATAACGAGTCATAATGTCAAGAATATTTTGGACACATTAGACACAAGGATTGAAAGAAAGTTATAAAATGTCGCAATCAACAACCATACAAAATGTGTCAAAACCACTCCGTATTAATGTAAATAGCTTTACTTTATGGAGTTAATTTCCATAATAAAAAAAATGCTTTCTTTAGTAAAAATAGTGAATTCATAAAACCAAATGACATGTACTGAAAGGATAAGGATTTGCTATTATGATCCTTTAGCTTTCTGTATTTGTCTTTCTCTTCTATGTGGGTTATTCAAAGAATTTTCTTTTGCAAGAGTATAAAAACTAGTTATTTCAAAATTGGTCTAGGTCACTGACCTATAATAAAGTTTGGAACAAAGACTGTGTGATCGAAAGGCATCAGTTATATTCGTTATCCTTCATCAATGAAGAAAACTCGGGTTTTCAATTGTGCGTCGTGGTAAAAATACTCTTTGTAACTTTGAAGCTCTTGTTTTTCTGCTACCAATTTGAGGATATTTTTATGCAATACTGAATCGTGCACTGCTATGCTTCGACAATAATGCCAATGATATTTAACTCGATCGCTCCAGCCCTCAAGACAATTGCAATCATAGGACCCCATCAGCTCATAATGTTTATTGCTGAAACACAGAAATTCCTCGTTGCAGGTTTTCTAATCGCTCAATGGCTGAAGTGGAGCTAACTGGTGGCGCAATTTCTCGATGGTAAAGCCAGCTATATTCGTCCTCTTAGGGGTAGTGATGGCTGTTTAGACCCTTTAACAAGTGAAAAGCACTTCCATCTAACAAGAGTTCTTGCTGAAAAGGCAAGTACTTAAGATTTTTTTTTCGGGTGAAGAGAGAAATAATATCTTCCCGAAATATATGTCTATATAAATACGAATAGTAAGTTTTTGAGATTAAGTTAATGTTTTTTGAACTAAAGCAAGAACGAGAAGGAAAAGGTATAAAGTATCCTACTCCTTTTTTTATACACTAGTGCAGTAGTTAATGGGTAGTAAACTAGATTAAAACTTAAAACTAGTGAGATTGCGCGCAATGCGAAACTAATGAAGCTTCATCCATTCGGGAAATGGACCGGTCATTTCTGAAGAGATCACGCTTCTTGAGAAAAAAGGGAAAAAATCCAATACGTGATCCGAATTGGAGGAGAAATGATCATTGCGGTTTTTTTCTCTTTTTCTTTCATACAGTGAGTGCAAAAGTGAGAATCAAAGAAAACATCATGACTTATTTGAAATTGATTCATGACATGTTGGAAAACAAGTGCTGTACTTCTGATTTACTTTTGGAAATTATGACATTTAAAATTCGGTTTTGATTTAATTTTAATAAGCCTTGTTTTTCTTTTTTATGATATCCCGCAAATTGCTTTTTTTACTATATTGATAAGCATTGTAATTTTAAAGAAAGTGCAGCTATATAATTAGGTTAATTTTCTGTCTTTCTCACTGTTTCATAAAATTTGAAATTATTTAATAACAAATCTTTGATTTTTTGGTTACTCTTGAAATATATATATTAAATAAATACGTATTTTTCTCAATTTTACAAACCATCAGTCAAAGTCCAGGCTTCTCCTTGCCAAATCTAGCCATAGCACTGTACAAGAAGCATGTTTTTTAGTCATAGCGTCTTGCATTATTTGAATGCTATCAATTTTTTTTTATTTACCGCTTCTAATTTTTTGTAGCAAACTAGTAATAATGCTAATGTCCTTACAATTTGCCTTTAAAAAGTATAACACAAATACAACTATTGTTGAGGATAGTTATGTTGATTTGCCAATGATACTGACTGCATGAATTCTTTCAAAACGAATTTACTTTTGAACCTGGCAAAGTTAAAGTAGAAGGCAGAATGCATTTATTTCAATGTTTAATTTCATACTTAAACCGTCATGATTATAGCTTATTTTTACATACAAAAACTGGATCCGATACTGTGTCAGCGTTTTTCAGATAATATTAACATTGTATAAAGATTATTTCCAAAACGTCAAGGATAGTTGTATCGTTGAAGTATTCACAAGTACTTCTCATAAATGATATTGTTTTCATGATGCTATGTATTGAGCTCAAAAAAAAAAAAAAGAAGTAGATACCTGAACTTTGTGCAAAATGCATGTAACAATAACTCAATCCAATAATAAATATAACTTAATCCAACAATAAATCAAGTACAATATGTTCCGTTAACTATGATGTCGATGAATATATATATGTAATCAATTTTTTTATCGCTGTATATGGAAATCTAATAGTACCAAGGGGAAGCACATGTCACTGTTTAAAAAGTTTAAAATTAGTGATATGACACTTGAAATAGAGTTATAAGTTTAATCATAGCATATTTTTTAACAGAAATAAGTATAAAAGTGCATGACGAAGTTGTTTCATTTATTTCATTTCTCTCTCTTTCACATCACCAGATATGAGGCTTCTATTTAAAATTCAGAAATATCAGATATTTTCGTTTTTGTTCAGATGAACCATTTTATCACGTGAAATATAGTAAACTTTCAAATAGCGCTAACTCTTCAAATGATGCAAAGCACTGTAAAAAACTAATGTTATTTTTACTGTATTATACAGCTAATTTTACAGTAATAAACTAAAATTTCTAATTGTACAGTACTGAACTGTAAAATAGCAATTTTACAGTGATAAACTGTGAAATTGCTAGTTTTACAGTTTATTACCGAACATTTTACAGTTTTAAACTGTAACCTCTTCTGCCAGTAATATACTGTTGTTTTTACAGTATAATACTGCTAAATTTTGCGGCAATAAACTAAAATTGGTTTTTACAGTAAAAAACTGTAAAATTGCTAGTTTTATAGTTTATTACTGTGCATTTTAGTTTTAAATTGGAACCTCGGCTGCCAGTATTATACTGTAAAAACAACAGTTCTTTTTTTGCAGTGAGGATACTAATGCATTATTTTTACCGTTTGGTGCTACTTTTCAGAGAAAAAAACTAATTTATTACCTAAACTGCTTTCAACTAACGTTTTTTTTTTCTCTTTAATTTCAGTATGTATGATTCTATTCTTTCGCCTTTGCATATTAAGAGCATGTTTTCAAACCAGTTTTGAATAAAAGAAATTTCTTAAAGTTCAAAAACAATGGATTGCATCTCATATGAGCCTGGTAAAATAGCGGGAAAGAAGACTTTTCCAAGAAGAGAGATGCTTTTTTTTCACATAATTTGGAGAAATATTTTATATTCCTATAACGATACTTTTTTTTCTCGCTATTAGTTTCCAAAAGGGTTAAAGTGTACATAAAAATTCCCTTTTTGTCCAGCTTTTCTTGATATACAGATTTATATGCACTTTTTCATGGTAACACTTATCACTAAGTAAATGAAAAGTTTTGATCTTTAATTTCTCCTGATAGTTTTAGCTATAGCAGACTTATGCCATTTTACGTACAGTTATGTATTAATTTTCAGCTCTATGCAAGTTTTCTACAACTTTAAGTTCTTGTTTAAATTATTCATTTATTTATTTTTTTACTGGTTCATTATTATGAATAATTTTAGAGAAAGCTAGCTTCCCAATAAGCAAAGTTGTTTTTTTCTTATGAATTTAATAAGGGTTCTGAAGTCATATGCACCGAAGATACTTATTAGAAATGTGTTAATATGCCTCTGCCCTTAGTTTAGTATTAAGTTAATATAAAACATTAACTTAAAACAAAAAATCTATGCTTTTTTTATATATTTTAAAATAAAAATATAATGCAATATAAAAATGACTTAGAAGAACATGTTACCTGTTATTTTCTAGACAGGTATACTTTAGATCTACAACGAATAAAACGTATTAATAATTAGTTCACTTAAATGTATTGTCCCCAAAATTATTAGGAAGAAAAAACTACATGGATTAAAATGAGGTTTTAGATTAGATTTTTTTTTTTTTTTTTTTTTTTTTTTTTTTTTTTTTTTTTTTTTTGTGATTGTTCCTCAAAAAACAAGACAATATTTTATGAAAATCACTGATTCTTTATTGCATTTTGAGATTGCTAAGATTTTCCAAACATTCTCTAGTGAATCGCTCATTCTCTATTTTCGTGTCCTTGCATGTAAAATATTCCTATGTGTAGAAAAAACTAAATATGCTATACCAGTACAGGAATTTGTCGCAAATGGTCTAAGAAAACAAGGATTTAACATTTCTCTCACGCTTTGGACATGAGGTCGCTGATTTTCGCTAACATTTCCGGATCTAAGCTTTTATTATTTGGTAAAATTTGTTGGCCAAATTTGGATTTATGAAAAATGAAGTGATCTGAGAGCATTGGATTAGAGGAAAAATAATATGAATTATGATACGTCGCACAGATTTAGATTTCTCGTTTAATCCATTGTTTTCATAAACTCTATACTTATTTTCAAAACAGAAACTGCATTGTATAAATCACAGATCCGTCTGTTCAATTTGTAATCTTTTGTTACTAAGCAATGAACAAAATGCATAAAATATATTTCCCACCTATTTCAGCAGCTCTACGGGCTGACGCAAATCATTTGTTAATTATGGGAGAATAATGTTTCAATAATAATTAGTGCAAAAAGGATTCTGAAACGCTCCACAAAAATAATGGCCCCTAATGTGTCTAATTTCTGCTAGTAACATACACTGCACAAAATAAACCGTTGTTTTTACAGTATAATACTGGCAGCAGAGGTTCCAGCTTAAAGCTGTATAATACTGTGAAAACAACATCCATAGTTTACAGTGTATCTGGTAAAAACATGGCACTTAAAAGTCAGTAACTTTCCTAAAATAAACGTGGACTCTTTCTGAAAAATTTGGAAGCATTCCCTGTGAACGCCAGTCATATTTTTGGAATATTTCAAAAGCATTCAAAGAAAACTTAAATACACTGGCGGAAAAAAAAATCCCAACACCAAGAAAGACTTGTGTTAGATAAACGAAATTTGGTAGGCGTGTTTATACAACTGAAAGATGACATCGATTGAAATTTCGTGTTCCGCGCATAAGTGTGGCGCAGCTGGCGTCACTCAGAACATGCAAATAAGGCTTGTTTTAAAAGCGTGTTGTGAAGCTCGTGTGTATTATTTTTCCGTGAAATTGGACGAATTGCGTTCATGTTAGCCAGGAATACCTTTTAAGAAGACGAAGAAGCCATTATCAACAGCTCACCGAGTTTAAACGAGGTCGTACAAATTGGCTACGAGAAAGTGGATTTTCATTTCGCGATATTGCAGAAAGACTTGGGTGGGAATGTTTCCACCATGCATGATTGTTGAAAGCTATGGGCAAGGGATGGTTCTACCTCAAGAAGATCGAGAAGGCACGACTGAGAAGGAAGATCGCCGAATCTTGCGTACGGCTGTGGCGCATCGTACTGCATCTGCGGCTGACATTCGAGCTACGCTTGGTACCGTCGTGACCCAAGGAACGGTAAGAAACTGTTTACTTCAAGGACAGCTCCGAGCCAGGCAGCCTGTAGCCGGTATTCCATTGACTGCAAACCATTACCTTTTCCGACGGCAGTGGTGCCACGACAGAGCTCACTGAAGGTCGGAGAGGAGATCTGTTGTAATTTTTGATGAAAACAGATTCTGAATTAGTGCCAGTGGTGGCTGTATATTGGTCAGAAGGAGGCCAGGGGACCGCCTGCATCCAAGCGGTCTACGGCCTAGACACACGAGACCCACACCTGGAGTTATGGTCTCTGGAGCAATTTCCTACGACAGCAGGGGCATTCTTGTGGTTATCCCAAACTCACTGACTGAAAATTTGTCGTCAGTCTGTTAATTTAACCAGTAGTACAGCCCTTAATGAGTAGCATTCAAGGGGGCGTTTTCCAACCGGATAACGCTCGCCCTCACATCGCTGCTGTAACGCAATGTGCTCTACAGAGAGCTGACATGTTACCATGACCTGCAAAATCACCAGGTCTGTCTCCAATTGATAACGTATGGGATATCATGGGATGGCACCTCGAGCATCATCCACAGTCAACAATGACGGTCCTAGTATTGACACAGCAAGTGCAACAAGCATGGAACTCCATACCACAAAGTGACATTCGGCACCTGTATGACATAATGCATGCACGCTTGCAGGCTTGCATTCAAAATCCTGGAGGTTACACCCTCTATTAAATTAACATAATTTCACATTTGCACAGCATTTTCTTGAGCTTAAATTAGCCAGTGATCTTGTACATTTAATCAATTAAACGTGTTAACTAAACAATTGCATTACCCGAATTTCATTACTCTACGGCAATTTTTTCTTGGTGTTGGGATTTTTTTTTCCGCCAGTGTATGTTTACAGTAATAGTTTCGTGCCCTCCTGATTTACGAAGGCGGCTCCTAGCGCATTTTAACAAAAATGGCCAAAGCTATAGCAGAACTGTCTGGAAAATTATGTCAAAAATCAAGAAATTTTCCCGCTGAAAGTTACTAATCTTCCTGAAGAATTCAGAAACCTTCCATATAAAAGACAGTCGCGTTACGGCAATAAATTGGGACCTTCGAAAAAATAAACTAGGTTTATGGCAACAGTTCAGCACCTGCCTGCTTTACCAGGAAAACCTCTGAAGGTCTTTTCAAAAAAGAAAAAAAAAACAGCCAAAGCAACGATTTCGAACAAATAGCTAAACAGCTTAGTTGCTTGAAATTTTGCATAGTATCCAGAGACTGCATGTGCTTGGTGGCAAAGTCCATTTGAACAGACCATCATTGAATTAAAAGCGAAAGCTTTAATAAACATATTGGATGTCCCTTCCAACTGGTAGATACTTATATTTTTAACAGAAATGAGAAGTCTGCATTTAGGCCACTTGTATTAATTGGGGAAACTTTTTCCGTAAACAAACTTTATTTTCTCCAGAAATAGGCTTAAAATCGGTAAATCTCGGAACGATACCCATAAATAATCTGAAATAGTTAAGTTTTCTTACAGTATGGTTACCGACACCGTGTCCAGATATATATGGCCATATTCTCTGAAAAATGTGCGACTTTTTATTTATAATTAAAAAGCATTTTTTAATATTTTTTTGTTTTGAATAAATTTGATGCTGCTTGTGTTTATAATTAGCACTATATATTTCAAAATGTTGCGTGAAACTAAATTGCTTGATTTGTATAACGCATTTGTTTTATACAGTATAAAAGTACAATTCTTCAATATTTTTATTTCAGTATATGCACTACAATAGTTATGAAGTATAAATTAAGATTTTACCTTAACATTTATTTTACATACACCATTTTATCTAACATACAGAGACTAAAGTTGGATGGAAGTCATAACAATGAAAGTGTATATGCAGTATCGAAAGTGATATCGAAGCAGAATACTATTTTGATCCCAAATAGGAGTTTACAGTATCTTGTTAAGTTTTAAAACCTTAAATAAGGCACCAATATAAAAATACTTAAACTCAAACTATGATAAACGTTATGTTTAAGAAGCATAGTTTTTTTAAAATATAGGTAATAAAAGTTCTGGCAATTTGCATAGAGGAACAAAAAATTGCGAAAACTAAAATGAATGTTTAATGCTTTTGTACCATGAAATTATTAAAAATGAATATATATCTTAAAGCGAGTAGAGAAATGAAAAGCAAAAAAGTATGGAATACAAGTATGCAGAAAGCAAACAAAAATATTCGAAAATTTTTCGTTCCAGTTGTCAGTTGGGAGAACAAGAAGCTTTAATAGTTTATTTTTTATTCAATTCAATGAATTATGCTGTTTTGAGCATCAAGCTGTATTTGACATGTTAAAAGGTAGGTCTCGACATTTTCTAATTGTGAGAACAATAAGAACTGAACAGAAAAAGTTTAAATGGTCGTAAGAAATAAGAATTTTCTTTTATTCTTGTTAAAATATTTTTCACTAAGGTTTTAAAATTAAAAAAATGGTATTAAATATTTATCGATAAATTAAATTTAATGAGTTAAGAAAAACATAATGTTGATTGTTGTTATGTTAATGAATTTCTATAAAAACGCAATAAATAATGAATAAACTTGCAGGGGTACTGCTGATAAATTATTAGGGACACGTCATACTTTTTGCTGCGTAGAGGATTAAGGTCAGTCAGGGAAAAATAAATAAATAAATAAATAAATAAATAACGAAAGAAAGAAAGAAAGAAAACATGGGGTAGTTGAAAATAAGTTGTAATACCACATTTTTGGTGATTTCAGAAACCAGACTTAATACTTGAAACGTAGACCAACAGTAAAATGTAGAGAAATTTGCTATTATCGTTTTTGATAAGCTTTAAATAAAATAACAAATTTTTAGTTAACAAGTTTATTTTACAAACGCCTTAAATTAAGTTTAAAAGCAACATGGGGAGCAGTTCATTTCTATATTTAACTGCACATAAGCTTTGTGCAAATATGCGTACACTTATGATTTTTATACATTTGAAAGACTCTATAATTTCTAAGATATCTCAAGGAAGGTAAATATCTTTAAAACCTTGGAAAAGAGAATTCAATTTGAAAGGAGCTCTTATATAAGCATCAAGGAAAACAATGACAAAACTTATGTTCTCTGTTTTTCTTTGGTTTTTCCTTCTCCATCTTTTCATGCACACTCTGGGTAGTTTTCTACTTTAGGTTTTCGTTTCGGGGGCACTAACTTATTCTAAAGTACTTCTTTCCCCGAAAAACGCCTTTATACACTGGAAAGAAGATATAAGAGGGTCTCTAGGCGTTAGTAACTTTTTTTCCGAGTTCATAATAACAGACACTTAAACGAAATGATGGAACAAAAATAATCTATAATAGAAAATTGAAAATGGATCATGCTCAAAAAGTACCAGCACAGAACACATAAAAAAGAACTCTGGGGGAAAACTTCAAAAGATATTCTTTCTTATGTAGATAAAAACGTATTTTTTGCAGCGTTAGATAAAATATTCGCATTTACAATTTTGAAAAGCAGAAAACTACCTTCCCTCGGTTCTTGAAGAGTATAAGTACTTGTAGATGGAGTTTGCTCTTTATTGCTGACAAGTAACTTACCATGTCGTCAATTATTCCTCGTGCTTTTCAGGGAAAAAGGGCTGAAATATAAATTGCGTGCAGAAATTTAGTGTTAACGAATAAACGGGTGCAATTAACTTTGGCTCATGAGCTGAACTTTCTACATGACAAGAGATCAGACATAGGAATTATTTACAACAAATCGACATAGTAACCTTAGCACGGGGTATTTCTCTGCATTTCAAATGCAGAGAAGTTTCTATAAACATGAAGCAAATTTTAATGCTTTTCGCAGTTGAAAAATATTAAAGTTAAAATCATGTAAGTACCTGAAAGCGTAACAAATTAAATTTTATTCAACAAACGTACTAGAAAGAATAGATACTAGATCTTCAAACAATTCAGCTAAAAAGCTTTATTTGACTAAATGATTTTTTTTATTTTTTTTCTAATTGACCACATGTGCAATATTTGTAACTGAACAATTTTTGTATGACTAACATTTAAGTAATTAATTTATTATTTTAAGTATGGAGGAGATACACGAAAATTTACAACTTTTTATGGAATATTTTAATTAAATTTTGAATGTGTAAGAGCCTTTTTTCACAAGTTTCAAAAGTTAAAAATATGGAAATGAATAAATAAAGCTTTGAAAAAGGGGAATCAATTTTTCCTTTTGATATATGTATCTATACATTTTACGAAAATATTTCGAACAGAAAATAACTCTTATAAATTTCATGGCAATAAACATTTTAAAAATAAATTTAAAACAACTATTCTTCATTTTTTTTAATTACAGTTTTAACTCATGCTCAAATGTTAGGCCCATGAATCACGTATTGATAAGAAGACTAAAGTTTATGATCGCGTTTCTTGTTATTCTAAAAATGCAGGGAACTGTTATACCAATTTCTAATTGAAAACCCTTCATTTTTTAGCATTATTATGTTTGGATTACTTTTATATTTTACTTTTATATTTCTCATTTTATAACAATAGTTCATGAAAGAATTTCTCTTTAGCTACCTTACGATTTGGATTCTAATAAATAAAAAGCTTGAAAATAATAATTAACTCATTAATGCCTTGCGTCCTTTTTTATGGACTGTCCAAAAAAGGGTCTGAATTTCCCAAAGATGAACATTTCAACCAAATAATAGTGTTCAATTAGTTTCAGTTCGTTCGATTAATTATTGTTTCAATTCGTTATTAACAGATTGCAGCACATAACCATTGTAAAGTGTGTTCTGTAGCAGTTTTAATATGATCTTTATCAAAAATTACATCGTTCACAATATCAAGAAAAAAAGCTAAGTTTTCAAAGTTTTTCCCAGCTTTCCAGTTTATGTTAGTTGCTGATTTTATTTCTTCTTATAAAATGTCTTTTTAAATATTATATCGTAGGCAGGAAAAATTTTTTGTAAAAAAAGTATGTACCCTCTGGGGTCTATCGTAACTTTTAAGGGACGATTTCTCTTTCCTTAATAAAAAAATCATTTTTTACATGATATTTTTTTAATTATTTTTCCTGTCCATTAAACACTGTTTGTAACCAGTATACAAAATATCTTTGGGAAAAAATGTCAGGCATTAATTTGTTAATTTAATGAATAAAATGTTTTGTACATTTTTTTCAACATTAGCGCTATCGAAACATGAAAATAATAAACTGGAGCATGTTTCAAATAGTCGGGGAAGTTCATTAAAGCAAAGACACTATGCTTCAATCTGAGCCTTTTAATGAATACTAACTTTAATACTTTTAAAATTTGCATAGAAGACTTTTTTGTACGACACCCTAAAGGTATTCGTTCAAAAAATTATTTTAAACGCTTATTCTGGTTATTTTAAGTGTAGATAAGAAAATAATCCAACTAACCCAAGTCTAGTCATGAACACACTCTTAAAAGATGTACAATAGCCTGACATGAATTAAGTCTTCTACAGTAAACTTACCATTGAAAAAACTTATTTTTACTTTTTGATATGTTTTTGACACAATTCATTTTAAACGAAATTGAATGATAAAATTTGTAGAAAAAAAAACTTCAAATCCATTACGCTCATCATCAAAAAGGAAAAAAAAAACAACATAAGAATTGGGAAGACACAGAGTTTGAGAAACGTATTCAAACGGTTAAAATGGATAAGAATAAATGCTGGGATACCTTTCAAGCTATATTTTTTAGATCAAATAAAAACATTTCTTCTCTTGACAATGGGTGACAAAATATTCTCATTTCCAATTTGGGGGAGTGGCAGAACCATTATTTCCTAGTCCACGAAAAGAATTAGCACTATTTCATCGGAAGACGTTTTATTTCTGGAGTGTCGGGTCTTTCATTATTCAGTTCAATGTAAAATGATCACTAGTCTTTCACATCGCCTAGGGGGTCATCCACACATTTTAGTGTACTCTATAGTTTCTTATTTTAGATATTATATTTTGTAATACTTGCAATTGATTTTAGTATAATGATTTCAAAAGGATTTTTAATTTTCCTAGTTTATTCTGCTTTTGCGACTAGCAAATTTTTCTATTAAAGATTATCGTTCCTTTTCCGTGTTCACCATACATTAAAAATAAATATATTTAATTTAAAATGCTTTCTGGTCAGTAAAGTTCGTTTCAATATGAGATTGGCAATCAGGGTCTTCTCGGCGTTATTTAAAAATTTTAATCTACTTGTAGAATCTTGGTACTTGTAGATGGTCAAGAATATCCGCAGCCTCCAAAGAATAAGACAAGTCATAAAATGCACTTAAAATCTCGTAAAAATCTGATACGCAAATGCCGCATGAGACTTTTAAGTGTCTATTGCATTTTGAAGCGTGCCCAAATGGAAAAATTTCGTCTCTAAATTTATGTATATTTCTAATGAAGATAATCATGACCGGAAAGTGTAATTCTGTGAGTGGTACCAAGTAAAATTTATATAAGATGTTCCATTAACTTACAGATCTGAAGGCATGTCAAAAAAAAAAAAAACATTAAGACGGAATGTACCCAAATACCAATCGACAAGTTACAAAAGTACCAATTACAAAAGTTTTGACTTAATTGCAAATTGTTATCAGCTGTGAAGGAGCCACAATCGAGGACAATTTGAACAGTTTCGTTAAATAGCTTGTTTCTACACGGGTTCTTCTTATTTTCATGTTGAAACTTTTCTGTATCATAAATCCCATCAAAAACATATAATGTACAAAAACGCAAGTCTCACTTCCACCGTTAAAAGTAGTGAGATCTCAGTTAAAACCAAGTCGGTAGTTTAAGTTAGTTATCTCGGGAAGCATATCAATTTAACAACTTAATCATCAATAGTTACCTTGCAGTATTTATAGTGATCATATCAGACATCTTTATTTGTATAATATATATAGTGACTTGGCAATCGCATGCCAACATAAATGCATCTGCCTAACAATAGCGATGTGAGCGTTTTATTGTATTTACTTATATATGGCGTAAATTAAGTTAGCTAGCACTATATTGTATTACAAGTATTCTAAATAGCAGGTCATTCTGAACTTATTCATTTCGAGCGCAAAAAATCTCTATAAGCAGACTTCATTGGCGACAACACTCAAGAGACTTGTAAAAAATACATATTTTTAAAAATTTGAATAAAAAGGTTACGAGTGCGGGTATTTTGTTTGGCGTCGGTTGCATCGTTATTGGCGCCAGTGAAACGGGATAAGTAGCTTTTATAATTATAACTTACTACGTTAGTTTGTTGTAGCTCGATTGCCAAGTCACTATATTTATTATAGAAATAAAGATGTCTGATTTGATTACTATAAATGCTGCAAGGTAACTTCATAGGACACTATTGATGATACAGTTGTTAAATTGATATACTTCCTGAGATACTAACTAAAACTACCGACTTTGTTTTACCTGAGATCTCACTACTTTTAACGGTGGAAGTGAGACTTGCGTTTTTGTACATTTTATGTTTTTGATAGGATCTCGTTTCTTTTTGTAGGAATTTATTTAAGAATTGTAAATCTCTGTAGTCAAAAGTAAATCACTGTCTTTTTATGACAAAGTTGCGAAATAGATGCTTCACAAAATACTAAAACAATCGCCTTTGTTTTTCCTGAGATCTCACAACTTTTAACGATGACAGCGAGACTTGTATTTTTTTACAGTTTATGTTTTTGATGGGATCTCATTTCGTTTTGTAGGAAATTCAAATCAACAGTTATTAATCTATGTAGTCAAAAATAAATCGCTGCATTTTTGTGTAATCACTCAAATTTTCATTCTGTTTAGAATTTCGACTAAGTGAGAGACATTGTACCCAGTGATTGAACCCACTGCAAGGAGCTCAAAATCTTGTTAAGTCAGCGGTTAAAAGTTTTTTAAAAGGTGATTTCTTTCTTACCTGCGGAAGCTGTAAAGGACCATCGAATATGTTCTCTTAAATCAGCTAAATTGTTAGCAAATAGCATCAATAACTAAATATTTTTTCTAGTCATTGAAATAATAAATCACAAGTAACACTAATAAGACTAAAGTTTCAAATTCAAGAAAATAATTCTATCGTTCTCATCTTATGGGCAATTCCACGGTGACTTACGTTACATTTTGACCAACCCTTTTGCATTTAGCACCTCAGTGAGAGCAAATATTGTTATACAAACCTTGTACGAAAGTTATCCATGAAAATGACAGTCAAAAGCATAATAAAAATACAAAAATATTTGCTGCATTTAAATTTTTCAAAATTTAGCAGCCAAAAATAAGGCAGTAACTTATGTTACACAAAAAGGGAATGCAATAACGTGACAGTTCGTTCTAAGGCAAATCTCTGCTCTTTCACAATTGTTTTTAGTTTGAATCATAATTTATCTTTTTTTTGGATAGTTTTAAGAAATTATTTTCACAAATTTAAAAATGTAGTTAAAAAATTGAAATTTATGGGAATTTTTAACTGAGTAACTTACGTTACAGTAACTTACGTTACAAAGTTCACTTATTAGCATATTTTTATTACAATAAATAAAGAATGAAAATTCCAGTCCAGTTTAGATCAAGATATTGTAAAATAACAATTATAAGTTAAATTCACAGAAATTTAATACCAAACTCAATGACCAATCAAACATATTACATAACATAAGACTTAAATCCATCATAGCCGCTGTTTTTAACAAGTTCAGGTAATTCAATTTTTCGTATTATGTTTTCTTTCTTGTAATAAATTTCATCTGCGTTTCTGGCCATTTCTAATTGGTTCCAACAGCAGCCATTACTTATATTTTAAACTCGTTTTCTTCAATAATCGTCACAATTCAAGGATACAATGTATTTTCGTACTTCACCACACACCATCATTCACCGGCTTTTATCTCTGTTTTTTCTTCTTGTTCCTTAAAATACTTAACTAAACGAAACCCCACAGTTTGTTAATTTCTAGTTCTTAAATAGTCATTGTCAATGTGCGGATCTTCAGAAAGTAATTTTGATAAATTTTGCTTTTCTAACATATTTCAATACCATCAAGAGGGACTTTTATTCACAAATCTGTAATATCCACATGACTTTTCTCATACCCCTTTAACAGCGCATATGTTCTGCAGAGTTCAGTGGCATTTAATGCAGACTAAAATATATTTCACCTGTAAGAGATAAAATATTTTTGTGTTTGTGTTTTCCAAAACATATTTGATAACTTTAAAACATAACAGAAGTCATTTTTGAATAATTTATAGTACATTACTCCTAAATATTTTGAATGCAGTGATATTGTTTAGAGAGAATTAATGTCTCAAAAGCCAAAAAGAAACATATAATTTATTATAGAAGTGTATTGTAAGCTTATTAGCAAACAAAGACATTTTAAGAAATATGATTAATTTAATATAATAAAGTAAATACATAACGATAAAAGAAGGTTCGAATAAATTACTCCTACTAACCACATAAGTTTATTCCACAATGTACTTTATTTCTAAACGCAAGCATTTAAATTTTATTTGGGTAACTTACGTTACGTGCATATGCCAGTAACTTACGTTACGCATTTTGACTGTGGCACAAAGAATAAAATTAACAGTATTTGAAAGAAAACTATCATTATTTATTTGATACACACTTATAAGATAGAAAATATAACATTACTAATATTGTATTGCTCTTTCTTTATTCACATAAAAAACATTAACATGTTTTTGGTAACTTACGCTACATAGCATAGTGCTTTTTTTAAATATACATAAATCACTTAATTTAGGTAACAACACTTACTTCAGCAATTCAGAATATTAATTTAAAGTGTAATAATCATTAATATTTCATTGCAACAGTTATCTAAAGAAAAAAAGTGAAACTTACCGACGTTGAAAGTTTGACCATTTGCTTCACCAAGAATAAAACATTCTAATGCCAACTTCAAAGTGCTGCCAAAACTAAAAAACTAGGTTCTAGACGGAAACTTATTTTGCATAAGACACTTTCAACCCTTTTAAATCGAAAAATATGCAAATTAATCACACTAGTTTAATTTAATTTTTTCAACGATTTTCCACACTTTCATGGAATTGCCCTTATGTGATGAAATAAAGTAGTAGTGGTTTTGCTTTTTGCAAATTTATATTAAACATTAAATATTTTTTCTATGTATTACTGTCTGCAATGTTCACATTTCTTTGCAATCATTTAATTTATTTTTCTTCTGCGCGCGTCTATTGTTTTTTGTAATGACAACGATAAAAGAAATGAGATAGAAGAGTTGGAATATTTTGACGAAAGAAAAGGTTGTTGGTTTCTTTTCGTCCGCTGTTAGCCGAGAGCTATATAATTCAACCGCGACGAGATGGCCGGTGTCAATCAAATGAGAAAACGAGTCCATTTCTTAAAATAGGTAGAATTTCTACCCATTCAAATTCCCCCATCAATTGCGAATCCCATTCCTCAATTTTCATCTGCGTATCAACCCTTCCTAAAAATGGACAATCCTGAAAAAAGGAGGAGTCATAGGCCATCTCTGCGAAGTTGAATTATATTTATTTATTTATTTTTTTTTTTTTTTTTTGTAATGATAAAATTAAAAATATATTTTTTTTTAATAATGAAAAGTTCTATTTTATTCACCTGAGTAAATAAATACCTTAATACAGTAATCCCTCGTTATATCGTGCTTTTCGGGGGACAAGAAAAAAGCGCGATATAACCGAGGTCATTAAAAAATAGTTTTCTATCCAGCATGCAAGTAAATTATACGTGCACATACATAAATATTCATTTATTCGAACATTAGATTTTTTTTCAGTCAAAAGTAACAAAAAAATATAACTTACCGCAGTTGTTACAATGTGCAGGTCTTAAAAAATATAAACACAGACATA
Organism: Uloborus plumipes; assembly: GCA_038373865.1. Classification (NCBI taxonomy): domain Eukaryota; kingdom Metazoa; phylum Arthropoda; class Arachnida; order Araneae; family Uloboridae; genus Uloborus; species Uloborus plumipes. Next base: position 463,379 of record JAXGGA010000012.1, read on the forward strand.
AAATTAACCTATTGTTTTGGTGAAATAAGAAAGTGTCCAGTAGTTTCCAAACTGTCTCTGCAGTATGCAAGTTTGGGTGACAGGAATTTGCTGCTTCTTTTCAGCGAATTCAGAAGAATAGAAGAACCTTCGTTTTGTTCATTGATGACAAAATAAATGAGAAAGAGACCTTTTTCTGAGCACCTTACATATTTTCTCAAAAATGGTTTTAAACTAAAAGTTGTTTTTTTTTTGGAGACAAAAGAAAAGAGCGATATATCCGAATGAGCGATATAACGAGGCGCGATATAACGAGGGGCTACTGTATCAAAATTACTACGAAAAAAAGGATGCAAGAAACAAGTTAGTTCTTGAACGCGCGTATTAAATAATGAAATTAGCGGCATAACAAATAAACAAGTTTAAAATAAAAGCATTTTCTCAAAAGTTAAGTAACCAAATTTAATGCTTTTTATAAATAAACTTAATTTTTGAAGACTGTGTGTCGCCTATTAATATGCTTGCCAGACGTTCCGGTTTTACCTGGACAGTTTCGAGTTTTAGAAAAACTTCTGTGTCACGGTCCCCCAGCCACCATTAGGTAACACGGTGTATGTTTGATCGGTTGGCATATAACACCTAACTCTTCAGTTACGAGTTCGATGCCGGTTATGAGGCTGATCAAGACACTTCGACCTCTGGTCCAAAACTCCCAGATTTAGAATGCAAACTTGGAGGATTTCTTGACCACATGATGCATGTTTAACGTGCCCCAGCCGTCATTGGTGAGTACGGCGGATCTTTTATCAGCTGGGATCGAACACGGGGCCCTCCGGTTACGAGTCTGACGCCTTACTGATCGGGTAACCATGACCCCTATTTATTTCATTACGAAGAACAAACACGGTATTTTTTGTAATGCGTGAAAGAAAAATGACATGCAAACGAAACTTGAAATGACATTATTCTAGCCCTGGGTCCAGAACTCCCAGAGCTATTGGTTTGGAATGAGAACTTGGAGGATTTCATGACCAGGGACCAGGATTCACGTTTAACATGCCCCGGCCTCCATTAGTGTGCAGGGTGGATATTTAATCGGCTGGGTCGAGCGCGGGACCCCCCCCCCCCCTGTTACGAGTTCGACGTCTGGCCAATTTGTCACATCGACCAATGATCCAGAACTCCCGGATTTGGAATGAGAACTTGCAGGAATTCGTGACCACGACCATATATGACGTGCACCAGCCTCCATTAGCGAACACGGTGGTCTTTGGTCCACTCGGATCGAACCCAGGATCCTTCGGTTACGAGTCTGACGCCGTATCAATCGGGTCACACTATTTATTTCGTAACAAAGAACAATCACAGTATTTTTCCTTATGCGTGAAAGAAAATTGACACGCAAACGAAACTTGAAATGACATTGTTCAACCCCGGGTCCAGAACTCCCAGAGCTATTGATTTGGAATGGGAACTTGAGGGATTTCATGACCAGGGACCAGGATCCATGTTTAAAGTGCCCCGGCCTCCTTTAGTGACACGGTGTATGTTTGATCGATTGGGATCAAATCAGAGACTCTCCAGTTACGAGTCCGACGACTGACTGATCGAGCCTCCTCCGCCCCTGGTCCAGAACTCCCAGATTTGGAATGGAAATTTGGAGGATTTCATGACCACGATATATGTTTAACTTGCCCCGGCCTCCATTAGTGAGCACGGTGGATCTTCGAATGGCTGGGATCAAACCCGAAACTCTTCGGTTGCGAGTCCGACGCCTGTGCGAGTCAGGAATATTGGCCATAATAAGGACGATTTGCGAAGAAACAAAGTAATCAAAATCCTAATATTAACAAAGAAAAATCAAAATGTCTTCGTTTCAATTTCTAACCGTCTATTTTGATTTGAAAATATTTCACTGCTCGTGGTGTTCTAATTTCTCTTATCTCTGATACGTGTATTCAATAATGATTCGATGGCGAGAGAGCGCCATCTGTCGGTGAAAAAGTAGTCACACCAGAAAGAAATTCTATAACTACCAAACGTGAGTGAAATTTTGGAATCTTGCAATTTTTCTTTCCATCACAAGCTAAACCCTATCTGCAGTAAAAATTTTAGATTCGTGTGACTGCTAGAAGTCAAAAATACTTGTGATTACATCATCTTAATTTTCACGAATGTTGACCCCTTATAACTCATAAACTATTACTTGAGAATTAAATGAAATTTAGTTCTCAAGGATAACTCGCTAGCGGATGTTCTCTTAGCCTCTAAAAACTTAGGTTTCTAGCTTTAAACACAACAAAGTTACAGGGCGCCGAAAATGGCCTGAGTTGCTTCCTGTAAAGATAGTACTGCCGTGTTCTTGTTTGAATGATTGATTTGGTCGACTTGGCGGTCGCACGGCCGTGCTCCCAGATAATTAAACGAGTATAGTGAATATATACAGGGTGTCCTAGTTAAGTGTTTCAGAATTTCTAGAAGAGGTAGGGTGCATGAAGACTTCTCGAAATCATGCAACAGTGTGGGGTATGTGCTTTCCTAAATCGGTGATGTGCTGTACACACGAGCACCAAGAAGGAAAATACCGGTTGAAGTTATGTTTGGTTGGAGAGATGTTCTGCTACAAAATCAATGGCATCACATCATCTTCAAGATTCAAATGATTCAGTCTCAATTTTAGGCGCTCGAAAGTTTACTTAAAACCGAAATTTATTACTTAGGTGTACTTTTTTTTTTTTTTTTTTTTTGAGTTCTACACTGCAAAAAATGAACTGTTGCTTTTACAGTATAATTCTGGCAGCCGACGTTCCAGTTTAAAACTGTGAAATGCACAGTAATAAACTGTAAAACTAGCAATTTTAGTTTCTTACTATAAAGTTAGCAATTTTACAGTTTATTGCCGTAAAATTTAGCTGTAAAAGCAACAGTATAATACTGACAGCAGAGGTTCCAGTTTAAACATGTAAAATACACTGTAAATTTAGCAATTTTACAGTTTAGTACTGTAAAATTAGCATTTTTTAGTTTATTACTATAAAATTTGCTGTATTATACTGTAAAAATCACACTAATTTTTTACAGTGTAAAAGTTATCTCAAGAAAGAACAATTATTAGCACAATTTTTATCGTTCCAAAATGAACATTTTTATTTGTTTATAAAAAGGGTTTCCTTTAAAAAAAAAATTAATGATTTAGCTTATGATAGAGCGAAAACAATAGGCCTACTTACCTATTGCAGAGTTAAAGTGCTAAAAGTGAAGCATTAAGTAAATAAGGAAAAAAATATGCTTAAGAAGTTGATTAAGTGAAACATGGCTCAAGGCTATAATTACCTTAACTCACGCACTAGAAAGCCAATCGTGAGTGTAAGAAGTCAAAGCAAAACTAAGTGCTTCTTCAGGCTGTGCGAAGCATTTTTTCTTTCCTTTTTTTTTTTTTTCATTTGAGAATTTTAGGGAAAGAAAAACGAACATTTTGACAGGTGTGTATAGCATAGTTCTTTAGAAAAAAAAATATGAAACACCCTTTCAAAAAGTTATCTTGTGGTTCAAACAGTAATTTTGTTTTATTGTCAAAATATTTTCTAATTTAAAACAATATGGAACATTTGAGTAAAATTTCAGAAGATAAAATATCAATTTTATTAGTATTTAAGCTTATAATTTTTTTCTAAACGATATTTCTAGACTCAATCGTAATCAAGGAATTTAACCATAAATATAGGAGATAGGCTGTTTAAATTCAACCAGGTTATTCTTTTGTCTCAGTTTCTTATTATTACTGTGCTATACATTAAAGAAAAACTTTAGTGCGGCTCTTAAACTGCTAGAAACTCACAGAGTATATTCGGCTAAGACGCCGTATTTCACAAGATGCCGTATCATATGGTTCTCCCCCAACCATTTAAAAACAGCTTACCTGTCAGTTGGAGTGACAGACTATGAAAACTAACTGCATGCAAATAGATTTTGTTCATTATGCATACGTTGAAGTGGTGTTTTTAAATGCTTTTATCATCCTGACTGCTCTGTTAAGTATCCGAATTCGTATTACAACATACTTTAATCCCGTTTTCCGTTATTTTCATGCGAAATAACTCGATTAGTTTTAGTGAGTTTTAAGAGTGGGTCTTCTATTAGTCGTTTTATGGGGCACGTCTGCCTCTGCTGAGCTGCTCAATTGAATTATCAATATCTTGACCAATGCTCTAAGGGAAGATGACCAATACTTTTTAGGGGAGGGATGTAGTAGTTTCTTGAGCCGTCATTGGGAAACGAATTAGCACACTCCAACCAAAACTCTGGATAAAACTTCACACAGCCATCCTACAAGAAAAGGAAACAAAGCAAGAGGAGGCAACATACTCATCCTCAGATTAAGAAAAATGATTTGAGTTTATATGCAAACTAAGAAAACAAGTCAAGGCCAACGAAAAACAAGATGCCAAGAAAAACAAGAAGCCCAAAAAAAAATAAAAAAAAAATCCAAGTCATCGTTACAAAAGCTGTACAAACTACGAATTTTAAGAGAAAAAATGCTTAAAAATCCTTAAGCCCGGATTTTTAAATATAATCAATAGTTTTCACTAAGAGTCATCAAATCTGCAGCAGTTAGGCAGGAGAATTAATTCTAGAGCATAAAGATGCTTCTGTTTTCCATTAAATGGTCGTTGTTTTTCTGATTTTAGGTAAGCAATACATCCAGGTCTGCAAGTGCGAAGAATATAGTTTCTGATTGAGAAAAGAGATTCTTTGGCAGACATCGGTGAATGGGGGCAGTCAAATTTGAGGACCGTTTAGGTCGTAAGGCTGAAAACTTATGATGCTCAGTTTTTTGAGAAAAGTGGTAAAATAACGAATATGCAAAGACTAGGCGAAGAAAACAATGTGAACGACTTTTTAAACATATTCTATTTCGAACAATTTTTACACCAACCGTATGCTCCAGATTTCTCATTATACTACCCTTTCAGCTTAAGGCAATTGAGGGAGTTATCCCAAGTAGCATCAACTCATCGGATTTTGCTCGGCCGATCAACAAACTCCTCGTAAACTGATCCTGTAACGCACGATGACATCGTTCCGATCAGTATCCGAGCACGGTTTTCGATGAGCTATATTCCATCGGAAAACGATATCCTTCCGATCAAGTTTCCCGATGTAAATCCTCGGCACGGAACTGTTCTGCTCGTAAATTGTTCCAAATCTCATCGTATTCTCATCGGATTTTTCTGCTCGGATTCTGCTTCACGATGAGACATATTGGATGATCGGCCGATGAGAATTTCATCGGGTTTCGATGAATGGCAGATCATCGGCCGATGAGATGATGCTGCTAGGGATGTTTCTGTTCGTGCATTGAAGCGAAAGAAATTCTACAGGACTTCCTCCATAACCAATGCTGCTAAAATCATGAAACATATGTCAGAAAGACCATGGCAATGTCTTTTGGTTTTAACAAAGGCTTCACTTGACAACATTTCGTTAAGGTAAACCTTATATATAGAAAAAAATTGCGCTTGAGCCTAACAGAATTTGACGAATGTGTATACCTATTTAGTATAAAAAGGGAGAAAGAAACAAATTTTTGTCTTAAAACGTCATTTGACATTTTATTATTACATACGTTAAACATTTGAATTTTATGATGTCAAAATAAAGAACAGCGAAAATAAATTTTCATTATAGTTTCCATATATGATGATGAAACATTTCAATTAAAAATTATACCATAAAATGAAAAATTAAATGAAAATTTCGATATCTATAGGTAACAGGGCAAATATATTCCTAAGGCTGTGTGTTTTAAATGAAGAAATTTGAATTGAGAAACCAAAATGAAAGAAATAAGGATAGAAGTATTGTTTAAGAAAAGGTATTGTCTGACAATTTAGTTGAATATCAAAATTGAAAAATATGAGGAATCTGAAACTGCATATTCAATTACTATCATTTTCAAGCTATTTTACTCGAAATAATGTTTTCTACGATCAGTAGCAAGAATAAATAATGACATGCGTTTCGCTTCGTCTTCAATGACGAATGCTTAATTTATAATTAGCAGAAATATGCTTTGAGCTGATTAACAATATAAACAAAATAAGACTTAAAAATCAAATGAATTGATAAATTAACAAATTCTCAGAGAGAAATTGTGTGTGAAATTGGTTTAACTTGAAAGAGACTTGGAACTTTCTTTTTAACTTCAAATTTCAAAGATTTTATTTTTGGCTTGTAAAATATGGAGGAAAAAATATTCTGCATACTTACGAGAACAAATTAACTGCAAAAGAGCTTTTTGTTAATTTTCTTTATTGCAAAGACTTTATTGGTTCTAAAAGTCGTACTATTGCATGGTTTAAACGTGTTGCTTTCTGTACCACTAGCATATTCAATGAGAAGGACGGAATCATATGGTTATTTTGTATGCTTCATTACATAAAATATAGTGCAACACTATAGTGTGACCGATATTTCTGGCTTAAATTTATATTGAACATTTTTTATTAAATGCTTGGGTTTTACACAATGCTGTTTTCTCCTCAGTTAATGAGATAGCATAGGTAATAATATTTTTTTTTAAAGAAAACAGTCTGATCCTGTTATCCTACTGGCAATTTATATTAAATTAGACCTTTCCAAAAACTTTGCAATGACTACTTGTCAAACTATTGCTGGATTTAAATTCTTAAAACCAGAAGTTCTATGTATTGTTTATGTAAAGAAATAAGAAAACAAATGGAGAACGCCCTACTCCTTCTCCAAGTGAGTAAATTCTTGCTGAACAATGACAGTTAATAGAGATATTCTTGAAGCCAAATACAGAATAAAATGAGCAATAGTTAAGTTTTTGATGATTAATTCAGTATTAATCAGGTACTTGAATATGCCAATTACTTTCAAACTTCAGTAAAATGTTACAAAATGGTTTTGCGGGATGAAGAAAACCTTGTTTATTTAATTCCAAGAATGCACTATCATTCTATATCCATTCCATTGCTGTATACACTGTGGTCATCCTTTAGTTTTATAGTTGATCCAAAGCACGTTTAAATGTGGTACTTTTACAGCAGTTTTCTTCATATAGTCTCAAGCACTTGTAAATTTCTCAATTCAGCTCACTTAATGCACAAATAAAATTTAGAAGTGACATCATCAACGGCTTATTTATTCATTAAATACCAGTTTTATTCAAATTGATATCTATAAAGTATCTTACACATTAATGTTAAAAACTGTCCTCAATGATAAAAAATTATTTCTTCAAAAAAAATATCATAGAAAAAAATCAAAATTTCGGCTGAATACAGCCCCCAAGATGTCACCAAGTATAAATTACTTTAAAACTATTTGAACTTTGATTTTATGACTACGATTGGTACTTCTTGTGGTGTTAATGCTATAAATACCAGATACATCCTACGGAAGCTGTTCATTTATCAGTAGAATAACGAAGTATCTCAGCAAACGTGCCAGGCTTAATAGGGCTTAACCGTCGACTATCACGGTAAATAGATAAGATATATAACGATATCCGAAAAAGGGCCGGAAGAAAGATTTTAGTTTTTTCTTTGAATCAATGAAAGGTTTTTGGTACGTGATTTTTAGTAATGAAGGTTTTTGGAGATGCTTCCCACTTAATTATTTCTGTCTTTATTGGTCCTTAAATATTGTTTTCAAAAATTCTTACATTTCACACTCTTTTGCTAAGTGCTTGTGACAAGTTTTTGGGGGCTTTTTTTTCTTTCTTTTTTTTTTTTCTTTGAAGGTAGATCTGTAAGCATTTCAGGTCAGCTTTTCTTTCTATTGTCTCTTCTGATATTCTTACTAACTACGAACAATATCTGCTTTACATAAAAGTAAGTTAGGTAATATTAAGTATTTAAAGATGGTCTTTCAAAATGCAAATTTAAAATATTGAATTACACCTAAAATATATTCAATTTTCAAAAGTTTTATTTTCAACTTTATACCTATTACGTTATCATTTAAAAGTTACTTTGTAATTTCTTTTAAATGTAGAAGTATAGATATTATGCTGATATCTGCAGTAAAATATTTAATACAATAATAAAACTAACAAAAAGCACCTAAGAAATGAAAAATGTTTTTACTTTAAAAGTTCAATTTTCGAAAAACTACCCCAGTACTGATCATCATAGAAAATGATTACTTTCCAAAAAAAAAGGTATAACATTTTAATCAGTTTTAGTTATTGGAAAGATAAAAAGTTATAACAATACCTTCGCGGGAAATTAAAACTCTCATACTTTTAAAATAACGTTCGTTTTTATTGGGTTTTTTTCCTGTATTTTAGTTCGATAAATCTAATTTAAAAAATACTACTAATTCTGATGGAAATTGATGATTTAAATAAAACTCATTAAGATTTACTAGGTGTCATTGTTTTCCTTCAGAGAAGAGACGTTAAGTCTTTTATTGAGTGTATATTTCTAACACATATTTCAGATTAAATACATATACATGTACGGTACGACTGTTTATAAGAATGATGTGTTTGAATACAAATTTTATTATATCGTTAATAAGAATTACAACCTATTTGAAGACACCACTACATTTCAACCCTACTTATCAAACTTTCAACGACGCACTAATAAAGAATATAAGGTTTTTTTTATCAATAATATCTCCATATTGTGATTTCTGCTCCTGAGGGAAAGTGAAATAAATAAAATAACTGTTTCAAAATGAAAATATTAGAAATTTGTTCTGAAAATAAGCTTACATAAAGAAGAAGAATGTACGTTTTAATACTATTGCTGAAACGTTATTTTTTATTTTTAGCAGTTTAATTTTGTACCATCAAAAAAAAAGTCAAAATTTTTCACCTCAAAAAACCATGAGACAAAGTGGAAAATAAAATAATTTTGTGAGGAAACATTTTGCATTATTAAAAATATTTGTATTGTTAAAAATATGATGTTATTAAAAATATCTTCATCAAATGAATGCGTAAATAAACGAATAAATGAATTAATAATGAAACAATAAACGAGTATTAATTGATTAATTAATGTTTGAGGAAAAACATAAGTGAATGAAATATTCAGTAAATAAGAGAATAAGTTAATGAAGGAATAAATAAGTATATTAATAAGTAAAGGAATTTAAGTGAATCAATAAATGAAGATATACATAAGTGATTGAATAAATAAAGGAGTAAGAAAACGAAATAAACTATTTTACTTCACCACATCCACTTTGCCTCACGTGCACTTGACAAATTGCATTGAACATTCAAAATCAAAACATGCTTAATACTGAATTAGTACTGAATTAGCGGTCAGCAGATCTCAATTAAAATCTAAAATAGTAATTAGAAGAACTATACCTTCTGAGACGGGAGGTCCTGTGGAGTACACACCACAGAATCCCCCCCCCCCTCTTGTTTTTTCAATTTTCATATCTAGTTAACATATTTAACAATGTGTTAATATAATATTAATGACAATAATATGAGAACTGGTTCGAAGAAATTTGATAAAATTTTGAAATTGTTTTGAGAAAATTAAGAAAATGGAAAAAAAAAAATATTTTCTCTCAGAAATAGATTACATATTCCTAAACTCCGAATTGTAAAAGGAAGAAAAAAACAGTGATGGTGAAATTGGTAGTATTAAAAACAATCCTCCGTATCGTTATTGGGCTCAACCAATTAATCGGTAATAGCTAATTAACCGATTTGCTTATCGGTGCATCCATAATCTAAATGTTTACTAATTAAGCTAGTTTTGAAAGAATTATAAAAGTGAGGTTCTCAAATAAAATTTTAAATACCTTTAAAAATAAAAAGAAGGGGGATGAAAATTCAAGACATTTTTTGCTCTGAAAGAAGTACTTATATAATAGAAATGTCTTAGTTTGAAAACATAATGAGTAAAGTTCGTTAAAAAATCGAATTATGAGCACCCTAAAAACTAACTACGTAAAAAGATTGCAAATTTAAATAGCTCTCAGTATCAGCTTAGAAATGTGATTTTTAACCTCTTCTCATTTTTCTGGCTACCAAAAAGAAGCATTAAAAGAAATAAAATATTAACCGCAAAATAAATTGCTCTTGTGGCATATTATTTCGATTCAGTCCCAACTGAATATTTTTGATATCTTTGTGGAAGTTCTTGCGCGAAACAGATCCACTTCTAAGATAGGGAAAAATGCATGGAAGAAAATACGAATATTTTCCTGCAGAGTAAATTATTCTCTCTCATTTTCACAGGCTTTTACTTTCATTTCATCCTTCAAAAAGGAGTTTTTCCTCCACATTCATCTCCTGGCTCTGCCCTTATGGGAAAGCATTCTTCCCCAAGGGGTTCTACATGTCTTCAGCAGTAAAAGAAATTTCTCCTTTTTCGCTTTCTTTCAGCCATAGTGTGCTCACAAGAGGAAATCATAAATGGATATGACAACACTTGTACTACGCTTGGGATAGGGGTCGAAATATCACTGGGAGACACAACGACATTTATACATGCTTTTGTTCTTTTTACATTTAAGTGCTGAATCGATTTCGTTATTTCTGATTTAAACAGCGAAGGACTGATTACGAAAAGTATCATATTGAGCGTCATGTTTAGATATAAAACATTTCAAATCTGGTAATTTAGTAGAAATTCTGTATTATTTTACTGTTGATTTTAAAATCTGGTAATTTAGTTGACATTTGTTTGCAGGAAAGTACGAATATTTTCCTATAAAGTAAATTATTCACTCTCATTTTCACAGGCTTTTACTTTCATTTCATCTTTCAAAAAGGAGTTTTTTCTCCACATTCATCTCCTGGCTCTGCCCTTATGGGAAAGAATTCTTCCCCAAGGGGTTCTACATGTCTTCTGCAGTAAAAGAAATTTTCTCTTTTTCTCCTTTCAGCCATGGCGTGCTCGCAAGAGGAAATCATAAATGGATATGACAGCACTTGTACACTGAAGTGACAAAAGTCATGGGATACCTCTTAATATCGTGTCGGCTCTCCTTTTGCCCGGCGAAGTGCAACAACTCGACGTAGCATGGACTCAACAAGTCGTTGGAAGTCTTCTGCAGGAATATTGAGCCATGCTGTCTCGATAGACGTCCATAATTGTGAAAGCGTTGATGGGGCAGGATTTTGGGCACGAACAGACCTCTCGATGGTGTCCCATAAATGCTCAATGGGATTCATGTCGGGCGATCTAGGTGGCCAAATCATTCGTTGGAATTGTCCAGAATTTTCTTCAAACCAATTGCGAACAGTTGTGGCCCGGTGACATGGCGCATTGTCATCCATAAAAATCCCATCGTTGTTTGGGTACATGAAGTCCATGAATGGCTGCAAGTGATCTCCAAGTAGCTGCACATAAGCATTTCCAGTCAATGTTCGGTCCAGTCGCACTAGAGGACCAAGTCCATGCCATGAAAAAACAGCCCACACCATTACGGAGCCACCACCAGCTTGAACAGTGCCTTGCTGACAGTTTGGGTCCATGGCTTCGTGGGGTCTGCGCCACACTCGAACCCTACCATCGGCTCTTACCAGCTGAAATCGTGACTCATCGGACCAGGCCACGGTTTTCCATTCATCTAGGGACCAACCGATATGCTCACGTGCCCACGAGAGTCGCTGCAAGCGATGTCGTTCTGTCAGTAAAGGCACTCGAGTCGGTCTTCTGCTGGAATAGCCCAAGAAATCCAAATTTCTCCGCACAGTTCTAGCAGACACGTCCATTGTACGTCCCACATTGATTTCTACGGTGATTTGACGCAGTGTTGCTTGTCTGTTAGAATTTACGACTCTTTGCAGACGTCGCCGGTCTCGATCTTTAAGTGCAGGCGGTCGACCACTGCGCTGTCCATGGTGGGATGTTATGCCTGAAATTTCATACTCTCGGCACACTCTTGACACAGTGGATCTGGGAATGTTGAATTCTCTAACGATTTCCGAAATGGCATGACCCATGCGTCTAGCTCCAACTAACATTCCGCGTTCAAAGTCTGTTAATTCACGTCGTGCGGTCATCATCACGTTAAAACCTCTTCACATGAATAACTTGAACAGAAATGAAAGCTCTGTAAAAGCACTGCGCATTTATACCTGTTCTATGCGATGCTACTGCCATCTGAAAATTTGCATATTGCTATCCCATGACTTTTGTCACTTCAGTGTACTATGCTTGGGATTAGGAGTCGACATATCACTGGGAGACACAACGATATTTATACACGCTTTTGTTATTTTTATATTTAAGTGCTAAATCGATGTCCTTACTTCTGGTTTAAACAATGAAGGATTGATTATAAAAAGTATCATATTGAGCGTCATGTTTAGATCTAAAACATTTCTAACTTGATAATTTAGTTGACGTTTTATATTATTTTACTGTTGATTTTAAAATTTGGTTAATTAGTTAAAATTTGTCTGTAGGAAAATACGAATATTTTCCTACAAAGTAAATTATTCATTCTCATTTTTACAGGCTTTTACTTTCATTTCATCCTTCAAAACGGAGTTTTTCCTCTACATTCATCTTCTGGGAGTCCCTTATGGGAAAGCATTCTTCCCCAAGGGGTGCTGCATGTCTTCTGCAGTGGAAGAAATTTCTCCTTTTTCTCCTTGCAGCCATAGCATGCTCACAAGAGAAAATCCTTAAATGACACAACACTGATATGAACACTGATATATGACAACACTTGTACTACGCTTGGGATAGGGGGTCAAAATATCACTGGGAGACAAAATGTCATTTATAGGGGAAGGGTGGGCATAGTGGCCACTGCGGGCAAAGTGGCCACTTGAAGTTTTCCTCCCTATATAGTGCTGCAGAAATGCGGCAACAGACTTAATTACTCGCCCGGCAGCCGTTGTTGTTGTGTAGTTTGGTGCCGCTCAGAGGCAAACTCACGGAGATATCGCAAATTTTTCACTTTTTCAACCCTCTGATGTTAGGTAAGTACATCACATGTTTCACTTTAGTTTGTTGTAGGACTAGGTGAAGTAAATTTTACATCAATGGTGCAAAACACCATGTTTCTAGCTTTGAATTCATATGTCTCAACAGTAGATACAATAACGGGTTGTACGTAAAATATTGTTCTTTCGAAAATGGCGCGCTAGAGGGCAAAGTGGCCACAGCCGTGATGATGATGAAGGCAACGTCAGCGATGTCAATTGTTTTTTGTGGTGATTGTTACTCGATATCTAAGAACAACGAAGGCTGGATTAGATGTTCTGGGTGCCTCAAATGGGCTCACGAATCCTGCACAGGAGCCGAAGAGGATTACGATGAGTTTATTTATGATTTATGTAAATACCAGTGATTTCATAACTTCACACACTTTTAGTAATGCCTATTTTTGTTTAAAACTCTAATACAATTATTCTGAGTTTTGAAACTAAATGCGTTTCATTTTTTCCATACTATCTAAATCTCTTTAGGCAGTGACCACTTTGCCCTACCTAGTGGGGCAAAGTGGCCACTTTGACAGCTTTTGGTAAAGTAAAAATGTTGTACAAATTAAGTTTAAAAATCTAGTTGTTTATATTTTTTAATCAGGCTTAAGTAACCATACTAAATGTTAAAGTGATTTAAAAAATGTTTCAAGAAAGTTTGGGGTGGAAAAAATAGATGTTCTTTAGGGTGGCCGCTATGCCCACCCTACCCCTACATGTTTTTTTTTTTTTTTTTTGTCTTTTTACATTTAAGTGTTAAATTGATTTCGTTACTTCTGATTGAAACAATGAAAGATTGATTATGAAAAGTACCATATTGAGTTTCATGGTTTCTAAAACGTTTCTTATCTGGTTATTTTGATTATTAAGTGCTGATCAGAGTTTAGTATCAAATATCAAACAGTTGTTGCACCATGTTGTTTGATATTATCTTGATTTGAAGGAGAAAAATACTGCTTATTGAAATTTTGAGTCACTATTCTTTTTATTACAGTTTTGCAAAGTACGGGAATTACAAACATTTTAGTTTTTGTCACACTGAACGAATTTGAAATGTATGTTCTATATTAGTACGTTTATGGAACGCAAATCACTAGAAATTCATATTAAACCACGTGTTCTTTTCAAAGCAACTGCAAAATCTGTTAATCAGAAAACCATAAGTTTAGGAATATTGCTAAGTTTTTTTTCTTTTTCCAGCAAAACAAAGAAATCTAAAAACTGCTTCTGAAGAGCGCTTATGTGGCTTTACGAAATATTCAGTAACAGTACAAAACTGCGCAATGAATCCTTCTAATAATTACGATGCAATTTTATTGAGAGCAAATTGTTCGTGATGTCTACACTGCAAAAAATGAACTGTTGTTATTACAGTACAATACTGGCAGCCGAGGTTCTAATTTAAAACTGTAAAGTGCACAGTAATAAACTGTAAAACTAGCAGTTTTACAGTTTCTTGGTGTAAAGCTAGCAATTTTACAGTTTATTGCCGTAAAATTTAGCTGTATTATACTGTAAAAACAACAGTACAATGCTGGCAGCAGTGGTTCCAGTTTAAAACTATAAAATACACGATAATAAACTGTAAAATTAGCAGTTTTACAGTTTACTACTGTAAAATCTGAAATTTTAGTTTTGTACTGTAAAATTAGAAATTTTACAGTTTATTACTGTAAAATTAGCAATTTTACAGTTTGTTACTGTAAAATTAGCAATTTTACAGTTTATTACTGTAAAATTAGCTGTATTATACTCCAAAAACAACATCCATTTTTTACAGTATATCATTTTCTACTACAAGAGTAATTTTTGGCAAAACTAGGGTGTGAGAAAACTACAGTCTTTGGGTTTTATTTTTTCAAGTAATTAAATTGAATTCTATCCAATATGTGAAAAATTGCCTGTAACAGGGCAGGAGCTGGGCTCGCATGCGAATCAAGATCTGGTTTGTTACCATCGCGAAATCGCAACATACCGTGTTTAATGCCTGATTGTTTCTGTGAGCGCTGGAATGAGTGTGGTGACTTGCACTATGCAGACTATATCTTTCAGTTATTACCCTATCGAAAAAGTGCAAACTTTACACATCTTGACTTTTTTAATGCTATTGACAGATATTAAGCGCATAAATGGTATTGCAGCTTCAAACGCGTCCTCTATTCTCTACTTTCAGAAGAAAACTTTCTCACTTTTTTGTTCCTTTTAAATAAAAATTTAAATAACTGATCAAATGAAATAAATACTAAACTGTGTACGTTAAAATATTAATCGCAAATCGTAATGTATTACAACTTAAAATGTTTTCATGTTTTTAAGACAACACCTTTCTTTCTTTTCCAATGAATCTAAATCGCATTTCATGTTATTTTTTAATTTTTTTGTGTATAATGTACTTTTTTATATGTAATTGATACTGAATGGAAAGAAATATTTCCATTCATCCTTAAAATTAATAAAGATTAATCAGAAAGGCATTTTTTATCATAAAAACAAAAAATAAACTTTAATGTTGTCAAACATTAAATGACAAGAAAGAGCTGCAAAATACATATACTTTAAGAAAATGCAATTTTTCTGTTTTGAAAGAAAAGAAAAATTTCAATTCTCTCAAAGCAAAACTGTTTTCCCCGTTATACACTCATCCTTATAATACTTATTTAGAGAGAAATGACGATATCTTTTCCCTGTTTTCCAGGGTGAAATATATAGCGCGGAATGAGATAGAAACAAATTACCGAAAAATACGAATATTCGACCAAAGTCAATTGCAGTTTTTTATTCCGTTTATTTTTCTTTCACCTTGGCTTTTTTTTTCTTCTTTTTGTATTTTGCTTTTGACTAAAGCTTTTTCCTTATCCTTAGGGAAAGAGCATGATTCTCTAAAGAATTCTCGGTTGTCTCCTGCTAATGCATTTTTTTATTTATTTGCTGTTAATCCTGGGAAAAGAGGGAAAACGTTTATTTAAATACAATCAAGCTAAATTTGAGGCCATCGCTGCATTATTTTTTTTCTCTATCTAATAAGTTTATGTGTTTTACTTTTAAGTTGAGTTTTGAGCTTTGTTTTCTAGATCGGCAATTGAATTTTTTTTTTTTGAAACTATACTTTAACCAGTCTAAAAAGATCTTGAAATCCAAATTTTGCTTTCGTGCTACTTTTACATACTTTCAGATTTAGAGCCTCAATATTGACCGTGTTGGTAAGGATCCCATTAAGATCCTCTGTGACAAAGAATTTCGTTTTTATAGATTTCATGTGAATATAATATCGAAACAGAGTTTCTATACAGAACGTTCTAAACCTCTACCTTTAAGAATTAAGATAAGGTGATAAAATTTGTCTTCCAAATCAAAATTTCTACTTTAAAAAGCGGAAAGAAAAGAACTGTATTCTACCTATTCTCTGTAAGTTTAAAGTTCTGGGAGTAAAAGATTAGACAACAAAAGTTGGTTAAAATTTTATTACTAGTTAAGAATTAGTGAAAGAAATAATTCTAGCAGCTGTCTTAAGTTTAAGTGATAAAAAGACCAATAGTAGCTAAAACGAGCGAGTATGAGCTAATGAACAGTACATAACACCAACAGTTTTCAGTTTTACTTTTCTTTTTTTTTTTTGTACACTAGGGTGATTCAAAAATGATTTTTTTTTTTTTTTTTTTGAATTTCTTTGGTCTTACCCTGCAGTTTTTTACACTATTCCTTAATGTGAAATATGTGTAATATTTTAGCTTAATTGAATAATATTTAGAGGTCGTACAACGCGATCGAATTCTGTTGAAAATTAGCGATTTCGAGAATTGGAGTATGCATTTGGAACTGCATTAATCGAAATAATATTATTCTTCATATAAAATGGAACAACTTAAAATGTTAGTTTACTCTACTAAGTAATTAGTCGATAAAAAAATAGCTCAAAGTGAGTTTTTTTCATATTTTTCCCGTATTTGATTAGTTTTCATACTTTTCTGTATTTCATTGGTTTTTCAAAATATCATTTTGTAATTGCACGCTTTGTTTCTTCAGAGATATAAAAAAGCAATAAAGTAACTTTATTGCTATTATTTACGTTCGCATTTGTGACACTATCACGAAATTTAAAGTACTCCTAAATGTAAATATAGTTTACTAAAATTTTGGACAAATAATACAGTGTATATATAAAGGCACTAAATAAGACTATAAAACGAACAAAAATACTACTTTTTTGAATAGATATCATTTACGTTCACATTTTTGTCAATATCACGAATTTTGAAGGCGTTTGTTCGACCTCTAAATATTAATATACTTAGTCAAAATTTCGCACAAATAATCAGTGCATATAGTGGCACTAAATAAGAGGGTAAGACGCACCAAAATGCAAAGTTTATTTTTTTCATACATTTCTGAACCACCCATCTTTTTCATCTCATAGTTAGAAAAGCTTCTACAGTAGCTTCAATTATTGGATACAGCAGGGTTTTATATTTTAAGAAACAGTATAATGGATAATATTATGTCCTACAGCCAGATTAAATTGCACAGGTACATTACAACAAAGGCAAGAATTGGGAGATACAAAACAATGTAAAAATGAAATGCGTGAATTTCCCTTTTCCTATGAATGTAGTCTACGCCTGAGCTGTAGTGTTTTAATCAAATAGTTTACAAACATGGAAAGAGCTTGGTAACAGTGTATTTTCGACCTGAAGTTCTTTACATTAATTCTTCAACTTTGACTTGAATATAATTAATTGACTTTGCAGGCATCATTATCAACATGCACCCTCATATTTTTTAGAAATTTCCCTCATGAGTGTTTGTTTTATATATGCAAAAGAAGTGATTTCAAAAATGATAACAATCTATATACATATCTTAAAACTAGTAAAATAAGTTGAAAGCGCAGAATCAAGATAATGAGACTAAAGTGTAATAAATGTAAATTGACTTGAGAAAGTTGAAATAATTCTAGCGTTGTATATTGCACTCTCATAAAGATTGTTACATATCTGCAGATTTTGCGAAATTCTTTTCCAACTTTTCCTTTGTACCTGTAAACGAATTGTGATTTAAGGTTTACATTGTCAAATTACGAAAGAAGTTGAAAGAATTTGCATGGAAGAGCCAAATTTCTTTAAGAAATGGTTGAAAATTAGAAAGTGAGTGCTGTTTGAAAGTTAATTTATTCTAATATAATTAAAGTTGTTCGGATATGTTCTGTCTGATCGATTACAAATTTTCTCCCTGCTTTAAAATGAGAAGAAACTCGTGTAAGCTTAGGCGGCTGCATAACTGATGATTTAGAATGAAAGATAAGATAGTTTCTATCGTTCTTAGATGAATAAATTTATCTCTAGAAACATCTGAGGAATTCGTATTACTTTGCTCTGCCTTAGAACATGCATGAAACAGTGTAACAGCTCATGAGATTTTCTAGTGATTTTAGATTAATTTCAAAATCTATATTTGTCTATAGAGGAGGAAAGCCCCAAACAAGTACAATGTGTACAAAGATGAAATATTGTATTGATACATTTAGTTAGATTGCTATCCCCTCGGAATCAATAGGTGATGCATTATACGAAACATATTTCACAAGCATTAACAAATATGAAACAGTATAGGAAAATTACATTTCAATATCCAAAGAGGAGCTGTTAGAATAAACGGATGGTGATGTATGGAAAAATAGGTACTAATTTTAAGAGGAAAGATTAGTTTCCGAAATAGAATAGTTGTCAATTATGTAGTTTAGTTTTGCCATTAATACAGTGCAAATAATGAGCTGTTGTTTTTACAGTATAATACTGGCAGCCGAGGTTCCAATTCAAAACTGTAAAATGCATGGTATAAACTGTAAATTAACAATTTACAGTTTATTACTGTAAAATTAGTAATTTTTAGTTTTTTACTACAAAATTATCTCCATTATACTGTAAAAACAACATTCATTTTTTGCAGTGTAGTCGACTTATGATAGGCTCGGATTTCCTTTATAGACTATAATTGAAATTATAATATGCGAAATCATCACAAATAATGTTTAACTTTATAGATTTAATCTATAACATTTGACTAAACTCAAATATATAACGCGCACTGAAAACTTTTTATTGACATTTTGAATGCCAGTGATGTACAATACTGATTTTTGCCTAAGAATATTTTTGCAATTCTGCATTATGCAGAGATTGCATCAGCCGATAATGTCAAGGAAAATAAATCATGCTTTATTTAATGATTTGTTGAATAGAACCGAAAATCTATTTACTACTCGTAAGTTTCTTTGTAATTATTACGTTTTGCTAAACTCATTGAATGTCACAAAGTAACTGCAGTCCGCCAGTTTTGTAAAACAAGGCGTTTTCGATGACAAACTTGTATGTGTATGAATAGAATAAATAATATAATGAAGACAAATTAATTTATTTCCTCATCACTAAACTGTCAACGTGCTTTCGAAAGTTTAAGTAATTGCAAGAGTTATATACAAATATTTCATAAAATAACGCGATTGCACAAATTGTCATCGCTTATGAAGGATGTAATGTGAACAAACTACACATGACTCGATAATAATCGAGTAAAGCATTAAACAATTCCAATAACATTAAAACTGCAAATCACAACAAGAATTTCTTTTACCGGGTTGTCTTTGTAGAGGGTGCCTTGTAACCCTGAAATACGTGACTGCAAATCTGTCATCTGGATGTGACTTTTTAACATCGTTATGCAGTTTTAAGCTGTTCATGCCATGGCAAGGATTTAGCTGTTTGAAATTACAGTTTTGCAATTCGCGAAACACAAGACTTGCTCACCATGAATGGTTCATCACGTTTCAAAACATTTCTTTAAAAGTAAATAACCTATAAGCAGTGTGGTACATAGAACAGGTCAGAAATTTACCAAGTTACGGGATCATGTAATACCTCCTATGGCTTGCTTGTGGTGGGCATTTTGAAAAACTGCGATGATGATGCTTTGGTTTCGCGGTTCTGGCTATTTTCAGTATTCTGCATTATCTTCCCATTGAACCACTTGGTTTATGAATAGTTTCAGCAGGTTTCTATTCTGATCTTATTTTTTGATCGATCCTTGTAATTAATAAATAGCTGCATAACTTCAATTTTCATAAGCAAGAAAAAGTAATTTGCACAATCAGCGATCGAACTCTTTCAGAGATCATCAATAAACCGAGTCTGATACGTTTCTCAGTTAAATTTTTAAAGCATTCTGTGGTTAGAACCAGAAAGGAAAGAATGTATTTCCTCAAGAATTCCTGGTAGCTTTCCAAAGCGGCTCAAAGAAAAGCTCAAAGGATGAATGCAGAGAAAAGAAGTCTTTTTAGAAGGATGAGAAAAATAAACGAGTGGAAAAAAAAGGAAGTAAAAACAGCAATCGACTTCTGTCGACGATCCGCATCTTTCGACATTTTTTCTCGCGATCTTCTATGTAAGATACATTTTACGAGACAAAATTTGGTAAAAATATCGTCATCACTTCTTTTTTTCAACCAGTAATAACTAAAATATGGATGTAAGCAATTTTCTCGACTGTCTTGAAACTTTCGCCTGAAACGTTTTTAATGTGCGTAAGAAATTGGAAGAATGGATAACACTTAATATTCTTCGGTGCTTAGGTAAACTATTTTTGTAGTTTTAAAATTCTATTTTTAGCCTTAGATAAAATTTGAGCATTATAGTTTTTTAGTTCAGTATATTTTAAATTATTATTAAATTACACTAAAAATGAAATTGTTACTTCAGCATTTAAAATGTAGTCTTAATAAAAGTGCGCAAATAGTTTTTAATTTTTTTTTTTTTCACACAGCGTACATCCAGTTCAATCGAGCCATGAGTGCAAGGTTTTAACTTTGGATTTGATGCTGGTATTACAATGCTAACCTGTTAGACTTTGAAATGAAACGCAACTACAAGCAATTAAGTTTAATATATGCATATATAATGATTAAATTTAATTGAATTTAATTTCAAAGTTCAACATGTTAGCACTGCTATACCTTCATAAAATTAGAAATGCAAAAAAAAAATCTACTTATAGCGGTTTTGAGCCAGATGAGTGGTATTACAACATAGCTACACATACGCTTACCAGGGTCGACGGATCTATTCGTGTTCTAAACTGAAATCTATTGTGAATCATATATTACCAAAAGCTGCTACTTATATTTCGAAAACTAGTGAATTAGATGCGGAAAAATCAGTGGATTTATGTGACCATACTGCTGTTTTAACGAGTTATTGTAAAGTTCAAAACAAGCTTAAAACTTAAATACATAGAAGATTAAGTAGGGGAGACTGGGGACGGTTGTGACGCGGGGCAGTTGTGACAGTCGTCATATTAGCTAAACCATAACTAATACCTGGTTGAAGCAAATAGAGAGAGTATCATCATGTTTGTCTGAATGTGTGTCAAAGCATTGCGGTAGCCATCGAGCGATATTAACGCTAGCAGATGGGTTGGTTACTTTTTAACAGTCAAAAGTAAGTTTTTTTGTTCGATGTCTTTTAGTAATTCCTGTTGAATGGGTACAGATAGAGAAATGAAAGTTTTCTCCTCGTTAGTAGTGAACCTTAATAGTGAAATAGCAGTGATTACTTTGAATGTAGGCTATTTCGTATTGCCATGGCGATTGCTGTTTTCAAAAGTAGTGGGTTGGGGTCGGTTGTGACAAATTGCGTGGGGACGGTTGTGACACGAGTAAAACATGTTTTTATCATATTTGATGCCCATAATACGCTTGGAGAAGACAGAAATAGGGCAGTGTGACCTAATGAAATATAAAGAAGCTTATAAAGAAGTGAAACTTTTTTTTCTTTCGGACAGCTTTGGAAATGCAACGTTAATCCTAAGTCTTTGCTACGAAACATTCATTCGTAAACGCGATGGAGCCGGCCGGCGCTGTCACAATGAAAACAACGTGTGCATAGGTTATATTGCTCATAATAAAGTGCTTTTGAGCTTACATATACGCTGAAAGCAGATATGAGAGTAAAATGGCTACTGAGAAATGGTTCCGTTCATTTATGAATATAAATGTTTTACGTCTGTTCGTGTAGCTCATGCAACTAGCCTTTCAAGAGTAACAAGCTTCAATAAAACAAATAAATGAGGAACCTTTCTTTGATACTTGAGAATTGTTATGAACAGACACGGTTATGACCTACAGGATGTGCATAATGTTGCCAAAACAGAAGCTACGAAATTCCAAAAACCTAATATTTCTGTAAAACTTTGTATAAGGCTACTTCAACTGAACGAGACACATTGTTAAAAGTTAAACTTTCCCAGATGAAGGTTATGTTGAATTACTTTTAATATTACTTCAAATTAAAAGTGATCTAGACTGTTTTGCTGTATTTTTGAACTTGTCACAACCGACCCCAAGCACTGTCACAACCGCCCCTGGGGTGGGGTCGGTTGTGACATTTTTTCCTTTTTTGTTTAATTTGGTCCTGTGAGTTAACTATTGTACTTAGGGAGAAAATTTTAGTATTTATAAGCAGGCAAATAAACACTTTAACATAAAAACAACTTTAAACCAGCTCACAGGCATTGCTAAGGGATCTATGGGGGAGCAAATGAAAATTGTCACAACCGTACCCAGTCTCCCCTACTCATTAAGCAATTAATGCTAGACTGAAAATTGCTTAAAATAGTTCTATATTCAGAAGTAGATATTACATTTTTAAACAAAAATTTAAGTCGATAAATTTCGAATACTGCAGTGAACATTGTGTCTATAATAGTTCAATTTTTTAAAGGAAGATGCCAAGCACCTTTCTCTCATAAAATGTTATTTACCAAAGGAGTTAAAGTGTTATATAAATAGTAAATGGTAGACCCGAAAATTTTATATACAGTAGCTCTACCTTCTGAAGCAGGAAGTCAAATTAGTTTCTCACATAAAATAGTTTTCAGTAAAAGATTCAGAAAACCTTAAATAATAAATAGATAACTGAAAATTGTATTTAGAATGATTTCCCTTCTTCTCCCCCCCCCCCAAGAATATTTTTTATATAAAATATCATTCAGCAACGGATTGAGAAAGTCATTAAATAAAAAGAAATCGAGAAGATTCAAATTTATCTCCTGTTTTCACTCATTAAGATTAAATGTAAGCTCGCGACTCTTTTTTTTCAACTCCTTCTATATTTTTGCTGCGTTTGGATTTGAAACAAAAGTTTGTAGTTTTAAAAGCTCTTTATTTTAATTTACGAAAGATTTCGTCCACATTTTGATTTCCCACGTGACTTAATCTCCAACTTAATGCTTTTTTTTTTTTTTTTTCAAATGTCTGAGGAAAAATTTTAGAGACAACTAAAGCAAATTTAGCTTGCATGTTTTTTTATACATTCATAAAACCATTATATTTTTTTCTTAAATACTTACATTTGTTTAGATTCTGCTAGTTCAGAGCTAAGCAAGCTTATAATCCTGTAAAACAGCAACGATTTTGGCCTGCTTGCTATTATTTTACTTATCCTTTTTCATCCATTAAATTATTTATTTCAAAACGGCCTTTGATAAGTGTATTTCTTAAATTGCTATATCTCCAATTTTATCAGGGTGTGACTATTATACAGATAATATCAACAACAGTAATTATAATAAAAATAATAAGTATTATTATTATTCCGCACATTATTATTATCTATAATATTATTTTATTTTATTATAATTTTATTTTACTAAAAACTATTCTTATTATAATTACTACGATTGCTATTAATTAAAAAGTGCTTTTATTGAGTTTGCGAAAGTTTTATTCAATGGTTGAGAATGTTAAAAATTTTTGTGAACTCAATTATGTGTCATGACATTTTCTTTTATTTTTTTATGCAAAAAATGATGAACATTTGCCGAAAGCTTGCAGTTCATATTTAAAGGGCCGTTTTTAAACGTATATATCATAACTTATTTTTATTAAAAATTTCTTTCTGAAGAAATGTTCAAAACTTCTAAAATGCTTTCCACACTACTGGGGAATTTCAAGTGTTCCGATATACGTTTAAGTTTCGCCAAAAAATTTTTGATGATGCAGGTCTGACTTAACGCCATCAATCACAACTCAAGAAGTAAGAAATTTAATTCGTTACGTCTAACATTAACATTTTTTAAGCATTAAAAAAAACAATCTCTAACATATTCAAAACATAGTTTGAAGAATACGGAAATTAAAAATGGTCTTCGCAATCGCATTTTTCCTAAAAATGTCGATATGGAACTGATTTCCACTTTGATTACTTGATATAATATAGTTAAATTTGCAAATAATTTAGCGAATATTCATTTATTTATTTTAATTTTTTAAAGCTTTAAATGACTTACGCACGGGTACGGATAGCGAACATGACAGAGCATGAAGCTGTTAGACTTTTATCTGTAATACCCATGGTTCGATGCCTTGCTATCACTCTACCATTATAGTGTTTTTAAAGTAACCAATGTGTAAAAACTCATGTGAAAACTGAGGTTACTAATTTGCGGTGCTTCTGTACAGAGAATATGCCAACGGTTCTAATTTGTTCGTAGTTCCTTGCCACTGCGCCGGCAACATAAATTTTGGGGTAGTGGAAGAAAAGTGTTAGATGTATAAAACATTATTTGTTTCAAAAATTTCTTAGGGAGCGTGTTTTGAGCTGTTCAAGGTCAAAATTCACCGTGAATGACCATGAAACTTGAATTTGACTTTTGAAGGTCATGTAGGTCATAAAGATCATGTCATATCGGTCATGTCATATCATGAAGATCATGTCATATCAATAGAATGCGCCATTCTTCACTTTACAAGATTTCTTTTTATTTTTTTTCTCTCCTATAATTAGGATAGAAGTTAGTGTCATATGCAAGTAACCACTCTTCAATTTTTTGCATATTTTGCATTTTTACAGCTCTGTATTTCAGATAATTTTCAAAATAAACAACTAAAAATTGGCGGATCATGTTTTCATCTGAGTTCTTTCCCTAGCAGCATCATCTCATCGGCCGATGATCGGCCATTCATCGAAACTCGATGAAATTCTCATCGGCCGATGATCCAATATGTCTCATCGGCCGAGCAGAATCTGAGCAGCAAAATCCGATGAGAATACGATGAGATTTGGAGCAATTTACGAGCAGAACAGTCCCGTGCCGAGGAATTTTATCGGGAAACTTGATCGGAAGGATATCGTTTTCCGATGGAATATAGCTCATCTTATTTTCATCGGGAAAGTTGATCGGAAGGATATCGCTTTCCGATGAAAAGTATCTCATCGAAAACCGTGCTCGGATACTGATCGGAACGATGTCATCGTGCGTTACAGGATCAGTTTACGAGGAGTTTGTTGATCGGCCGAGCAAAATCCGATGAGTTGATGCTACTTGGGTTATTTATTCAATTCAGAAATGGTGAAGTCAAGAGGGTGATTGATTTGACATGGAATTGCCCATACATTACTATCTCTTAGTTTTATTTTTGTACTTATTTCATTAAATCTCGACGGAAAATAACCTATGAATGGAAAAGATATCCACATTTAGTCCAAAGAATGCACTTAGAAGCTTCTTCAATATTAAGTTTAAGGACTTCTAGAATACGACCATTTATTCTGTTATACAAAATTATTGTAGGGGGTTAAGCAAAAAATCTGAATATTTTGTCAGTTACCTTGTTTCAAAACATAGTGCCCAGTTTTGTACTGGGAAAAAATTGTACAGTCTTGGGGAAAATACAAATGAAGCACACATAGTTACGCAGTCTGCGCACTAAGAAAACAAATAAAATTCGAGCTGACTTAGGTTGAAGCAAATTAAAGTTTAAAGTTTATTTATTTTTGCTTAAACTTACACCGGGCTCAAGGAAATAAATCACGTTTGCAATTTAATTAACATTTTTTGGGTGCACAGGTAGGAGTTATTTTTCGTTTTTTAGAAACTCCTTGCTCCACTTGTAGTAAATTTGTTGAAAAAAAACTTCCTTTTTTACTTTCATTTAGATTCTTCGCGGAATAATATACTCCCAAATACTGCTTCAGATTGCTAAAACTGAAGAAAGCGAATTTCATTTCTTTCTTTTTGTCAAGGTTGAATTCGAGGGGGAGGGAGGACAATGGTATCTAGCGGGGGGGGGGGGAAACACCAGCTATTTTAGTTTCCCCTTTTTTTGCATACAAACTTCACCCTACATATAGCATTGAGAGTTTTTCAACAAGACTCAAGAACTCTCAGACAAAAGACTTCCACACCAAGGATCCTCTACAAAAGAAAAAATAACAATTTCCGACAAAACAGTAGATTCAGCCTTAGAATCATTCGCAACGATGTACGAAATAGCAACACAAAGGCTGAGAAAAAGAAATCGTAGCAAAAACGGAAGAACTGGTTAGCTCACGTGCAAAAATAAATAAGACAGACTTTCTTTAGCAAAAGCAATTTGAAAGGAAGCACGTGTTGGTTTGAATAAGCAATACAGTATCGAAGAACGATTACGGAGTTCTTTTTTCCTTATACAGTCAGATTTCCCTTGAGGCAGAGAAAAAAATAGAGCAAAAATAAAAATTTGGAGCTTTACCCCCCTGATGAATGGGGTCGCTACGCCCACGACTAGAACCAGTTAATTACCTACTTTTATTACCTCTTGATAGAAAGTTGCTGTAGGAAGGCGGGCAACAAAAAAGTCATACTCCAGGCCTAAGTGATTGCGTGCCATTGTAAACTGAATATTGGGCTCACTAAACGACTCTCTTGTGTGGCATAAATGCCACTGTAATACGATTTCAAGCGATTAAATGTCATTAAAATCGATGTGTAAAGTAATCAGCTACGCACATCTAGAATCCTGTGATTATTATTCTATGTTTTTGAATCCCATGTCTGCTATCTTTAGTAGTACGCGACATTTGGATATTGTAATCTAGTATTTTCTTATTCAGGTTGTTAGATATGGTTAAATTCAAATTAGCATTTATTTATTACATGAAATTAGGGAAAAAAATCAAAAATGACACTTGTTATAACAATTACTTTGATTTTATAGTTTTATAATTCAGTGTGAGATTTTTCCGTGACTATTAAACAAAATAGCTTATAGCTGACGGCTGTATTATTGTATTTATGATAACAATTTAATTAACTGAAATATTTGGCCGTAATTATCATTCAAAATAAGTTTGCGAAAGCAAATAATTCTCTTTCGGTCAAAGTATGTTGAATGATTTGAAAAAATATGAATAATTAGTATACGGAAAAGATAAATTGGTAAAAAGTTACTTAAATAGTTGATCAGTGTTAATAAAGCTTCGTAAAATAGTATTAAAAGTTTTACTTACTGTGAGTATTCATTTTATGCATATTTTAGCATGAAGAATGATTGATCCTTTTTTTAACACTTAAAAGGTGTTCAAAATAAAAAATATTTCTTGAAAATAAAACCTTGTTTGAAGTTTAAACTTCAAACAAGAAAGTAATCAGCTTTCAAAAACTAAAATTATTATAAATTTAGCGTACTTTTTGTTTCAGTCAGTACAAGATGCATAAAACAGTTGAGCCACACAGCTTATCAGAAATATAATAAATTTCCCTTTAAATAAATATCGAACACTACTTCTCTATGTGTGCTAATATGGTACAAAAACAACCTAAGCAATTTGAATAATAACTTGAAATTGAAAATGTTCAAAAACATTATGAAACTATCAATAATAGAAAAGCGGAAAATTTTGGAAAAAAAGGAAATTACTTACTATCTTTTTAATGAAACGAAACGTATAATCTGATGAAATTTCTATGTCTCTACGAGTTCTAGAATTTTTTAAAGCCAAGTTCATTTTCGAGAAGAAAGAATTTTTAAGTAAAGAAAAATTTTAAGTGTTACGACGATGAAAAAAGAAATGTTTTGAAAAGCCTCACCCATCAAAATCTTCAGACCAGATACCAGACTTTAATAAAATGTTCTAAAGCAGCAAATGATACAATAAATAAGAAAGTAACCTTCAAAGTGTAAATATAATAGAAATTGGACGAAATGCTTCATCATATCCTTTACACTACAAATATGTCCTTCACACGTATTGGTTCTAAGTTTTTATGTAGCTCCACGCTTTTCAAAATAATAGTCAAGTAAAAAGACAAACCAGTGCTTGAATTGAACTTTAAAAAAATAAGAAAATACAAGTTAAATATATTTTAGTAATGAGTAAAAAAAACCCTCTACAAAGTTAAAGATTTTGCACCATATTCTAAACGACTTTTGGCTTTAATATTTATGCATCCAATGCTATACAATGTTCTGTAAATTAAAAAAAAAGGTCTTGACTTTGCACAGCAACCGTTGACTGCTGAGTATTTATAGCAGGTAAAGATATTTATCAATTCCTTTTTTCGTTGAAAATACAAAAGCTTCTTTAAGTAATAAAGTAATAATTCATATTTCTCTCATTAAGGTCGGTATTGATCTACAATGACAAGATTATAGTATGATTATTAAAGCAAAATTAACAACTAATAACAATTTCTAACGAAGTTAAAACGTTTAGATTCTTTTTGAGTTTACAAAACATTAACAAAAAATATTTTTATTTCATGCTTATATATACGTAGTGGAAGTTTTACAGCTCTTTTTTCAGTAAAGAAACAAATGACACTTTTATAATTTTTGGTTTCAATATGTTAAAAGAGCAACGCCATGTGAAAACTATGGCAAATGTTTTTAGCGAGCAATACCTAAACATAAATTATTGCATGATAAACATTATCTTCTTTAAGCTTCACTCAGAGACCCAAAAAGTAATACATAACTATTTTTTACTATTTTAGCTGTCTGCTATTCTCTATATTTCGCAAACCATCGCATTCAAAACAGTTTTCATCATATAAAATTTCATCCAGAAGTAAGCAAATCAAAAATTGCTTACCTCTCTTTATGCTACGTTGCGTCGGTTCTTTGACGTCAGTAGGTCGGTTAATCCATTCACTAAATTAACATATCTAAATTTTAAAATCGAATCCCTCAGAGGCCTGAAAGAAGAACTAGACAAAACTTCATTTAACTAACTATATTACTAAATAATTACAAGATATTTACAATTTAAGATGAACATATTAGAAATTTTGACACAGCATCAAGGAGTGTTCGCTGTTCGAAGCATCACGAACTCTCACCATCCAAAGTTCGGATAAGAAGTAATAATTCAGTTTCTAAGTGGATGACTCATCTAGAAGAAGAGGAAAGGGGGGGGGGGAGATCGGCTGTTCGCCACACTTTTATCGGATATCTTTGTGGTTGCGTGTTGTTGTTATGACGTGTCACAGGATCCAATATCACAGGATTATAGCATCGATAACCAGTTAAGATAAAAATGACATTTATTAACGTATTTACAGGTAAAATAATTTAAAAACTAAAAAGACGGCATCTTGCCGTAACAACAGTCGAAGACGCGAGCAGAAGCAGCGCTTACCTTCAAGCTCGCTCTTTTTATCCAGATATATCAAGTGTTGCCACACGCTGGGTGGCTAAAAGTTCCGAACTAAAAATAGAGTTTATGTAAATTAAACGAAACTCCTTCGAACCGCCACAATACTCCCCTCTGAGTCTCGAAGCTCAGAGACGAATCTATCTGGGAAACGAACTTTCCTTCCGCAGCGCGTAGTCACCGCTGCTGGAGTCGAATTTGAAGTTTCCGTTGACATATCCGGCTTAAGTACATAGGCTGGTTTCACCCTATCTATCGAGACGGTTTTACTCGCTCCTCTTACTTGAAGGACGAAATCTTTGTTGAAATGCTTCAACACCCGGAAGGGTCCATCGTACTGCGGTTGCAATGGGCGACGAACGGCATCATGCCGTAGAAAGACATGGGTGCACGTTTCCAAGTCCCTCGGGACGAATACAGCTGGAACTCCGTGTCTCGATGCAGGCGTTGGTCGCAGAGATCCAATGATGCCCTGCAGCCTCTGCAAAAACGTAGAGCTCAGCGGCGGAAGGCTGGATTCGACGATGAAATCTCCAGGTAGTCGAATAGTCTCACCGTAGACCAACTCTGCTACGGAAGACCCTAAGTCTTCTCTGTAGACGGTTCTCAGTCCCAGAAGTACAGAGGGTAAAGCATCGACCCATGCAGTACTTGAAATGCAGGTTATTGCCTGTTTGAGAGGCCTGTGCAGTCTTTCGACTAGTCCGTTGCACTTCGGATTATATGGCGAAGTCCTGCCAATTTTAACACCGAACAGATTGGCAAATGACCTGAAAAGTGAGGATTCGAATTGTCGTCCCTGGTCACTAGTTATGACTGCCGGTACTCCGAAACGAGCTATCCACGAAAAATAAACAGCCTTAGCAACAGTCTCTGCATAAATATCCGTTATCGGCGTGACTTCGGGCCAGCGCGTAAAACGATCTGTTACCGTCAAGCAGTATCTATATCCACGACAAATTGGTAAAGGCCCTATTAAATCTAGATGAATATGCCTAAATCTTCCGTCAGGGAGTGGGAAGTTACCATAGGAGGATTTTGTATGTCGGTGGACTTTAGTTCGTTGACATTCTAAACAAGTCTGACAAAATAATTTTATGTCTGTTTTCATGCTTGGCCAAACGTATTTATCAGTTATCAATTTTGTCGTAGCCCGTATACCAGGGTGGGACAAATTATGATATACGTCAAAGATTTTTTTTCGAAATGAGTTTGGGACAATTGGTCGAACATTTGAAGTTGAAATATCACAAAATAAAAATTTATCCGAATTTGGAATGGGAAATTTTTTAATTTTCAGTGAAAGACTCTTATCTGCGCTATCTAAACTTTTTAAAAACTCTGAATCCTCGCTCTGCGCGTTAACTAAAGATTGCATATCAACAGTAGACGGAAAAGAAATTTCTTCAATGCGTGACAATGCGTCTGCCACGATATTTTCCCGACCCGGGACGAAGCGGATATCCGTCGAAAATTGAGAAATGAAATCGAGTTGACGTAAGCGTCTGGGGGAAGCTTTCGAATCATTTTTTTGTTGAAAAGCATATGTAAGAGGTTTGTGATCAGTATAAATCGAAAAAGGGCGGGCTTCTAACATATATCTAAAGTGTACTATAGCAGAGTATACCGCCAACAATTCGCGATCATATGTAGAATACCTCCGTTGCGTCGGAGTTAGCTTACGCGAAAAAAATCCTAAAGGCTTCATGCCCTGCGAAGTTACCTCGTGCAAAGCCGCACCCATTCCAACCTCACTACAATCAGTTATTATTGTTAATTCTGCTTCCATCGAGGGGTAATGCAACATTACAGCATTAGACAATAATTCTTTACATTTGTTGAAGGCGGTGATCGCCTCTTCAGATAAGTTAATTTCACATTTTCCTTTTTTATTTTTCCCTTTTAAATATTCATTCAGCGGAATTTGAATCTTTGCTATTCCTGGCAAGAAACTGTGATAAAAATTCAACATACCTAGAAAAGCTCGCAATTTTTTTACCGTTTTTGGCACTTCAAATTCTGAAATAGCTTTTACGCGATCAGGCAAAGGTTTAAAACCCGATTCATTTATGGTATGGCCCAAAAATTCTATCTCAGATACCCCAAATACGCATTTTGCAGCGTTTATTTTAATCCCGAAATCTTTGAAGCGTTGGAAAAGAATTCGCAGGTGCTTTTCATGTTCTTCCTGATTCGCACTAGCAACCAAAACGTCATCAAGATAAGCAAAACAAAAATTTAGACCTCGCACCACTTCATGGAAAAAACGCATAAAGGTCTGGGCTGCCCCGGATAAGCCAAAACTCATGTATGGAAATTCAAATAATCCGAACGGAGTTATTATAGCAGTTTTGCATACGTCATCCGGATTTACCGGTATATGGTGGTACGCTTTTAACAAATCCAATTTAGAAAATATTTTCGCGCCCTGAAGCTGTTGCGCAAAATCTTTTAAATACGGAATAGGATATCTGTCCTGACGAGTTATTTTATTTAATAACCTATAATCTCCTGTCGGACGCCATTCCCCGGACTTCTTAGGAACCATATGGAGCGGGCTAGACCAGTTACTACGGGAAGGTCTGCAAATGCCGCGCTCTAACATACACTCGAATTCCTTTTTCGCAATTTTAAGTTGTGCCGGGTGTAAACGGCGCGCGCGAGATTGTACCGGGGGACCGGTTGTCTGAATGTAATGCAACGTATTATGTTTGATTTCAGTTTGCAACCCTGCGGTGGGCTGTGTAATAATTTTAAATTCTTGCAACAATTTATGAAATTTAGAACTGCCAGAACACTTTTTATTGCAGGCATTTGAGATTTAGAAGTACGGCCACTTGAAGTTAAAGATGTTAGTGGATCAGTGAGAGATTTACGTTTAATATCAACAATTAAGCCGTAATGTTCCAAAAAATCCGCTCCGATAATTGGTTTACTAACATCCGCAATAATAAACTGCCATGGAAATTTTCGTCGCAACCCCAAGTCTAGTGATAATGATTTTGTGCCGTAAGTTTTAATACTAGAATTATTCGCAGCCGAAAGAACAAAGTTATTTACTTTATGACTCTTAAAATACCCTCGGGGAAGGCAACTCACATCGCTTCCAGTATCCAAAAGAAAACATGTACCGGTATTTACGTCATTGATAAAAAGACGACGATTTATACATTTCTGTGCAGTTGACGTCGCCACATCTTTTCATCCAAAAGCTCAAACTTTTTTGCATTGAAAAATGGATTCCTTGAAACTCAACGCATAGGCAGTAATCGGAAAATGTGTTCGATTTACCTGTTTAATTCATTTTACATTTCTTTGTAGAGTTTTTTGTGCGACAATGGTACAACTGTTACCGTGGAATTAACCGGTAGTGCTACTGACTACTTTTAAATCCATCAAAGATGATTTGCAAAAAGTTTCACTCGGTCACCTCTTACAAAAAGTTTTACAATGAAAACTAATTTGGTCTTTATTTAGTTTTTAAAAAATGTGTGGGTAGCTGTTCAAAAATATAAATTAATTAATGGAAAAGTATGAGCTATAAAATGGCTAATAGTAAACGCTAAAACAGCGTTAGCTTTTCATTCATTACACATTCTTTATCTGTTACTTATTTCTTTACAGCTGGGAGCTTTTATTCTCTCTCTCTCTCGCTCTCTTTATTAGGATGACGTTTCAGCATAAAAAAGTGCTTACAATATCATAAAAATAACATTTATCAGAGAGGGAAAACCTTAAGTCCGTGTGCGGTTTTCTCCTAAACGCACTTTATCTGAACTCGAAACGTATTACACGATTAATGGGTACGAATTCCAATGAACTAGGTTTAAGAACTTAATTTGTCAGTCCCACGTCGAATACAAGCTCTTATCTAGGCAAAGGTTGGCCCAACCAATTTTTAAGAGATCAAGATTTTCATTTTTTCACAGGTGTTCCTATTATTTTTTCCTATACCTGCATAAAAATCTATATATATCTGGGGAAAAAACTTGCGCAAGGATGATGGAAAACGATGAATGCATTTTTATATCAATTGTAACAATAATGGTAACTAGTCTTTTTTCCATTCTTTTATTTTTAGCGCAATTTTTTCCTGCTCATTTAAATTACTTTTTCTTCTTCAACTTCATAGATGGCGACACATGCAAATTTCAGTTGCTATTGATTCTTTATGAAAACATCGAAAACTCTCCACTTCGTAAAGTAAAAACGAACATCCCGAAGAAGTAAACTTTTCCCCTATGTTCCGAAACAAGCGGTAGAAGAATTTAAATACGATTATAGATCTCCAATAGCTCTGCTTCTCAAGATTTATATCCTTGAATTTGCAAAATGTTCATTTTATAGATTAGGTAAACTTTTTTTCTCCATAAAATAAAGGTAACATTGAATTTTTTTCATAAAACTTACGTCTCCACAAATTGTTAGAACGAATTTTAGCCGAGGAAAAATATGTAGCAACCAATAACACTATAAGATTTCAAGATACGTAAAAAAAAAAACTTTGCTTTTTTAATACAACATAAAGCTTCTATATTATATTGCACGCTAAATGTGGTTAAAACATATTTTATTCTCTACTAGCAGTTTGGCCGGGCTCTGCACAGGATCTATCTTGCGGAAAAATGTCATGTCATGTGATGCGTGTGTCTAAAAGTCCCGATTAAATTAAAGTCAATAGTTTGCTAAAACGCAATACGAAAAATTAATCAATTGCCAAAAAATGTTTTTATCTGTTCGTTAAAGGAAAAGCCTAAAGTAAAAGCAAGAATTTTATTTGTTTATGTTCAAGAAAAAAATGGCAACACCTTTTTCCCATTAATAGTTTATTTCACGCTATTTAATTTCTTTCACGCTCGTGCAGACGATTTTTATAAATCCAATTTAAAATGGATATTTCCAAATTTAAAAACGCCCGTATCTTTTTTTCAGGGTGGAGATAGCAATTAGAGGTTTTGAAAAACTTTGGAAGGAAACTTCCCCAATAGGTATTTTTTGCGTTCTTTAGAATGAGACCAAGATCGAGAAGATCCGATAAGTATTTCGCTAAATAGAGCCATTTTGAAGTAGAACGAGCCATTTTGAAGTCCTTTATTCGAAATTTGAACGGATCGGTACTTTTTTCCCGCTCAAAAACCACCCTATGATCCTTCCCGGGTGCTCCAAGTATCTCCTTCCCAAATTTCGTCCAGATCCGACGTAAACTGTGGTATAGTGTATATATATAGTATAGTGTATATTAGTGTATATATATATTTAGATTAATAACAAAAGCCTTTCCATCGTTCGTTCACAGGTTTTTCATGCAAACATGCGACTTGTGTCCCTTGCAAGAAAAGGGACACAAGTCGGAATTGGCTAATTTAACAGTAGAGTAAAAAACAAACTAATGGTTTCTAACTGGTTAGCTGTTGCTAGTCTTTTGCAATGAATATTCATTAATATTTTGTAATGAAATATATGTATAAAAACTTAAATTTTTTGTATAGTATTACTTTTTTAGTTTATCCCATGTTTTATATATTTATATATTTAAATTTTAACTTGAGTTGTGTCACTGTTAGCGCTACCTAGCGGAAACTATCAAAAGTTCAGTTGTGATATTTTTCCGCATAAAAAAACACAATGTTCTGATCAGAAAATTAGGATTTTTTGACTTACGTAATTTTTCTTGCAAGAGTGCGATATGTCGGTGAGTCACAAAATATACAAAAAACATTTTTCCTGAAGAAATCATCTCGAATATTTTTTGACTTTCTTATGTGAAAATTAAAACACTCATGAATGCGAAAACTAACATCAAGTAGCTTTCTTGCCCGAATTCATTTGTGTATAAGATTAACAGCTTTTTTCAAGTACGGTCTTTTTCATCATTTCCTGCCGCTTTATGTATAATGGAATATCGGCTGTCCTAGTGTTAAGCAATTTGTAGCAATTCAGGAAACTTTTCACTTAAGATGCTTGTTTTCTACAGAAAACTGATGGAAAACAAGGAAATCCCGGAACGTTACCTGGAAATAATGAGTGACTTTTCGGATTATTCTTAATATAGTCTCCTAACGCACGATTTTTTTCCCCAACAAACTTTTTGCTGTCACTATTCCTCCTCTTTATTTGGGAAAATATTAGTATAATTCCAGTCAATGTACTTGCTCATGTTCATTAAAAGAAAAGGCAAAAAGCTTAGCTGTAAGCTAGGAAACTGGTAGATCTTAAGTCATATAACTACTACTTTAA
The DNA here is from genome assembly GCA_038373865.1 of Uloborus plumipes. Taxonomy (NCBI): domain Eukaryota; kingdom Metazoa; phylum Arthropoda; class Arachnida; order Araneae; family Uloboridae; genus Uloborus; species Uloborus plumipes. Next base: position 498,998 of record JAXGGA010000012.1, read on the forward strand.
TGTTGGATTACAAAACTTACAGAAAACCATTGCATGCAGAGTCTTTTCTTGCAATAACTATATAATATACCTCAAGCGCTTCTGAAATTACCTTAGTATTGTTCTTCTTTTTGCTGCTCTGATTTCTTAGGACACGAAAATCCCATGTGAAAGAGGCCTACGACACCCCCTCTCTCTCTCTAGGAAAATCTTCCAAAATGAGACAATGGATTTACGAGGGCAGAATGACACTATTTTCTCTCAATATTCTTGTGAAATAGCTTCTCATCCAATTGCTTTAATAATCATCCACAAAATAATGAATCTCTGAATTACCGGATTAAGTGGAATACCCCTGAGAGAAAGTTTAATGAGAAACAACTCCACAACTATCTAATCGTCCTATATAGAGCAGATGTTACAAAAGATTAGCAAAGTGTGCAAGATTTATCTCATTATCTACCACAACAAATGAAAAATTTAAGTACATCCAAAACTCTTTTTGCCGTTCTGTTTCATACTAGAACTTTTGTATCAACTGAAGTACTTATATTATATTTTCTTATGCATTGTGCTCAATTATATTAGTTCACTTTTTGAATGTTTGGTTGATAAATCAAACAAGCGAACTTCGCGTTTTAAACTGTACGTAAATGAGCTACTGCAATGAGTTACCGCCCATAACTCGTTGCATTGCCTTTGCCTTCAATCACTGCATTCTCAAGATGTCATGATCGAGCTGTGGGTGTATTTGATTCATATACTTACATTGTTTAAAATTATAAATTGTGCTTAATACACATCAAATAAATTTTTCCCGGATTTTCATAATTCATTTAAATAACTACTAATGCCTCAAAAAATTCTAACATACCTCATATACCAATTTCTCTCATATTGTGCTGAATTATATTAAGTTAGTTTTGTTGGATGTTTGATTGATGAATCAAGCGAACGAATGTTGCATTTGTGTGATTTTACATTTTCATATGTGTACGATATGGATGAAAAATAATGTTTGAATGTGTTTCATGAGAACAGAAGAAAGCAAGTTTATCCAACAAAATTAAATGAATTCAATCAAAATTGATACTCTGCAGCATCAATTTTATTAGATAAATATTATTAATGTATTACTGGTGCGAAATTTATGGTTTTGCACATTAAAGCTGACGTCGCTTTATTAATAATCCATAAAATAATGAATCTCTGAATGAGATTTAAAGGATATACCTCATAGAAAAATTTTAACGAAAAAATGCTCTAAAACTGTCTAATCATCCTGCGAAGACTAGATGATTAGCAAAGTACGTAAGATTATTTATGATTTACCAAAACAAGCGCAAAAATTTGAGAGTATAAATACCTTTCTTGAGCAGTTCTGCTTCATGCAAGAATTTTTGTGCAAGCTTGATCCTTAATAATTTTTACTTGTCTTGCGTACTCGATTAATACTGTTCTCCATAACATGTAGTGACCTTTTTAAATGTTAGCATTGTGTTTGGTTTATTCCTCTCATCTGCACGGAATTGATTTTAAAAATATCTGCGTGGGGTGTTTTATGAAAAGGAAATAAGGCGAGATTATTCCTTAAATCTGTACCTCAGAACCAGACTAACCTAAGTCCATTTTCGTCATTTTTCAGTAGAGGGGAAAAACGATGTATTCGACAATCGTTTTTCCCCTCTACCGAAAAATGACGAAAATGGACTTACGTTAGTCTGGTTCTGAGGTACAGAAATTTGGATGAATTCAGTTAACCACTTACCAGCATTAATTTTGTTACATATGTTACCAATTTTAATACATGTATAATCAATTTCATTACGTATGTTATCAATTTTGTTACGTAAATTATGAATTTTATAAGGTAAGTTAACAAATTAGTTACATATGTTTTGATAAAGCATTATTGGTGTTAGTTTTTGAAATTTTGCAATATGTTGTTGATATTTAATGCGTTTTTTAAACTGGATTATTTATTTATTTACATTTGTTTCGATGTAAATTTGATTTTTAATGCACATATCATATCTGTACCTCAGAACCAGAACGACGTAAGTCCAAAAATGGCGATTTTTCACTTTATTAGTGCATTGTATGTAGAATCTTATTCCGCATCGACCCATGAGAACGGTATTCTACAAAACAAATTCCTTCACAATTATTTAGCACCATTAAAAGAGCGCGAGTCCCATCCTTTGCATGCATCCGACAATCGTTTTTCCTCTCTCCTGAAAAGTTACAAAAATGGACTTACGTTAGTCTGGTTCTGAGGTACAGATATAAGAAATATCTTTTCGTAATATTTTCAATCACGAATTTCGAAAATACATTCGAAATCACCGGAATTTCTTAAAAGCGGATTTTTGATTACTGGAGTTCCTCTATATTAAATAAAACTTTAGATTTAGAGCAAATTATATTTCCACCCAACAAAAATGTTTCTTGTGCACCATAGCGTGCGATTTTAAAAAATAAATTCGAAATAAAAATCTCAAAGAAAGATATCATAATCTGATGCAATTCAATGCTCCAAAATCGATACAGCTCCTGACGTGGCATAATAAAAGCATATGACTCCACGATGAGAAAAAACCTTGAGAAAACAAGGAACGGGGGTGGGGAGAGGGCTCGTGGAACATTAAAGCGAGCCAGGTGATTGGGCTCAGGTGGCGGAAGAGCTGTATACGAGTCTAAGATGAGGATTCCAATGCTCAAAATATCCCATTTTAGCTTCAGGATCAGGCAAAGGACGGAATAGCCTTTTACAACGAAAATATCGGCAAGATTCCAACTTAAGCTCCCCTGTCTCTCCTCGACAACATTTGCTAAATCTGAAAAAGATCAAAAAATTAGATGAGACTTCCCTCTTCTCCGTGGAGGAAACGTGCATAAAGACTGATTTCATTTTCATCCTCAGTACTTGCCATCTCATAGTGCGTTATCACCCCTATTACTTTTCGGAAATAGGACGCTTTAAATTATTCAAATAATAAGCGTCAACTGAAGAATATGTATAAATTTCCGCAAGGTTTTACTATGGTGGCTCTAAAACTATAACGCTATGAAAATGTTTTAACACAAACACTCAGATACATGTGATATATATATATATATATATATATATATACACATATATATACATATATATATATATATATATATATATATATATATATATATATATTAACATAAACAAAGTAGTTGAAGAATCATATAGAACAGAAAGATAAACTTCACCACACAGGTTTTTCGCAAGGTCTTTTACTTCTAATTAAAAAAAAAAAAAAATATATATATATATATATATATATATATGTGTGTGTGTGTGTGTGTGTGTGTGTGTGTGTGTGTGTGTGTGTGTGTGTGTGTGTGCGTGTGTGCTTCAATTCTGAATAATGGTGCATTGTTTTTAAAATTTCATTCTAAGGATTTAAAATTTAGGTGTTACATAAAAATATCTTTACATAATTAATTTATCATTTCAATTCACATATTTTCAACTTAATCCTATATCTTTTTAATAAATTTTAATATGTATGAGCTCTTTAATGATTTAGAGAATATCGTTTTAGATTTCTTTTCAATTCCTCAAACGATCTTTCTGTATTTGTAATATTTTTCAACATGTAGGCGTTAATAAATATTTTTCGAATAATATCTTTTTCAACAACTTAAAAAATCCCATTATTTTGGCTTTGTTTAATAAATTTCTACCAGGAAAATAAACGTTTTGATATAATACTCTCCAGAGTGCCGTTAAGAATCTAAAAATAAACGCTAACTGCTATTTTAAAGCGGTTTTTTTTTTCCTTCTACATTTTGCCTGAAACCAACAAGGTTTTTTTGTCCCTATTCAGGAAATGAATATTGTGAAAATGAATATGCGTAGAAAAATGAAAGCGGCACGATTTTTATTACCATAAGTTAGCTCTTGATGTATATTTTTTCCTTTGCATACTTGAGATTTCCTGAACTTCGAAAACAGTTTTCGGATTGCAGCTTCAAAATTAATTCAACATGTTCATACAGCTATTATGTTTATTCTCTAGATGAATTTGCTTTTGAATTTTTGAAATGTGTTTCATTATTTACGAATGATTAACTGAAATGTAATCGTATTATTACTATAGAATAATTTTTTCCTACTATTATTTTTAATTAATACAGCATTGCATTTGCCTTGCTGACAGGAGCGCCACAACGGGAGGTCCCGGGAGGTCCTGTGACCTCCCAAAAATTTACTTATTCGTCAAATTTTACTGACGATTAAGCAATTTGAAGATAATATTGCAATATTGAGATTGTTTGGTCTTTTTTTTTTTAAGATGCCTAAAGTTTTTTCTCATTAAACGTTAAATATGTACTACATGTGTGCCAGTGCATCGTGTACTTCATTATTCGGTAAAATTGGAACTTCATTCGGCAAATTGATAATTTTCCCCCGCTCAAAAATTTTAGTTCCTAGTTGCTTGCTGATTGTAAATTATACACAATTAATTGCTTTTCGAAACAGACGATTATTTTTGTTACTGTGCATCTCTTGATTGAACTTAACTTTATAATTTATGCATAATGTTTACTTTTCCATTTGGCAAAAATACTCTGACTGAAAAAAAATTATTTAGTAAAGTAAAGGCACCAATTATTCACAATTTACGGAATAAATGAAAGTTGTCAAAAATGCGCTGTGCAATCACATGAGGTCATTGAAAAGTTAACACAAATAAAGCATAAAGGCTTCGCAAACAGTAAGGGCCTGGCTCCACATCAGCAGAAAATTGACCGAAACCGAAGACAAACCGAAAATCCGGGTACTTTCCATTTAATTTAAAGTCAAAGTACGCAGGTTTTCGGTTTCTGCCTTCGGTTTTTTGCTGATGTAGAGCCAGGTCCTAACCAATAGCTACTGCAAGGCCACACAAGAACGCCTTCGTTAGTGCAAAAAGTAGTAGACACTTTTCAAGAAATCCGTTACAAAACATCCATCAATAAGAAGGACACTGGTATTCAAAGTAGGAGTCCCAACTATCGTACACCTAACACGGACACGGAACAAACAAGAAGCTGGTAAATTTCTTCCAAAATGTATAAATATTTCACAAAAACTATGTAATTGGTCTACAGTTGTTTTTATGTTATGTAGCTAGACATGCACGCAATAAAATTTTAATATCATCCGCATGTCGGACGTGTTAATAAAGAATAACTGAGCAGTACAATTTTTCAATATTTTACAAGAAAACGCCCACCGTGCTGTATAAAATGACATCTCAATGTCTTAAAGTGGTCAATAAAAATAACTTAAAACTGACTTGATTCTCAAAATAATTGAACATATTCATGAATCGTATCTTAATCTGAACAAAGAATGCGCAATAGTTAATTGGTAAATATGCTGTTCCTATTTTCAAATTCACTTCATTTTTGTAAGCTAAAATCTTAAGGGAAAAAATATTTTGGTTTACTTAGTCTTTATACATGCCTCCCCGTAAAATGCTGATATCAAAAGGTAGAATATTAAATTTTTTCTAGAAACTTTGTTAAAAATTTGTTGCTTCCAAGATTTTGTTGTTTTCCTGTAAGAAAAGGGGGTCTAAAAATGAAATTGAGCTGTCAAAAACAGTTTTTTTGATCTAGAAGCGTTTTCGTCCAATTTAGCCCTCACAATTCTTGCGCATTTATATAGTCTATCGCTTGATACATTTACGAAAAAAACATTGAATTTTAAGTTTTGATAGATCGAAGAGCTAGCATTATCCCTTGATATTTACAGAATATTTGACTGTGAAAAGTACGATTTAAAACAAGATTTTTGCAATGAAGCATATTTAAGCAAGTAAATGTATCAAGAGTTATACTATATAAATGCGGAAAAATTGTGAAGGCGTTACAATTCTCTATAATTAGACAACTGTGTTTAAAGTTTCTAATTAAGCTTTTCTTAGAGTTAATCAGATGAAGATTCAAGAAAACAAAATTTCACAGAGAATTTTAAAGATCAGATTTAAAATATTTCATAAACAAAGAGACATGATTTTTTTTAGTATAAAAATATTTCCAGCACTAAAGTTTTGAGTATAAACTTAAATACCAATGGTTAGAATCTAATATAGAAATTGTATATTCATTCCTCTATTTATTTTTTAAATATTAATTTGTTGTATGACCACTTAATTCCCCATTATCCTGTATAATAGACGTTCTTACCTTTCTATAATTATTAAACAAGCTAAATTTTGCAATTTCGGTTTAAAATTAAAATAAAAAAAACGGTATTTCAAAAGACAAAAATGTTTCTTTATTTTTTAAGATATGTGGCGACTCATGAAATGAAAAAAGAAAAGCTTCATAGTGAACTGTTTACGTCTCACAAATGACGAAATTATGTTATTAAAGATCAAATTATAATAATTATTGCAAATAAATTTACAAAGAATCATTTTTTCAATGAAGCAAAACGTATGATCTGCCGGAAGGGGCTAAGTTACATTTAAAAAAATGAACACTCTGTTGTACAATATGGTAAGCAATGGATACAAATAAGCAAAGAAAACTTGGTACATAAAACAGTAGATGTGAATAGACCAATTTCATACGCACATTAATGATAAAAAAAGAAAACAAAAAAGCTGCAACAATAAAACTTTGAACTTTAATTACTCGCATTTTTTGTTTTGTCCCCTAACTCCATTCCTCTCCCAAGGCCTTCAATTCTCAGAAGTTTGTAACAGGCCCCCCTCCCCTCTTCTTCCCTGGTAAAAACAAGTGATTGACTGAAATGGAAAGCACAAAAATAAAAATAATGCATGGCACGTATTTTCTCATACTCTATTATTATCTATTTCAACTCAAAAAGTGAGTGGTGATTCGTTCGTAAAACAAAATATTTTTTAATTAATATATGACAAAAGTTGTCTTCAATTTGTCACATGGGGTTCTCTTACATTGTTCCCGTGTTTTACAAGTAAATGACGTGTCAGACACTGAACACATTAGATTATATACAATGAAGAAATGCGTAATCAACAATTTCATACTGAAGTGGCTGAACTAAGATGTGACACGTGATGGAGTTGTCTGGCTTTGATGAATGTCATGTATCTGCCATACTTCCTTAAAGAACAAATTACTTTACCTCTTAACACACAAAAAACATTTAAGCCTATTACAGGTGTATTGTATTTTTAATTTTTTGCGTTAAAAAAATATACCACATTACTTTTCTAAAATGACCGAAAAAAAAAATTCTAACTCCCTTTAAAAGTAGAGATTCTAGTGTTCTCAATTATTCATAAGCATATTGACAACATATCATCGATTGAATTACAAATATTTAATCTTTGATAATACATTGTATCTAAAGAGAAGGTTTTCCTTTCTTATAGATTAAATAAGACTGTTGCATTTCTCATAGGAAGAAAACCATCGTATTTTGTCTGTACATGTAAAATAATACATTTATGAGCTGTGCCTGTTTTTATAATTCCTTCTGCCTTAATTCTTGTGTTAATTTTTTATGAAGAATAAAAAATATGATTACATGACAAGCATTTATTTTATTTTATTTATTGCTATCGTTATTATTATTATTATTATTATTATTGTTTTTTTTTTTTTTTTTTTGTATTTCAGCACCGTTGAAGAATACATGAGTGGCAACTTATCAAAAGAAGTGAAATAATCTGTAACATCCATTGTAGATTTATCGCTCGAATTGTAGATTTATCGAAGAAAGGCATGCAAGTCTTTTTTGCAAATTGGATAATTTGTAAATTTTAATCTCCATATCTTTGCAATCTCAAATAATAATAATAATAATAATAATAATAATAATAATAATAATAAAATTAATAATAATAATAATAATAATAATAATAATAATAATAATAATAATAATAATAATAATAAATAACTCTTTATTTTTCACAAATCCTAGTCATCGTTTTCTAAATGATTACTACTTAAGACGTGCACTTCTACCAAACATTTAGAAATTTAACTGCTTAACCCTTGTTTAATTTATGAGGAGAATTACTTAAACACACTCCATACATTGTATGTCACATTAGCCTGCTTGTCCTAAGGTAGCTGTCGAATACGTAATCAATTTAACCCAGAAGTAAAAGATAGTTGGATCGTGTGCATAAATATTTATGAGACTGCCGATGTGGGGTGTCTGTCACTCCCCAGAAGAGGCTAATGCCTTCATTAGAACAAAGCAAGCGCCAGGTGAAATTTGACAGATAAATGACATTCATGTTTTGTATGCACCGCAACCCCGGTTTTGCACAGCTTCTTCATTTGATTATGCACCACTCAATACGGGTTAGGCAGGTCCCCGGCAATTCGAGATTTTTGTCTTTGTTGTGCATAATCGTGAAGAGCAAGTTATTGTGTGGGACAAAAGCCGGGTGTCTCTGTTGCTCTTCCATTATGATGCAAACGGGGGCGTTGGGTTGGAATGGAAGAAATTTTGTTTCCACGTGGATTTTGTAAAAACCCATTGATGCAATGGGTTTCTGTGAGTTTGAATTCGCTTCGGAATTAGCTTTCGCTAGAGTTTCGTGAGGCTGTAATTAGATTTTTAGTTGAAATGGCAATGAAAGAGTTTTAAATAAAATCTTCGCACAATGTTTTGTTCAAGTGATAGTTTTAAATAAAATAGTTATTTTTGATAGATACTATTTGTCTTATTGATACCATTCAGTTGTTTCAAATTTCGCACTGTGTTGCATTATTCTTTAAGAATAAATCTTAAAATGAAGATTATTGTTGAAAAAAACTGTATTGTATGTGATCTAAATCTGTTAATGAAAAAATTGTGCACTAAATCATACACATAATAATTTAATGAATATAATGTAAATGAAACTTATAAAAAATGTCATTTTTTCTGAAAATATATTTTTTTCAAAAAAAGTTCTTTTTTCATTTTTTTTTTTTTTTTAATTTCGAATAACTTATAGCATGGTTTAAAATGAAACATACATAAATAACTACGTTATAACACTCCAAGCGTCTAAAAAATGTAGATCTTGTGGCGAACTATATGATTATTGCAAGAAATGCGGCTTAAAACATTGCTTAAATTTCGAAAAACTTATTAAAACGTTTTTTAAAAAAGCCCAAACTACGTATGCATTTGTGAAAAACGACAAAACTACTCCATGACTTTCATTTCTTACTGGAAAATTTCTCTCAACCTGTCTTCGAAAATAAATAAAAATTTTTAAATGTTGCTTAAAACATCAAAAAAACGGCATGTTGCGTAACTTTCTAAAAATTTACCTATGAAATCCGAAGATTTTATGAGCCGTTTGTGCCCCCCACTGACACTTTTTCTGCACTAACCATAATTAGAAATGGAAATGAAGTTGTTTCCGCCTACTCTAGTTCAAGGTATATGTGAGCACAATAACCAAATTCCAAATAACTACGTACTACAACATTTTATGAATTGAAGCACAATCATTAGACAATAAAAGAAAAGGGTAAAATCTTAGCATTAAGCTCTTTTCATTATTATTACTCATTTTCACTAAATTTAGAATCATTTGATAGTGCGCGTTTTTACTGATACGTCAAAATTTTGTTACAAAATCACATCATAAAAAATTGAATGCGCAGATAATGTAATTTGAACTAGTTCATCATTCGGTTGTGTACTTCAAAATTAAATCGTTAGAGTACATCTAGTGGAATTAAAATATAAAGCTAAGATAGTATTCCTGTTATTTGACATCAATTGAATATGTTTAACTCCTGGCGGAAGAAAACATTTCACAAAACCAAAATTCGAAGAACAAAACTTAATATTAAAGCAATATAGCCTTGTTTAATAGCAGTTTATGTCTGTTTGTATATGTTGATGAACTAAACTTATGGTAAAATTTCGCACTTAAAATTGGTTTTACTTAATTTTAAGAAATAGATAAAAGTGCAATAAAATCATATCCTGAAGAACTTAATTCGTCAAATAGTATAATAGCTCAGCAATGCTTGATTTTCCTTAAATTCATAATATTTAATATTTATTGATATTAATTGTAGAAACTCGGTTCCAATTAATTTTCTGAGAAAAAACCATACAGCCCAGTTTAACAGAAATTTGTGTCGGTTTATATATTTTGATGAGTTAAACTTGCGGTTAAGTTTTAGACGTAAGACTGGTTTTACAAAATTTCAAGAAAGAGATAAAGTGCAATACAATCATATCCCAAAGAACTTAATGAGTGTAACAATATAACAGTTCCGCATTGCTTGATTTAGCTTAACATTATAATATTAAATATATATTTATTATTCCTATAGAAACTCAGTCTCGAATAATTTCTTCTGGGAATAAAACCATACAGCCTAACTTAATAGCAATTTATGTCAGTATGTACATTTTGATGAGTTAAACTTATGGTAAAATTTTACTTAAGATTGGTTTTACTAAACTTTAATAAGGAGAAAAAGTGCAATAAAATCATATCCTGATGATGTTAATGAGAAAATATTATAAGAGCTCAGCATTGCTCCATTTTGCTTAACTTCGTGATTTTTAAGATACGTTTCTTTTAACTTTACACAGTAAAAAATTAATGTTATTTTTACCGTATGATACATCTAGTTTTACAGTAATATACTGTAAAAATGCTAATTTAACAGTTTATAACCGTGCATTTTACGGTTTTAAATTGGAACCTCTGTATCAAGTATTATACTGTTGTTTTTACAGTATACTACAACTAAATTTTACAGCAATAAACTACAAAATTTCTAACTTTACAGTAAAAAACTAAAATTGCTAGTTTTACAGTTTATTACCGTGCATTTTTACAGTTTTAAATTTGAACCTCGACTGCCAACATTATATTATTAAAACAACAGTTCATTTTTTGCAGTGTAGAAACTCGGTTCCAACTGTTTTCTTCTGAGAAAGAAAAAGTCAGAAGAAAATCGTCTCCAGACTCTAACTTTTTTAATATTATCGATTCAGTCCTCGGATGAGCACATCACTGTCTTTATCTGGACTACGGCCGGCTGGTCTCCTACTGATCTGAAAGCCTCACGTTCCACTTGTGTCCTCGCCCACCCCATAACCTCCCCTCGAGTCATCATCTTTAGTTATTGGCCACTACAGACTGGTGAGATGTGGAGAGGGATAACTGACAGCAAACAAAAGTCACTTGCATCACTTCCCAAAAGAGTATGGCTGCAGCTCACATTTATCGCATGGTATTGTCTAGACACAGAATGGTTCAATGGCTTTCCATAATTCACTGTCCGATTTGTAGATAGCTGCGTTATCGAAACGATGTATCCTTGCTTTCTCTCTCTTTTTTTCCCCTCTCTCTGTCTGGAAGCATGTGTCCGTTTTGAAGAGCAACCCGGCCTTGTCTCTGCTTTGACCCCTATATCTCAAATCAGCCACAATGGATTAAGTTGTTTAAGGAAATGCCGCATACTCCATCAAAACTAATAAACAATTGTTTCAATGTAATCTAGGATATAACGTGACAAAAAACAGTATTTTTTTATTGTATAGTAAAATAAAATAAAACCATTTTCCAAAAAAATTAGCAAAATGAGTAGAGTATTTTTATAAAACAATGTAAAGATTGGAAACAATATTCAATACTTTAAAATGTAGATATAAAGCTGAAGCATAAGGTATATCTACATAATATTAATATACAATAGAACTTCTCAATTTAAGGTTTAATAGTGAAAGCTAATAGTATTCAGAATTATTGAAATTCAAAACAATATTAGGTACTTTAAAATTTCAGTAATAGCAAAGTTTTGCAATTTACAGAAATTATTTTAAAGTAATTTATCACATGCATTTGTTCAATGTCATGTCACTTACAATGCAATGCAAAGTAAATTACAATTCGTGTTTGCAATTCAAGTCCCCATTAAAAGCTGGTGTTGAACTAACACTATTCATCGGCGCCAAGCCTACATAAGTATATTGCTGGCCTGAAAAACTTGCATGCAGATTTCAGGAATAGTTTTAAAGTGCATCCTGCTTACATTACATTGTGACTGATACAGATAGATTAGCTCATAAAAAGGACGAAACTGCAGTCTCTGGATGTCGTAACCGGGCTGCCGTTATGTGCTTGTAAACTACATGAGCCGTTTATTTTAGAAGGGGTGCAAATCTATTTATTGAAAAAAAAGAAAAAAAAATGGTAATTATCAATAAAATATGGTGCTATATTTTAGGGATGCACCGATTAATCGGCAGTGCCGATTAATCGGCCATAATCGGCCACTTGGCCGATTATTAATAATCGGCAAAATTATACCGATTAATCGGAGGAAAAAATATTTTTTAATTATTATATTTTAAAGCATATCTTCACCAAGAAACTTTGATGAATAATTTTATCAACAGAAAATAAATTTAATTATCTGAAATTTTTACTAAAACATGTAGTATGAGGTGTAAGAGTGTAGGGTAAAAACAAAACAAATAGTTTTCATATAGTGCTTAAAACTGAATGGAATATTAAAAGATTACTCTCACAGCTTATATTCATATGGTACTATTAGAAATAATTGTACTTTTGAACTTTTAAATTGGGATACGAAAACATAAGCATTTCATTTTATTTATAATCAGTCAAATTTTCGCAATCAACAAGCAGAAAAATATGTGTTAAATAAAATTTCTTTAAGTATGCCATGAGGCTGCGAAGAACAAATTTATAAACTAGAAATAAATAATTTCCTGCAAACATAAGTATTACATGTAGTACGAAAATGTACTGAGTAAAAATAAAGAAATAATAATTCAAAGAATGAAATATAAAAAAATAATCCTCACATTTGATATGCATTTTTTAACAATTTAAATTTCCTCTTTTAAATAAATGTACACCTATTAACAACGTTGCAACATTTTTCATGAGTCGATACTTTTCTCTTTGGCGTAATGCTTTTAGGTAACCTCTCAGTTTCGCAAAGAGTATAAAAGTTTTGAATTAAATGCCTACTAATATAATAGGAAAATAAAGTCTAAATTAAAAGCACTCCTAAATCAGATCGCCAACTTTTTTCTTTTTTTTAAAAATTTCGTGTCAAGTTGACGTAATTAATAATATGTTAATGCAAATTTTCTAACAATATGAAATTTTGTTCAAAAAATTGGATAAATTTCGAAATTATTTCAGCAAAACTAGGAAAACGAAAATAAATTAAATTTTCTCTGGAAGATAAAGTAGTAACTATTTCCAAAACTCGAATTGTAAAAGAAAGAAAAAAAAGCAGTGATTGTGAAATTTGTAGTATTGAAAATGATCCCTTATGAGCATTAATCGGCAGGGCCGATTAATCGGTCGATTATCAAATGCCGATTAATCGGTAATCGGTAATCGGCCAATTCGCTTATCGGTGCATCCCTACTATATTTCTATCTGTAGCAATTTAGAGCAAAAAAAAAACAAACAGAACCCTAACACATATGGGAGAAAGGAGTTTGAACTCTTCTTTAATAAAACTGAATGCTAAAAAGATTTGAATTAGATGTCTAGCAATAACAAAAAACGAACTTGCTCCACTTACAAAATAAATGGCTCATTTTTGTACAAAAAAGGAAAGAAAATTTGAAAAAAAAAAACGTAACATTTCAAACAAGCTCAAAATATTTTTTTAATGAAATTTAAATTTATTTACCGACAGGTCGGCTATATATTTTTCAAAACTCGAAGTAGTTTACAATATTTTAATAGATAAGTACCCTTTGTTCTTGAAGATAAATTTCTAGGCTTTAATAATTCCAAAACACACCATTAAATTCAATTCGCATTAAAGCAATTCGGCATCACTCCAACAATTTTCCTGTTTAAAGAATATTAAGTAGCGTTGAAAATTTCATTGGAGTGACTTTAGACTTCGCTAACAACACTTAAGACTAAAATACATTAGTGCAGCTCCGAACTAAAGCATTGTTAATTTTCCTAAATAACAACAATTAACTTAACGAACCTCTCATTACAAACTTACATATACCTTCGGTGTACTCGTAAATAAAGAACAGAATTTATTTTGACAATTTTCTACATCATGATTCGTAGAAATGCTATGTGTTTTTAATTATTACTTTTTTATGAATGAATTATAACTCCTAGTCTCATTAAGAAAAGTAAAAGTCACTCAGTTGCGTGTGTATTACGCCTCTTCAAATCTGAATTTTCCTTAGTTGCGTTAATTAGTTGGTTGTTACCACAGGTAATCAAGCTCAGCTGTGTTTCCTGTTCCTCTATTAAAGACATATAGGTCTAAGGATGTTTCCTACCGTCATTAATAATTGCTTTTGAAGTAGGGTGAAATTAAACGTCCATGTTATGAAGCGAAAAATAGCTCTTATCCAATTTATCTCGAGAGATCGGCAATTCAGGCAAGAAGATAAAAGCTTGACTGCTTAGTTTGAAACTTAGCTATGGAACATAAAAATATCATTAAGGTTTGTTTAAAATCAGGAATAAGATTGAGGACTTTTTTTTTAACTTTTTCCTCAAAACTTTATTGCACGATTTAGAACTTTGCTCATAATGTAGAGGGGCAAAAGGAATATGATTATTCTGCATAAGATTATCGCAAAATATTAAAAGTTAATCTTAATTTGATGACTAATTTTGTTCTAAAGCAAGATATACCAATAAGGAATTCTACAATTTTTGTTTAAAATCCCCGTACGTGACTAAACATATAGAGGAATTGTATATGAAAATTTTATACTAATTATAAGTTTCAACTTTGTGAAAGCTTCGCGAAATTCATCATTATTTCAATGAATTTTTCTTTCGCGACCGAGTAGATCTCGGAAAAAAATATTGCCTGCGCATATGTTACCGAAATGAAAAGTGATAAAATGAGCTTTTTGCTAAAATATAATTAAAGTGAAAAACCTGCATAAATAAAGCCCAAATTATCATGAAAACACAGCAAATGCCTATTTCAAGGCTACTATGGCGGCTCTTCATCAGTGCAAAAAGCTCAGCACATAACGAGAAAGTCGTGAGAGAATTCACTCATGAAGAGGCTCTCCATTGTAGCCTTGAAATAGCTATCCGTGATAATTTGTGCTGTATTTGTGCTGACTTTTCACTTTAATTATATACGTTACCTACTTTTCCCTCACCAGCAGTTTAGTTTCAAAAAAGTACCACTATTGTAGCAATAAAGTTTGATCCATTTATAGCATGTTTACCTTTGCCAAAATTGACACTATGTGAAACAAAATAATTGTTGCATGTAAACACAGTTGGAATATTTACATTCTAATCAAATAATGCATTTGTTTTTGAAAAGAAATATCTTTAAAAAACTTTAGAGATCCTCAGGTTTTTGCCAGAATTCGTTGAGCGTAGTCATTTAGAAAACCTACCACATGTTTCCATCCCACTGCAAAACACTTTGTCACTATTGTTTAAATAAAAGTATTGCTTGATATTTTATTACACGCGAAAGATGACGGAAATATCACTAATTAAAAACAAAGAAACAAATCAAATGAACGCAAAGAGGTTGTTTAGCTATCTTGATTCCCAATGCGCTTCTTTAGAAATAATTGAATCAGAAACATCAATCTTTAGCGTGTTGCTTCTTTTCCGTAATTTGCCTTTCGTTTTTCACTTAAGCTCTTTCAACAGCCACACACGGCAATTAACATGTATTTTTCTTCAGGTTTTTGCAGATGTTGCTTAATTATATCTCATTAAAAGTTCTAGCTCGAGTAAAGTGTAGTGCGAAAAAGTACTTTCATTTGCATTACAAATGCTACGGTGTTGCTACCATCAAGTTCATTCGTTGATTTACTTCCTAGTTCGTACTCATAAATACAGTGTGCGGAGGTCTTAAAATAAACTTCGAGAAAATGTTTTGTGAATAATAGCGATAAATTACAGCTTAGCTTTTTGTCAGAAAGATGTTTATTTATCTAATACATACGAAACGGAAATTTGTTTTCAGTATGCACTTGCTAATAAAATCTTTTTGAAAGAAAAATTTCAAATCAGCAGCACTGTAAAAGAGGAACTGTTGTTTTTACAGTATAATACTGGCAGCCGAGGTTCCAATTTAAAACTGTAAAATACACAGTTAATAAACTGTAAAACTAACAATTTTACAGTTTTTTTACTGTAAAGTTAGAAATTTTACAGTTTTTTACTGTAAAGTTAGAAAATTTATAGTTTATTGCCGTAAAATTTATCAATATTGTACAGAAAAGCAACAGCATAATACTGGCAGCCAAGTTTCCAGTTTAAAACTGTAAAATGCGTGGTAATAAACTGTAAAATTATCAATTTTACAGTTAATTACTGTAAAATAAGAAATTTTTACAGTTTTTTGCTATAAAACTAACTGTATTATACTGTAAAAACAGCATTCATTTTTTTACCGTGAAGTCGGAAAATATTTTCATGCGGAGTTTTATTATTGCGCAATAGAGTACTGAAGGCTTTTACACGAAATACGTTTAAGTACCTAACATATTCTTCATACCTTCTTATAAACTCAGGAAGAAAAATTCTTTTTAAATAAACTTCTAAATGACACTGTAAAAAAAATGTAAAACCTAACTCCATAAATACTTCATACAGTGCCACTGTTATGAAGTAACTTACCCGATATATATGGTGTAAAGTAACGCATCACTTGTGGATTGTTACACCATTAGTGTAGTACACTATTGTAATGCAACTATAGCATAACGTTTCACCAATTTCTGTGTGGAATGCTGCGCCAGAAGTCTCTGTCAAAAGAATTGAAAAGAAAAATTGCATCCCTCAGGTTCGAAGACTACTTTCAATTATTCGTTTGTTTATTTTTTATCAGGTTCATGCTTTCCCACTAACAATCAAAGCTACACAAATTCGTAACTTATATTCTTTCACACGATAGGATCGAACCCCAAACCGCGAACTTACTGCGTGCAGAGAGCTCTCAAAGCAAGCGCGTTTTACCACTCGGCCGTTAAGAGACATTGTGGTTACGCTCATAAGACTTTAAGAACTCTTCGCCGATGTTTTTCTTAACGCATGCGCTCTGAATAGTATCCCAGTAGTTTTAACGTTTGGAGTAACTTTACACAGGCTGCGTGAAACTTTCCTGCAACAGTTAGAGTTTTCTTAAAATCAGAACAACTTACTCCAGAAGTTGTGTAACCCATTAACAATTGGACAAGTGGATAAATTTGATATGTGACAATTTTTGAAACTTACTTTGTACCATGGATGAATGTGATAAGTCCATCAGTATCATGTCTCCTTAGTCACAGAAATGGTTGGTACCTAAGAATTGACCCCCGTTTTACCCGTTGAGAAAAATCCATTAAAAAAATAACACAACATTTTTTATTTATTTATTTATTTTATTTATTTATTTATTTTATTTATTTATTTTATTTATTTATTTTTTTTTATTTATTTATTTTCTTTTTTTTTTTTTTTTGGAAGCTTTTTCTAGAAATTTAAAAAGTTGTCACATATCACCTTTATCCACTTGCCGCTTGAATTGTAATCTTACACAATTTTTTACAGTGTATGTTTGGAATATGAATATATATATATATTTGAATCCAAGAGATATGAGGGACCTTTCATGTTAGTATGGAGACCGTGGCGGCTGAAAGGTTAAGTTCATATACTTATGCACTTAAAAACATGTACTCTTTTTCTGCTTTATAAAAAAGCTTACATGCCTCTGAGTAAGATTTATTGTTTATGTATTTATAATTTATAAAGTAGTCCACTTTCTTTTAATAAATAAAATGTATTCCTAAATGTGACTTTTAAAATGTATAGAAAAAATTCTTTGAAAGCTAAATAGGAGCAATTCATAAGTTTATAAAGTTTCAAACTAGAAGTCAGTAGTTACAATTTATACTTTCATATATGCACTATGATTTATATCTTTCATATTAACCTTAATAATTTCATATGATTTTGCAGTCTCTTTTACATTTTTTGCAAAATATTTACCGTAAAAAAGTACTAAAAACGCTTTGAGTATATAAACTGCATATTTTTTCTGAGTTTTGGTAGAAATAGTAGAGGAATTCTTTAAGGTTTAAGATCTACGTAAAAATCAATATTAGTTAACTGGCATTTTGATAAAAAGCATTTGTTTAAAAATGAATGTATCAAAAAGCACTAAGTAAATTAATATGGTCTATAATTAAAAGGAAGTTATGTGCATGATTCAGAAATATGATGGAAATTTGTGTAAAGATAGAAAGTTTTCCGATATTTTAGTCGACATAACTGAATAGAAGTAATTTGTCAGCTATGTATGATGTATGGACATCATTATTAGATCTGCGAGAAAGTCTATAGAAGCTTTGGCACTTATCATTCTTCTTTTAGGGTTAGAGAAATATATGGCTATAAGGAAAACGTGGGACACTATTATTATTTTACAATCCTAATAGGAGGGTAGTGGAAGATAATGACTATTAAATAAAAATGCATAACGAAAATAAAATTATTCATAAAAATGCATAACGAAAATAAAATTATTCATAAAAATGCATAACGAAAATAAAATTATTCATAAAAATGCATTGGTCAGTAAATTTAAGTTGGAAAGGGGTTTGTTTAGCAAGAAATGTGAAAAAATTAGCTCTTACTTTGTAATGCAGTACAACATAGCACTCGCGGACACACACGCACATACACACCAGGGTTGCCAGACGTCCCGGATTTCAAGGGACAGTCCCGTTTTTTGAAATATTGTCCCGCGTCCCGGGAAACCTCGATACGGGACGGCTAAAGTCCCGTATTCTGACTAGAAGCATCATTTTACAAAACGAAACATTATTTTCAGAAAAAAAATGAAGTAAAACAAAAAATGTGAAATAAAGTAATAAGAAAATTGATTGAATTATAGTATTTTCCTGTTCTGATGTAATGTTAGTGTTCTATTCATTTAGAGTAGAAATTATTGTGATAATCAATTCAACAAAAGTTCGTTGTAAAAGTGGTGTATCTCCTTGTAGATTATTTTACTATGCCTTATTATAAAAAAGAATTTCTCAATTTTTCAATTATGAAAGAAATATATGTGTTCAGCTACTATTAGTCACCAGATTTTTTGAATCAATCAATTTCAATCTTTTGAAATTTGCTTCGCTTCGCTTTTGTACTAAAAGATGAAACTAAATGTTATTCCATTTAGCAAAAAAATACGTGTTTTAAAAACATAAAGATACTTAATTTTTGCAATGAGCGATAGAAATATAAATTACAGCGAGCTGCATGGCAACCTAAAGACCATCAAAACTTAAAAATTATTATTGCAGCAGTAAAATCAAGTACTACCAAGTATGATTTAAAAAAAAGGAATTTTCCGACATTATATAAGAATAATTTTTATGTTATAATATTGACAAAACTGTACAGTTTTTCCCCAAAAGAAATTGAACATTGATTTATTTATTTGTTTTAGGTTAACTTCTTATCGTGAGTCAGGGGTCAATCTTGAGAGAAATTAGGTCCGTTAACCCTTTAAGCGGTCAATTATTTTACCAGAAATGCTTCCAAAAAAGGCATATTTTTTTATTGCATATAGTTAAGTACCATACTTAACAGAATAAGAATATCAAGAATTTTTAATTTTTTTTTTTCGTTTTCAATGCTTTTACAATATTTTTTATTTTACAATTTTGGTCACAAAATCCCGAAATATTTGCTTTTTTCAAGTACATTCTGCATGCAGTAATGAATGGTTTACAAATTATGCAAAAATTTCTCTCACACTTAGGGGAAGACCGCCTATATTGGACCACTGCTTAAATTGGACCTCGGGCTTAAAATCTAGTACATAAACCTGTGCTACACTTTAACAGTAGAAATATAAAATTTTAGGAATAAAATCAATGTGTATGAAGTTTCACCAGTCTTCGAACTGCGTAGCGTGAGTTACGGCATGAGTTATGTTGGAAACGCGTAAAATCTTATTTTGCGGACTTGTACCTAGTAAGATAGTACTAAAACTTGTAAGCTGAGGTAAACTGATGTTATAGCATGATAATCTGTATTTAATAAGGATCACATCGATGTATTTACATGCGCGATTGTGGTAATTTTTGTCAGAGCAATGAGCTGAAGAATAAAAAATGACGTGTTTTTCTTTATTGGACCGAAAAAATTTTCCTATATTGGACCGATGGTCCAATTTAAAAATATGATTTAAAGCAAACTTTTTGTTAATTGTAACATTAAATAAGTGACTCATCTGATTTAATAGCGTAGTTAAGATTATTTTAAGCATACTTTAACACCTATTCACGATATTCATTTTTTTTATCAAGCACATTTTCTAGAAGCTGCAAATTCTTGAAATATTTGTTTTTTTTTTCTCTTTTTCCATTAAGTTGCAGTTTCAGGTTGTTAAACATAGTTATTAATTTAACTAAAATTTATGCTGGTTTACCGAGGAAAAAAATGAAATTCTTCTATTTGTTCGAAAAGATTTCAAAAAGAAACAATTAATATTCTACTAAAATGTTCAATTTAAATGAAACCGGTTTTTTCACTGTCCAAAAGCCCCAAAATATATTGACGTTTTCAGGTAAAAGCCAGTTTGGAGCAGTGATGTGTGGTGAACGTGTTAGAAACACACTTGCTAGTTGCTGCATGAGTGCAACAGAATTGCTACACCCCCTCCCTCCCCATGCTTATTTTTAAAAGAATACGCTCCATGTATGTGCTTATCGTAAAAGCACCCTCTGGCGAGCAATATGCTTGTTCAAAAAAAGGTTGGATCACAAACGATAACTCACACAATTGATACAATATTTCATCAAAACCGTTAAACCAAGAGCATAGATGCAATAAACTTGGCTAACAAGAGCGATATAATAATGCTTTCTCTTTAAGCACACCATGCAAGATGTTATCTTTTTCCAACCTCTGTCTACATATTTTAATCGAGCGTGTGATACATGGATGTGAGACCATTCAATGAGATCCATTACCCAATATCGAATAGAAGAACTGTTTGGTAACTCTTATGGGTAAACCTCAATCAAGGCCATGGCAAATGCTGTGAGTTGATTCTAAAGAACAGGAGTTTGGCCTGTTAATCGACATGTGTTTAGTGGCATTGACTTGGCTGGAGCAGAGTTCGAGGTAAGTAGTCCAGATAAAACTACTCAAAGTGAGCAGGCTACATCTTCGGTGTAAGTTGTACTGTTGTGCACCGTGTACAAGAACTTGCTACGACTTAAATTAGTACAAGCTCTGCATAATCAGCGGATAGTTCTCATCAAAGCATGATTGTCAACTTCAACTATAATTTTGTAAAGGCCAGGCTCACATATCAATTTACCTAAAAAATAGAAAGAACAAAAAGGAAGGCTATCTCAGAAATCATTCTAACGTCGTATGAAAGAAGCAGAGAACAGAATAAGTCATACAAGAATAAGCAAGAAAGTGCACAAAATAATTGTTATTGCAATATTTGCCATAGAGATGAAGCGCAAAACATGATTAAATGCATGAAATGCCATCGGCGAGTCTATCAACACTGCCTAAATGAGGCCGAAGCAAAAGAAATTTTACTACAAATCCTGGAAAAAAAGATGTATAGTTCAAATATAAATTATTCTATGATTTCCTGGTACGGTCCAATTTAGGAAGCGCATGGTTCAATATAGGCGCATATATTCCTAAATTGGGCTTTTGCGATTTTTTGTAAGATAATTTAAAAAAAAATAATTTCCATAGTTTTAGAAAATGTAAGCTCCTAGGGCGGTTCCTGATTAAATTTATCTTACGATGCCCTATTTTGTATTTTTGTTTTGCTTCACATTGAGCGATACAGGCCTCCTGTTCTTAGGGGGTCCAATATAGGCGGTCTTCCCCTACTGTGAATTTTGAGGTTTACAATTTTCCGAACAGTTCAAGAAAACCAGAAAAGGAAATCTAAAAATATCGATGCCCGTACGCCGTACGGGCAAAACAGATGAGGCCAATTTCGGGTAGCACGTACACCGTACGGGCAAACCGCTTAAAGGGTTAAAGGACCCTTCACAAAATTCAGGCACTCAAAAAAGGACCCTTCACAAAATTCAGTCACTCAAAAAAGGACCCTTCACAAAATTCAGAAACTCAAAAAAGGATTCTTCACAAAATTTAGTCACTCAAAAATGGACCTTTCACAAAATCCCACACTCAAAACTGACTCTTCACAGAAATCCGAGTTTATGGAACGATGGGGAATATTTTTGCCGTAACTATTTTTCACAAAATTAGGAGTTAGTTTTCACAAAATTCTGAACTATTTTTCAAAAAATTCTAAAAACAAGACCTTGGTCAAATATCCTGGATTGACCCCTGGAGTCAAGTAGTAATTTTTAATTCTATGCCTACTAAATTGTAATCAAATTTTTTTAAATGATTCATCAAAATTATTTTGCATTCAAATTTCCCCATTGGTACGTCTAGCTTTTTTAAAAAGTTCATAATAAACATTAGTCATCAGTAGAAGCGACTATTATATCTTTCACGCCAAGACAGGCCCGTCATTTGGGACATCAGGAATGGCCTCCGCCTGGTTTTGGGAAATTAATGTTTTTACATATAAGTAGGCGTGACTTTTGCTTTTTTTGTGCAATTTACATTAAAATTTCGTATAATTTAACTTTTTACCCCCCACCCAGCAAAATTTGAAATGATTTGCGTCAGGAATAGGGGGTTAATAAGAGGGAAATACGAATTTTCACAATAATTAGTGTTAAACGTTTCCTACTAATATTCATGCCGAAAAATAACTATGCAATGGTAAAATATGTTTATTCATGATCATTGTGTATTTTTTTCTTCATTTATATTTGAGAAACGTTTAACCCATTAATGCCTGACATTTTATTTTTCAACGATACTTTGTATACTGGTTACAAATAGTGTTTAATGGACAGGAAAAATAGTAAAAAAATTATCATGTAAAAAATAAATTTTTTATTTAAGAAAGAAAAATCGTCCCTAAAAAGGGACGCTAGGCACCAGAGGGTACATACTTTTTTACCAAAATTTTTTTTTTGCCTACGATGTAATATTGAAAATGACAATTTATAAGAAGAAATAAAAGCAGCAATTAACATAAACTGGGAAGTAGATTCAGAGAACAAGGAAATATTGGTGTTGTTGAGTATGAAAGTCAGCAAAACATTTGTTCTGCAAATCTACGTATTGCATTTGCTGCATTCCGATAAGGTCTTTTACTTCAATGGGTACATCTTACCTGAGTCTTATTTAAAGCAATATAACAACTAGCCCCATAATACCTAACTCAACTCTCTTGAGCTCAATGCATGTTGTACAGCAGCTTCTAAAATAAAAATGAAGAGCGGCTACCACCATTTTTTAGAGTGGATCAAAAACCGGTAGTTCCCGATATTTGATGCATGGGATCTTTTTTCCTATGCAACGTTTGTATTGAGCAACCATATATATTTGGTTCATCAATTTCAATTACTTTCTTTTCGCTATTGGACAATCGATACTTAACTCGCCTTTACAATAGGATAAACTCCATGAAGATTCGATGCAATAGTTATAACATTGCTATTATTCCACCGAACCAACGTAATATTATTTTACCTGTCATCGACATTTATTCAAAACTTCCTCTCTTTTCTTTTTTGAACAACGTAACTTTAGTTCATGAGCATTTTTTAATCCGATTCTTGCACAAAACCTTGCTGAGACAAATAATCACGTAGGAGCGCAAGAGAAGTGAATAAATTCTCACAGTAGAGATCAAAATTGGCATGCTCAGGGAATTCTGAAATTAAATCTGCAACCCCCCCCCCTTTCCCAAACAACAGACACATATGCAATCCTTGAATTCTTCATCAAGGTGAAATGCTAAGCTTCTGAAACAGCTTAGGGCTTCTTCCCCCCAACAGTCAGACTAAACAATAATAAACACCTAAATGCATAATGGAAAAGTAATTAAATACAACGAATAATTAGTGTTTTAAAGAATTACATTTTTGAAATAGCTTTCTTTCAAAATTTACCTTGAGTATTTTTTGTAATTAAAAAAAAGAAGAGAAAATATTTAAGAACATTGTATAATTAAGTTTATATATATTAATTAATTTAATTTAATTAGATTTTGAAAATAAAATAAGTTTTAAAAATGACAATTATTATCAGTTTTTCAGTCTAAAAACATTTACTAACTTCTTTTGATATAAATTATAGATTTTAAGCAAGAAATCAGCAACGGTTAAACAATGCAGCCTTTGGTGCCTAGCGTCCCTTTTTAGGGACGTTCTTAAATTGCTATAAAATCGTAAAAAAATTTAAAATTTACAAAATTGCAAAAAAAGGTAAACTAAAACATCGATCAAAGTAGCACATATATCAAACACAGATAGATTTACTTGTTAATAACTTTAAAAACTTAGCTTTTTGTTCTTGAGATTGTGAACGATGTAATTTTTGATAAAGATCATAATCAAATGGCTACAGATCATACTTTACAGCGGTTATGTGCTGAAATCTGTTAATACAGAATTGAAGCAATACCAAAGTAATAATTGAACATAATTATTTGGTTGAAATGTTCATGTTTGGAAAATTCAGACACACTATTTGGACCGTCCCTAAAAAGGGACGCTAGGCATTAATGGGTTAATATTAAAGTCAAGGTTGTAAAAACTCAACCTTTAGGTTTCATCTCTCAACCCCGTCCCGTATTTACAGTTCTTAAATCTGGCTACCCTGATACACACACAAACCTACACTGCAAAAACGAACTGCTGTTTTTACAGTATAATACTGGCAGCCGATGCTCCAATTTAAAACTGTCAAAAGCACAATAATAAATTATAAAACTAGCAATTTAACAGTTTTTTACTGCAAAGTTAGAAATTTTACAGTTTATTGCCGTAAAATTTAGCTGTATTGTACTGTAAAAACAACAGTATAATACAGGCAGCAGAGGTTCCAGTTTAAAACTATAAAATTCACGGTAATAAACAGTAAGATTAGCAATTTTACAGTTTATTACAGCAAAATTGGCAATTTTACAGTTCAGTACTGTAAATTAGGAATTTTATATTTTATTACTGTAAAATTAGCAATTTTTGCAGTTTATCACTATAAAATTAGCTGCATTATACTGTAAAAACAACATTCATTTTTTACAGTGTAATAGCAACAGTTGAACTAAGAGTCACAGATTTATCAAAATATAATTAGAAAATATATTAATTGCAAAACGAAAAACCTACTTTTTAAGGTGTTTTTTATACGTAAGCAGGCTAATAATGAGAGCTGAGCTGGTTATAAGAGTACTAGCCTGCTTTATGGTTTTGAGTTCGAATCACAACCAAGGAATAGGTGGCATTGATCACTGTACAATATATTCAGATCAGTGTACAGGCATAATTTTAAATTATTGAACAATAGTAAATTTTACAATAACAATAATATAATATAACTTCACAATATTAAAGCAATATTTAATAATCAAATCAGTTATTAAACCCATATTTTGATCGGTTTCAAGTTTAAACGATATCATATTTCGTTGCCAAAGCTAATTATCTAAATCAGGGCTTCCCAAACTTTTTAAGCAGCGGACCCCTTTCATGAATCAAAGTTCGGAGCGGACCCCTGTCGTTAGAGAAAGTGCAAAGATAATTTTTGTTCGTAGTGAATTGAACTTTAAACAAATCAACTAGTAGCATATATAGGATTTTCCTCCAGTGGGAGATTCTCACAATGTGAAGATTGTTTGCCCCCCATACCCCCGCTCCCCTCAAAGTATAAATGAAGTTGAAAATTTAACTTAAACCAGACCTGGGCTAGATTTCTTGACGGTTACTTTTGCGGGAGAAAAACAAATTATGGCGCATTTTGCCCGTAATCTCAATTTTACAGTCATAAATATTCAAATTTATCTTTTGTCAGTAAAAATAAGTTCATATTTACTAATATATCTTTCGTAACAAAGACCGTAAGTTAAACTGCACTTTTACATTTGTAATATGAACCTGGTTTAAATACATAAATTTTTGTATACTGTACCTTAAAAAAAAAAAAAAAAAAGAAAAAAAAAAAAAAACGCAATTTTATACGATTTGTGGCGATGTTAGAGCAGTTTTTGGGGCACCTACCTCCAGAAAATTTTAACATTTTAAGCGTTAAAAACGCGCCAGTGGGCCTTTTTTTAGACATATTAGGAGGAGCAATAGGTCCAAGACAGCACATCAGGCAATTTTTCAAAATCCTTGCTTTAAAAATTCTCTTTTAAAAGATCTTTTTGTTAACAATTACATTAAATGAGGTATGGGGATAATATGCCAGATTTTTTTTTATATTTTTAATTGAAGTTTCAATGAATAATTTCTTGCAATTTGCTAAATTACAGCTTTTCAAACGCACTTTTAGAGTTTGGTTATGTTAGGAAAGAGGGATATTCGTGCGCTCCACAAATTTTTTAGAAATGGAAGCGTTATAAACGTAGGAATCTGCCATTTGGGTAACGATAGGGTGCAAGGAAAGATCCCTGGATATTTTAAAAAATTAAAATTTACAATTTCAAACGCAGACTAACCCTGATGATATTAAGGAAAGTGGAGGTCAGTAACTGTTCCCCAGAATTTTTTCGAAATTATAGTTGTAAGAGCACTAATCCATACGATCAACGGTGAATTCATGTGGGAGTGAAGTTTCTGGGACCGTCTCTGGTAAAGTTCTTGAAATTGAGGTCGTAAAATCTTGGAAGGTAGTTTCCAAGGCTTAGCCTGAAGTTGTGTCAATCAAATATCCATATTAACATGTCTATCAAATATTCATATAAACATGATGACAGACAGTACGATTTTGTCAGAGCAGAAAACGGTTTGATCGCATGATCTTGCAGCAACATGTCTCAAAATATTGAGTATGGCATAAAGGACAACTGCATATTTCGAAAAGGAAAACTCTGGTTTTCAAAAGCAAGAAAGTAATTTTAAAGCTTTAAATCCCTTCTTTTTTTCTCGTGATTCACGGCGGACCCCCGACTAAAGCTCGGCGGACCCCGAAGGGGTCCGCGGACCACAGTTTGGCAAGCCCTGATCTAAATAAATTAAAACTCATTTGAAACTGTTCCAAAAAGTGTGTTTCAAAGAGTTTTAAAAAGACGGAAAAGTGTATGTGTTCAAAAAGGGTCCAAATATATGCAGTGTATATATTGATGAATTGTACTCCAGTCAAAAGAAATCTGCCCTACATTCTCAAAACTAAACTTTCTTGTGGGGGTGATTGTTCCCTCGATAGATGGAAGCTCTCTCACCTCTGCACATGAGCACAATGAAGTATTTCCGAAGAAAGACTAACACACAAGCAATTCATTTGAAAATGATTTTTGTTTATAGTTTACATAAAAAATAAAATAAAATAAAATAAAATAAAGGTAATATTCACATGAAATATAAGAGAAGTTATAAATAAATGGTTTTAGTGGAATGAATGAACATCCATTATACAATGCTAAATGATGAAACCTTTAAAAAAATTGAGAAGTGTACAGAATTAAGTCCACTAGTGTATAGACAGTAACTATTATTTCTGAACTAAGAATATGCTAAGAAGTTAAAACTTGCTGCTTCCTATTGCTTAAGCAGCAAGCTGATTACACGATAATTCCTCTCCTTAATTGAGATTATTTATTATCAGTGTTGTTTTCATAAGAGTTGTGATTGAGCAAAATTATTAAAATAAGCCTTCCTCGTAGTAAATAAAAGAAAACACGACAAGACAACTATGATTTTCTTATAAGATCTTGTCTATAGGTTGGACGGATATTCTTGAAACCTCATGACATATTTTAAGATGAATAAAATATTCCTCAAAATTCTCGATGCATGAATATTTAATTCATTACTGTAGAAATCACTTGATTTTCATCCAGCAAAATCAACATTAGAATCCACAATCTTTCATACTTAACAATCATGATTTATTCAAATGATTCATCAAAGGAATTAACAGACGGAATGTTTTAAATTCATCTTCTGTAGTAAGTTAGTGCAATGACTTGGAGCTTGCGGGAGTGGATTTTGATACCAAATGTACAAGCCATGACTAGATTGAATTAATTACATACAAGAATCTCGAAGCTTAGTAAACGTATGTGCTGTCAAACAACATAGCAGCATTACTGTTTTTCTTAAATAAGAAGTTATTTGTGTATGAAAATTTCTGTGTAAGGATTAAAGTAACAATTTGGTAGATTTTCATATTTGGCTAAATTATAGAAGGCTAGAAAATAACTTGTCAACAAATTAAATGTGCGGTTTAAAGTAAATTTTAAAAGATTCATCTCGTTTATGTATAATAAGGTAACTATTTGTTTTTAGTGATCACAGCTAAGAAAAATTCTAGAGGCTCCTTATTCCATCTTAGTTGCATGAATGCTTTTTAAGAAATGGCTAATCAAATCTCACGACATTTTTGTCGTATTTGACAAAATTTCTTTGTAAAAAATACTCCGATTAAACTTTTCGTCAAACTGTCGAAAATTTCATGAGACATGAGCATGAGTTTCTGACCCTGCAAAGAAAAAATCTTAGTAAATGACGAAATTTCTCAACTGATTGAAGAACCTTTTTAATTGGGTGATTCAGCTCTGAAACTACTATTATTCTCTTTTTTTTTCATTAATAATATTTTCATCAATTTATGAAGTTTTATTTTAATTGAATGATTGGTGTTTACACAAATAAATAAATGAGCTATTCTCAAGAAAAGGGTCATTTTGGATCTAAAATTTTCAACTTTCAACCAATTACAAGGGGATCAGTTTGGTATTTTTAGAAAGACAATAAATGTATTTTTGTTAAACTGCAAGAGTTCGCAAAATAATTTCATTCGTTTTAGAGAAATTGTGGGAAAAAATTGAAAATGAGACAAAAATCTTTTTTTTTTTTTTTTTTTGCAATTTTTTTTCAATTTTCTTTAATTTTGATTCCTGAATCAATTGTTCAATTAATATTTCATTAAATTTATTGTCAAAAATGGAAAAAAAATGAAAATGCTAATGTATTGATTTTTTTTTTAAATAATCATCAACTAAGCTTTCTAATCAACTTCAGTTCAACTTATTTAATAAAACATCTATAGTTCAAAAAATAACCTTCAAAAAAATAATAATAATAAGCATCTGATATATTACAAATAATGCAGTTAGTATAATTTTGTCCTCAGTGTATCATTCCAACTACGGGGTTATAACTTTTGAACTAAATAGGCGTAATGGCATGGATGGTATTTTAGCATGTTTCGTCTGACAAGAAACAATATGGCTACCTTTTTTGGAGTTTTGGATGCTTTGTAGAAATTTTCAGTTAATATAATCATTAAAAAGAACAAAATTGAAGGAAAAGAGGTATGAAGATTATAATGGCAGTCTATTTTTTTCTATTTACTTATTTGTTAAATACACCCTATCAGAAAGCATAGAATTCTCCTTTCATGAGCGAAGTTACGATGGCTGCTATTAAAACTGAAATTTATTTGAGCTGTCAGTTGCACCTACTGGTCGTAAAAGAATGTAGAAACTGTAGAGTTTAAATCCAACGTTTAAATGCACAAATTTACAATTATGCTGTAGACACGTGTTTCGGGGCTACAAGGAGCCCCTTTTTCAATACAAAAAGTGTGAGCTTTAGGATGAAGAATCATCCGATAAAAGCAACACATTCGAACAAAAGATAGTATAAATAGCAAAAACTGGAAATAAACAAAACAAACAAGACAATGCTTAGAGCCGAAATTTATTACATGAAACCATCAAGAAAAAACCGTTAAGAAATAAATTTCCAAAAGATCCGATAAATCTTAAACATTGTCAAAAAATGAAACCACTTATGAATAAATTAGCAATAAATTTGCGAATAAGAAAATTATGTACCGAAGCACTTGTAACACACAGAAAAAACAGCAGAAGAAAACAGAATGAAATAAAATTTTAAATTAATCAAAAAATGTGAACAAAAATTTCTTCCCAACGAATAAACTATGTTTCTCTTCTCTTAAAGATCCCATTCATCCTCTTAACAGTTGTGGTATTTATAAAATTAATTGCATTTGCAATCTCTCCTATATAGGACAGACGCAACGGGCTTTGAAATTCCGCTTAAAAAAACATCAGAATTATGTGAAAAAGCAACAATTAAATAAGTCTAGTATTTCGCAACATTGTTGGGACAAGAATCATTCTTTCGATTTTAATTCCTTTCAAATTGTCCAAAAATGCCCCAACCCATCAGATCTTGATTTTTGGGAATCCTTCCACATTTTGAAAAACAGTTCTGACTTAGTTAACGATATAAATGCTATTCCTTATTTTTCTGCTGTTTGGCGTCCGTTTGTATAAATTATAATTGTTAGCCCTTTGGCTTTACGTGTCGCTTATCTGTACTTTTCAATTTTTGTTCACATTTTTTGATTAATTTAAAATTTTATTTCATTCTGTTTTCTTCTGCTGTTTTTTCTGTGTGTTACAAGTGCTTCGGTACATAATTTTCTTATTCGCAAATTTATTGCTAATTTATTCATAAGTGGTTTCATCTTTTGACAATGTTTAAGATCTATCGGATCTTTTGGAAATTTATTTCTTAACGGTTTTTTCTTGATGGTTTCATGTAATAAATTTCGGCTCTAAAGCATTGTCTTGTTTGTTTTGTTTATTTCCAGTTTTTGCTATTTATACTAGCTTTTGTTCGAATGTGTTGCTTTTATCGGATGATTCTTCATCCTAAAGCTCACACTTCTTGTATTGAAAAGGGGGCTCCTTGTAGCCCCGAAACACGTGTCTACAGTATACCTGTAAATTTGTGCATTTAAACGTTGGATTTAAACTCTACATCTTTCGCACAAAGGTATTTATTTTCTTCAATGTAGAAACTGTTGGATGTAGTGGAAAATAAAATTTAAAAAAAAAATAGAGCATAGAAATGAGACGTTGCAACGAAGCTCTTTGGAACAAAATTTAATACTGTACAAATTGAAATATTTCACATATATTATTAGAGCTAGACAGACAAACTGATACATTTTACTTATCCTAAATTAACTTTCTTTTGCAATCGCTTTGAAGGAAATAAACTTGATGTTGGTACCTCCTTTGCTCTGTAATGAGTTATTTTGCTTCACAATACGGAGTACGCGGGTTCGATTCTCATCTATGCCGTGGGTGTTATTTCCTTCTCTTTGTGAGAGGAATATTTCTTGCGTTGTCTTGTATGTAAATTAATTAAAGAAGTCCAACTTATTAAGGCAGCGGCATCCAATCTTTTTCTAATGTTAGTGTTTTCATAAGACACATATCTACAACGTAATATTGGAATATAACCTGTATTTACAAGAAATTTAGTTTAGCAATGTACTTACTTTCAATTATTTACACCGTTTTCTCACGTTCATGTTTAGATTTCCTTAAACTTTTTTTTTCATTTACTAATTTATTTATCTTTTCAGAAGAAAAAAATATGTATATTAAATTATTTTTATAATCGTATATTAGTTCAAAAATAGCCGGAATACTGCGTTTCTGGAGAGAAAGAAAGTTTAGACAGGAAGCGCCATCTTTTATCGAAAACTCAAAATGAAAGTACCTTTTAATCTTTTTTCCTTTTCTCAACTTTAGCATAACGATGTTTAAGATCTAAACACGGGCAAAACGGAAAAAAAAAGAGGGTGAAGTAACTTACGAAAAGGTTTAAGGTTTAACTTAAGTGCTAAAAAGAAATTTGTGTTCATTAAGTACTCATTGGATCAGCTATTATGATTACATATTTAAAAATATAACTACTGATCTTCTATAATTAGATGAGACTTATACCGATAAAATCATGATTTATCTTGTATGATGCGAAAAGCTCGGTGCGACCCTATACCTAGTATCTTCTGACTGAGATTAAATATTTTTAAGATGTTATTTTTCCGTTACAAAAGAAGAAAAATAGAAGCAGAAGAAATGTTAAAGTAAACTGCAAATGATAGTAAAAAAATGCGTCTGTACACAAAAATAGCAATTAATACCAATTTATAGAAAATACATTGCAGAATACAATATCAATACCTGAACAACATAACTTTCACTTCTTTAAGTTTGGCAAAAAAAGGAAAAAAGTGTTGGACAAAATTAGAAGTGACATTAGCCTGAAAATTAAGTTAATAATCAGTGCTTGTAGTTTCTTCAACGAAGGTCCTTAAGAATCAATTTTTGAAGACATAGACTCCTATAAGCCTCAATTCCTATACATCAACATTCTTTAACTAACAACCAATATCATTTTCCAATTGTGTACTAATAGAAGTTTTGCTGCGAAGGCATTACGAATGCTTTTATGAAGGAGATTCCTGTAAAATTAACAGCATAAACTTTAAAAGTTGAATCATGCTTAAAAAAAAGATGAGTGTTCTATAAATGTTCCTATATGTGTGCTACAAAGTGTTTAAAAAGGGGGGACATGTGTCAATGTTTAAAAAATGTTCTTAAACGCGTTCTCAAATAAGTAAAAAGCGTGCTGCACCAAATAAGTGTTCTGAAAAGTGATATAAAATATGTTCCAAAACATGTGTATTAAAGAGTTTTAAAAAGAAAGACAAATGTATGTCTAATATGTGTTCAAGAGTCTGAAGATATGCAGTGCATCTATTGATGAATTGTAATCCAGTCAAAAAAATCCTGCCTTATTCTCAAAACTTAAACTTCTAGGGAAGTTGTTTTCTTCAATCGATGAAGAAATATGTTCTCTCACATCTGTGCATAAACACTGTGAAGTATTTCCGAAAACAGATGGTTGATGTCTAACACACAAGTAATTTAATTAATTATCCTTAGTTAGCATATAAGTATGGACCAGTAAGAGGACAGTTCTCGGACGCAGACAAATCTTATGGAAATCAAGATCTTTAGAATATGAAAAGTACAAAATGAGTAGTGAATACAATTCTTATCTTGTATCATCAAACATATCAAACTGTAGAAGAAGAGATTTTTTTCTCTCTCCAATCTGGCTGCGAAATAGAGTTAAGCTTTCTGCAGACCTAACACGATGCCCCAGTGTGTCATCCAGTCTTCATTGTGCCATCATTAAGGCATGGATATCAACGGTACAGATAACTTTGACGACCAGTTCGACCAGATGGAGGCACTTAACCACTTTTTAACGCGAGACTGCACTGGGATTCAATTTTTGTCGAGGCCATTCCAAACCAAGCGAATTCTTCTTTTAAATGCCGCATAATTACACACATACACAGTAGGGTGGGCAGAAAAATACTTTTTTTTTTTTCGATGATGGGTTTTGCGGAAAAGGTGCCATTAGGAAAGCAAGGTGCACGTACAAAATTTGAAATTTTTTCGTCAATTTCTTGATCTGCCGCAATTGTGTTGAAGTTTGGAAAAAATGCAGTTTTTGAGATTTTTAGGAAATTATTTCAAAAAAGTTTTCAGCATCTCACATCTAAAAATGCATTATATGTGACAAACAATGTATTCGTTTTGGATAAGGCGAAAACAGCATTTTAATGTTTTGACAGAATTTAATTTAAAACGTAGGAAAAAAAATATGAAATTGCCAAATCTTCGAGGCATTTGTGGAAAAGGAAGGTATACCACAGACCTCAAATATTTTGTAGAATTTCTATGCTCCTAATGGTAGCTTTTCCGCCCTACCCGTTATCGAAAAAGAAAAAAAAATTGAACTAATTTCCTAAAAATCTTGAAAAAATTGCATTTTTTCCAAACTTCAACGCATTTGCGGCAGATCAAGAAATTGATCAAAAATTTTCAAATTTCTTACATGCACATTGCTCTCCTAATGGCACCTTTTCCACATTATCCATCATCAAAATTTAGAAAAAAAGTCTTTTTCGGCCCACGCTAATGGACAGTATCGATTGTACACTGACGATTTTCTGCATCTCGAAAATCCAACAACTCGCCACCGCAGCTCCGAGCTTGGGGCTATGGCGTGGAATGCCAACGCCTTACCACCACATCGCAATGCCGACACTGCAACAGAAAGAAAGGCCTTGAAAAAAAAAACCTTAGTTTTGAGCACTCTTCACCAAAATGTATCATAGTGAAATCTCTATGCTACAGAAGTTAAACAATAAGTGTCAGAAATAATTTTGTTTTGAAATAAAGAAATATTAAGCTCTTAATTATGTAATTGTTCTCTCTTTAGGAACCACCAAAAAATTGCTTTTAAGAAATCGCCCTGTGTGAACTGACATAACCCTACACTGCATAGTGTTGCCAATTGGCTACATGGACTATTTTTCCTTATGACCAGGCATAAGGCAACTCAAGCATAAAAAGCAAGTATTAGGTATCTTTAAAGCAAATATAACCATCTATCCTCAAAATTAAATTTCTAAAAATGTTTTCCAATGTTTTCTTATTACATTGAAAAAGATATATAGTTCTTTCAAAGAAAAAAAATCATGCAGTGTAGGGTTAATGTAAAACAATAAACATGAAAATTTGGTTCGATAAGCAGTTGTTGAAATGGTTTAAATTAAATTCTTCAAACTTTTCTGATTACAAAAGAATAGGAAAAAATTCAAAATCAATGCTTTATCAAGATACTTGTTACTCAATTTCTGTTAAGCACCAGTTAATCCTTACATACGTGCATTGATAAGATTTTGATATTGTTTCATAGATTAGCAAAACACATCTGTGCATCGATTGTTTCAACTTGTTCTTTTAAACAATGAATCAGTGACAGAAATGCGAATAGCGTTAAATTACTCTACAACTTTGTAGAGCTTAATTAATTCAGAACCGAGCTGAATTGTGTAAAGCGTATCTAGCAGGATTGCAAACTCTTGTTCTTCTGTAACTAGAATGCAGAAGGCGAATTTGTACATGTTTGAATCAGTTAATTCCTTTGATTCATTGTTTGAATAAATCACGGTTGCTTCTCATTCGTGGCTTTAACTCTGATGTTGATTTTCACGGAAGTAAATCTGAATGCTCTCACTCAGGAACTAGAATTTGAGCTTACTCTTAGAGAAAATCACGAACAGAACATCCAAAATATTGTTGAGCTATACTGAAAAATTTGTGCTGCTCTCTAGTTTCAATGTTTAAAAGAGCATTGTTGCAGCGATGATTTTCAGAAATGTTTATTGAGTTAATTAAACTTGCGCTTCAAATAAGTTTATGTGAATGTGTTTAGAGCTTTAGAGTTTTAAAAAACGTCTCTTACCAAGAATGGTTTAAGTGCATTAAATTGTAATTTTTAATTGAGGTTTCAAACTTTTTTTTTCGGCATGAAAGAAATGAAATTGACTGAGCATGCATGAAGCGTTTTTCTTTAGTTTAAATATTAAACTAGTAACGTTATTTTCAAAATATTTATGCTTTTTGAAGATATTCTTGGCATTTGTGCTTGTCTTAATAGCAGTGTAACATGACATCGTGATATAGGTACTAAAATAGCTGTAAACCTATTAATAAACTTTCTTAATTATTGATAAACATGCATAACATAATGGGAAAGATTTAAAATAAAATGTAAAACTGACAAATATTGATAAAAAACAATGGAGTATAATTAGACTTCCTTCACGGTCAAATTTCGTATTCCTTATTTCCCGCTTGCCACGTGTGTAAAGAAATACAAAAAAAGTACAAATCCTAGTTCATAATATATTACTCAGACCAAGGCTCAGACCAAGGCCCGGGGGGGGGGCCCGACGGGTCCGGGCCCCCCCCCCCCCGAAACCCGAAATGTTTTATAATGTAAAACAGAAAAGAAAGTTTTCTTTTTTCTTTTTTAAATTTAAAATAGCAAAAAAAAAGTTTTTTTTCCTTTTAACTATTAAACGAGTGAAAATTTGAAGAAGTACAAAAAAAAAAAAAAAAAGACAATTCAAATTCTCATTAGCTGCAAAACATACTTGAAAACAAGACTCTCATTAGCACTTCCAGCTCTCTTTCCCAAATCAATTCAGGCTCAAGGCAAGCTACTTGTCAGTTTGATCGGCGCCCCCCCCTCCCCCATAAAACTTATAAAACTTACACCACTCAGATTTTTACCCCCTAATCGCCGGGCCCCTAGTTTCCGACTAGGCTGAGATTGCTTCTCACCGCCCTGATTCAATTAAGAGGGTACTTTGTTGGTCCCCATTTATAAGCATTTGTAACCCTCGAGGGATTTTAATAGCTAAACATGTCTTCAATCAACAAGACCACACAAAAACAGATACGTTCACAGACCCTCTGCTTTGTTGGACGCTCACCAATCTTAGACAAAAGTTACTTTAAAAAAATTCCATTTACAAATGCTTAAAAACCTTGAAAACTTTGTTAAATGTAGCTGTAAACCTTGAATTTTAAAGTTTCTAACACAAATGGGGGGGGGGAGGTGGGCATCAAGTTGCGCGAAACTCAGCTCCTTGATTAAAAAAATATTCTGCGTAATGCAAAAATCATATTCCAGCATTTTTTGTAGCATATTTTCAAAAATAATTTTTTGTGACTCACATGTTTCATTTCTGACTATTCATTAAATACCTAATTCAGTATTTTAGAAGTTACTTTGTAATTGATTCCTTTATTAATATGTTAAGCACGAGAAAAAATATTACCCTACCTGTATTCTTTTTCGTTTTCTGCAGTACTAGTGATTGAAAAAGAAATTGTCGTTATAAGTATTTTTTAATATCTATTTTTAATCTTTAAAAGATGTGTCTTTCAAAGTTTTAACAATTTCGTAAGACTGTCCAATCAACTATTAAAACGTCAGAGACTGGAAAGTGCAAATGAAATGCTTTAAAGAATTTTAACTGTTCTAGAGTCTTTGAAAATCATTAAATACCTTTTTGAAACTCCTTTAAAAGTGCTTCAATCCTATTTCTTATCAAATAATTAAACTATGAATTAACTAAATGGCCAGAATGTTACTCTCTCGTTAATTATTTTTTAAATCTCTACACTATTTCTTTTAAAGAATTTTATGTGTTTTATGCTATTGGTTATTTTATGTTACTAAGTGCTGTGTCTGTCGGTGAGTTGGGGAACTGATCAAAAACTACTATGTAACTATAGTGAAAACCGATGTAAGCAAGTGATAATGTGTTAATCTTTTCTCCTCCCTTGTCCTTCCTCTCTGTCGCTTAATGTTAATCATTTGTTAAACTAAACATTTTTTTATGCTTTGATTAATCTTAATTTGCAAAGGAATGCAGAAAATTTATGAGATTGTTGTTTGCCTACTTTTCCAACATGTTTTTGAAGTCCCAATTGCCCCATATAAGGCCTCAAAATGCAGAATTTTAAAACTTTTTTTCAAAAATTTGCCCGGGGGAGAAACCCCCGGACCCCCTAAAATTACGGATATTCTACCCCACTTAAAAAAGTTCTCATTGCATATCTCTCTTGATACCCCTACCCCCAATAAAGGTCAGTTCAAGAAAATAATAAGAATAAAGAAATGAAAAAAAAAAACACACACACACACACATCAAACATCGTGGGGGGGGGGGGGTCAGCTAGAAATTAGACTCATAACACACACAAAAATGTATGTGTGTTTGGGCAATGTGCGAAACTGGGCCCCTCCCGAAATTTTTTTCTGGATACGGCCTTGACTCAGACATGAAATATCGATAGAGGCATTAACAACGGAAAATTGTAGCGCAAAACGAGATATAAAAGTGTAACATTCTAAAAATTGCTCAGGATGCAGTTAGACGATTTTTTATTATTCATGTCGAA
The DNA here is from genome assembly GCA_038373865.1 of Uloborus plumipes. Taxonomy (NCBI): domain Eukaryota; kingdom Metazoa; phylum Arthropoda; class Arachnida; order Araneae; family Uloboridae; genus Uloborus; species Uloborus plumipes. The sequence continues at coordinate 536,729 of JAXGGA010000012.1, forward strand.
CAGCCACACCCTCGAAAAAAAATCATCCCTCTCTCGTCGAAACATGTGAGCTACTCGTCGCAACCAGTTTAAAGCATCATCTATGAGTAAGATACGTACAAGGGCATTCTTAAGCAGCTACGAACATTTAAATTGTATTTCGGTCACTTAGGCCTTAATATCCGCACCTACCTTAAATGTTAGCAAAATAAAACTCATAGTAGTTATATTATTTACTTAGAAACAAGAGGTCGGAGCAGGCCCGTCATTTAGGGGGGCAGGGGGGGGTCAATTGCCCCCCCCCCCACCCTGGCTTTGAGAAATCAATATATTTACGTATAAATGGGTGTGGTTTTTGATGTTTTCCGGTGAAATTGCATTATGTTTGGACCCTTTGCCCCCCCCCCACCCCTACTGGAAAAAATTGAAATGACGTCCCTGGGTCGGGGTGGTTCTCCCCCGTAAATTTTGGATTTGGGGTCTTAAAAATGCCTTTCAGGAGATTTTTAGTTGTCAAAGGGAAAAGAGGTTCGAGGACCACCCCACCCCCCTTCCTTATCAGTTTGAAATTGAATTCTCAAAAAAGCAATTATTATGCTGGGTTATGTTAGAGGAGTTCGAGGGTTCTCCCCCTGAAATTTGTCGCTCTAAAGGCAATTTTAAGCGACCTTTGGTTATTTTAAGGGAAAGAGTGATTCCGGAAGTAGTTTCTATTAGTAGTTCTTAATATTACATTTTAGATGATCTTTGGTAATATTAAGAAGAGAAAAGGTTTGGTGGGGGGTTAGCTCTATCTCCGCCACGTTAAATTCACCAACATGTACAGTAAATTCTCGATTATCCGCGATCGGATTATTCACGGGGCGGATTATCCACGAGGGTCTTGGGAAAAAAATCTTAATTAACTTTATTCTTGTGGAGTAAAAATTTTTCTTTAAAAACACATGTCTGAAATCCAATTTTTCTAAACATTTCTTACCCAAGACTGCCTCATATTGACTAAAGTTTTTCATAACCAAAGAGTGCTCATGTTCAGAGGTACAGTGAAAGTATTTATTAGAATTTATAGTGCTGCCATCTGTAGTGAAAATGGAACCTTATTTCAAAATTACTTTTATTTGTTTCTCTTTATTCGCGCACAAACGTTGTGACTAGGTTGAAAAGAAAAAAAAAAACTCCAGTTCAATGTTCCCATACTTTCGAGGCCCCCAATTCGAGGCACCTTTTGAAGAATTAGAACTTTCTCACTGCATCGTAGCTTGTATCTGTTTGGATAATTCGTGGCACCCTTCGCCTCTCCTTGCTGCACCCACTTTAGGAATTCCTGCTTCAGTTAAAGGCAGCGGTGGCGTAGCCAAGGAGGAATAGAGAAGGAGGGTCATACCCCCCCCCCCTCCACCCCCCATGAAGTTCGAAAATTACGTGTATAAACACACGTGTAAAATCGCGTTTTTCGACCTTTTATTTCGAAAATTTTCCGATGATAGCAACCCAATATTTTTTTTTAACTCCGGCACTGGAAGGCAGGAACGAAAAAGATCCGAATATTACCGCTAATGTGGTGATAAGCAAGTTACAGAACCTCTGTAGAATGTGTCCATTGGTAAACGCAAAACTTATCATTTTCTACTACTATTATACACTTCAAAAAGCGAAAATGCTATGTATGAGCGTCTTTTATCCACATATTAGAGGATTCAGTACCTGGCGACCGAACCTCGCTCGGTTAAAAAAAATGAGGTTTGTAAAATCGTGTTTTTTTCCAAAATTCGAAGTACTTATTTAGATGAACTTGAAAAGCATTTTTGGTATAACTTTGATGTACTATTCCCTCCCCCCCCCCCCCCAAATTAAGCGCCAAATCTGGCACTCTCTACGGACTTTTTAGGGTTGCTGTTTCTTATTTTGGTGTTGCCAATTTAGGTTTTTTCAGCTTATAGGTTTTTGCTGCTGCCAAATTTGGTATTTTCTTGTATTTTGCACCGTTTTTTGAGTTTTTTTTTAAAAAGTTTTGTGGCAACAAAGCAAGTTTGTTCTTAGTTAGGTTAATTCAAGGAACTGGAAACGCTGCAGGACTGCCATATTTGGCGTTTTATCGCATGCTTGAAAGATTCAAAAAATTCACTTCAACAATGCCGCTAAAGCAAGCACATGCTCTTAAATTCGGTCACAGTCAAAAAATGATTTCAATGAAATATATCATTAATATTATTTTTAAACATGCTTTTAAGTTGTTATTTTTTTGCTTGAAAACTATACAAATAACCTGAAAATTCGGCAAAAAGTGTAAATATCTCATGATTTATTTGATAATAATGAGTGAGGTAATAAATGAATATTTTGTTACGAAGACATTATTGGAGTTTAGTCATTATATTTTCTCAATGAATTCATTCGGGATTTTGATTGCACGAATTCAATAGAGTGTTGGCAATCTTTTTCGAGATATGTTCATGGTAATTCAATAATAAGAATAAAAAGGGGAGAACTGATTGTTTTAGGTGTTACTAAAGAGTCCCTTACTCGTTATATGTGCAACATAAACTCTCAGTCAAATGCAGCGCTGGTTTGGGACCAAGGGCCGCCGCGAGCTAAGGACTTGATAGTTTGGTCACCAGGACCCCCTCCCCCCACAAAACTTATTGGAGGGCCCCCAAAAGGACTGGCCCGTTACCAACTGGGCTGACAAATGGCTTTTCGTCGGCCCCAAATTTCCAAGGAACAAGGCGATGATCATACGTCCCAGAAATTTGATAACTCTCCATGAATTTGAATTTTTGTCTGTTTTACGAACTTTTTTTTCATCGAACCCGCATACTCCTACTTTTGGATTTCGGGTCATGTCTCCTCCAAAATTTAAATTTAATGCTATAATTTCTGCTATCTCCTACTAGGAGGGGCAAAAATGCTTTTTTAAGGCAGTTAAGAACTTTTTAGGGTCAAATTTGTCTAAAACTTCCACATACCGACGTCATTTAGGGGGGCAGGGGGGGGGTCAATTGCCCCCACCCCCCTGACTTTCAGAAATCAATGTATTTGCATATAAGTAGGCGTGTTTTTTTATGTTTTCCCATGAAATTGCATTGTGTTTGGACCCTTTGCCCCCCCCCCTGGAAAAACTTGAAATGACGTCCCTGCTTCCTTCCTATAAAAACAAGAAGCAAGATTTTCAAAACCTCTCATCGTAAATCCCCAGGAAAAGCGGAAAAATAGCGAGACAATAGTAAAAGTGGATCCAGGTAAGGTGTGGACTAGGGGATGTCCCCCCCCCCTTTCAAAAATAAAATAACAACTACCAAGGGTAGCTATATAAACTTTGCCAGACACATCAGTGTGGGAAAATTATTCTTTCGTTTTTCTGAACTTAACGAAAGCAGATGTGAAAAGCGGAAAAATGGAGAAACAATAGTAAAAGCGGATCCTCCAGAAAGTGGACTAGAGGACTGCCCTCCCCCCCATTAAAAAAAACCTTCCCAGTGTGTCTAAAAATTTTTGGCACATCATACAGGATAATATTTGAACTTGAGGAAAGAAGCTTGGAAAAGCGGGTAAATAGGGAAACAATATAGTAAAAGCAGATTTACATAAGGTGAACTAGGGACTTGAGGATGAATCCCCCCCCCCCCTTTCAAAAAAAAAAAAACAAAAACTACTAAGGGTAGGTTAAAAAACTTATTAGGCAGACAGTGCAGGAAAATTCTTTCGTCTTTCAAAACGTAAATGAAAGAATCCTGGAAAAGCGGAAAAATAGGGAAACAGCAATAAAAGCGGATTCACGAGAGGAGGACTGGGGAATTGTTCCCCCTTCTCTCTAAAAAAAAGTCAAAGCGGATCTTTGAAAGGAGGGCTAGGGTTTTTAAATGAAGAAAATAAGCACATGCTTCAAAAATGGACAGAAGTTCATACTCATGTAAGAAAAAACTTTCGTTTTCGTAAGTTTCCTGAAGGTTTCGATTTCAGGTGTGGCTCGATCTAGCCAAATTTGAAGCGCTCGATGTTTTTCAGAGTTACATCATTTGGAACATAACAGAGGGTGGGAAGCATTTATGTAAATCTTTGGTACATGCTGTAGTGGCAGAAATAGAAGGTATAATCAAGAGCGGATCCAGCTTCTGGTTAAGGAGGTCATGAGCGATTTTTTGCCATAATTAGAGCGTGTAGGCGACAATTTTTTCAAAATATAAGTCCTAAAACATTGTTTTAGCCTACTTTTGGTGCCTCTAGGGGGAGGGGGGGTCATGACCCCCCTGGGTATAATGTAGTAAAAAAAAGGATATCATGCGATGAAACTTTAAATAAAGAAAATGGGTAATTTAGATCAAAATATTGAAAATGGTTATGTTATTTTATCTTTCTGTCAAACATATTATGTAATAGGGAAAGATGTACCCATGCACAAGGAACTTATTGTACATATTGAAAAATGATTGACAGTTGAACCTCCTTATACCAAGCCTCCGGTATACTCTTATATAATGCCTCATTTTTTTCTAAAAGTTCTGTGAGTAGTAAAGTTTGTGTAGAGACGTTACCTCAGCATTCTACTCCCAACCTCTTAAAAAAAAAAAACTGAGATTTTAGCTGAGTTTAACTAGATATCAACTCAAAGCCGATCTTTTTTACTACTGTCAATTTCTAGATAGTAGAAATTAGGTTTTCACCGTTCTATTGTTAAGTTATAAGGAGAGGGCAGTATGAATAACAATTTTTAACTGTCTCTGTTCTTGTTCGTGGTATTCAGATCAATCTAAACTGAAATTTACTTCTTCTATTTTTGCTTTAAAATCAAAGTTACTGGGATATTAAACCCATTTTTTAGAAAGGATGAAAGATATAAAATTTATATCAGCCACTCAGTAGCTATTACTTTGCTTGTAACTGAAGTAAATCTTATTTTTATAATTGTAACTTTACATAACTGTATAATTAATTTAAAATAATAATTCATTAAGTAACTTTAGCATAGTTTTAATTGCATGAATTAAGAGACACAACACACTTATAAACACATAAAATTGAGCAATTTATTCATTGTCATACATAAAGGTCAAAAACATTACAAATAAAGTTTCATTCATTTTTATTGCAATTATTGATTACACTGTCACAAAACCTTGTCACATTACACAAAACCTTGAAAATGCTTCTGGTATTTAGAAGGCTGATTCTTATGTAAAATGACCCCCTGAATCCGAATATGACCCCCATTTTCCCCCATCACGTCCCAATTTTTTTTTAAACGCCCCCCTTTTTTTTTCATTTTTCCTTAGTTTCAGGGCTATAATATTTTTTTTGGAGGGGAAAGGAGCCTTATATTCACCAATAAATTTTTTTGGATGTCAAGAGATACTCAAAGTATAAAATCATGAGCACCGAGAAAAAATCGGGGAACTTGGGGGGGCGTGGCCCCCCAAAATATTTGAAAAATCACCAAAAACGATCTTTTTATTCTAGTTTCTTTAAAAAGACCTTTCAAACATTTTTTTCGGTGCAGAACCAGAGTATAGGATCCGCTCCTATAGCTCCTGGGTCAGAAAAAATTTTCACGCTGTAAAATTTAAAAAAAAAAATAAAATAATGCTTTAAAAATCGTACTTTGCACTCGAGTTTTAAAGCAGGTCTTCAGCCAAAAAAAACAAAATTGTGGCTGATTCTTATGTCAAATGACCCCCTATTTCCAAATATGACCTCAGTTTAACTCCTCCACCCCCTCTTTCCAGAGAGTCCCCCCCCCCCCAATTCAGAGTCATTTTACTAATTCGGAGGGGAAAAGTACATTACGTAACCCGTTAACATAATTCTAAAAGGCAACAGAGGTTCAAAGTTCAAAATCATGTACATGTGTACCAAAAATATAAACTATGGCGGTGTACCCTCCCCCCCCCCAAAAAAAAAAAATCTTCTTTTCTTGTTTTTCTAAGAGACGTTTTAAACCTTTTTTTTTTTGTGAACAATCAGAGTATTGAATTTTCTTTTCTTTTTTTTTGGGGGGGGGAGGGGGGAGGTATACCGCTCTAGTTTATACTTTTGGTACACATGTACATGATTTTGAACTTTGAACCTCTGTTGCCTTTTAGAATTATGTTAACGGGTTACGTAATGTACTTTTCCCCTCCGAATTAGTAAAATGACTCTGAATTGGGGGGGGGGGGACTCTCTGGAAAGAGGGGGTGGAGGAGTTAAACTGAGGTCATATTTGGAAATAGGGGGTCATTTGACATAAGAATCAGCCACAATTTTGTTTTTTTTGGCTGAAGACCTGCTTTAAAACTCGAGTGCAAAGTACGATTTTTAAAGCATTATTTTATTTTTTTTTTTAAATTTTACAGCGTGAAAATTTTTTCTGACCCAGGAGCTATAGGAGCGGATCCTATACTCTGGTTCTGCACCGAAAAAAATGTTTGAAAGGTCTTTTTAAAGAAACTAGAATAAAAAGATCGTTTTTGGTGATTTTTCAAATATTTTGGGGGGCCACGCCCCCCCAAGTTCCCCGATTTTTTCTCGGTGCTCATGATTTTATACTTTGAGTATCTCTTGACATCCAAAAAAATTTATTGGTGAATATAAGGCTCCTTTCCCCTCCAAAAAAAATATTATAGCCCTGAAACTAAGGAAAAATGAAAAAAAAGGGGGGCGTTTTAAAAAAAATTGGGACGTGATGGGGGAAAGCGGGGGTCATATTCGGATTCAGGGGGTCATTTTACATAAGAATCAGCTTTCAAAATACCAGAAGCATTTTCAAGGTGTTTTTTTTGTCGAACAGTGTTATTGCAATTATGATCTGGAACGTAAGTTCAAACATGCATCTGTGAAATTTATCCACTTTTCTTCCAAGAAACTTTGAAGAGATTATGCAAACCGAAAAGCATAAACAAAAAGGCCGGCATTAATTAAAAGCAAATCTTCCTACTATATAACTGCTCCGAAAAACCAACAAATTTGCGAAAAATGTTATACAATTTTCCTTCACACTTTATCCAGGCTTAGGACTGGCAGCTGCAAATGCTGGCGTGTTTAAAAATTGTATTAAGAAAAAAAAACATATGGCATGAAATAAACTATTGCATAAACATACACTAGGATTCCCACTCCACATGCAGACTAGTATTGATCTATCTTAGCTTTGTGGGTTTCCTCTCTGTAATAAAGAGAGAAATTTGATTAGTTGTGATTAGTTGTCTCTCAATGAGAGATGTTCCAATTCCAAGCATTGGGATTTGAAACTGCCGTAAACAGTTTCACTGAGTGGCTTAGAATGAAGTCTCAACTGTAAAATAAATTATCAAAATCAAACAGAATAATTTGGGCAGTTAGAAAGAAGCAACACATAAATTATCCTCAAATTCCAAACAGACAAAAGACCTTTTTTTTAAATTTTTTTTTAAAAATAAGGTCCTTGTCTGTTAGCTATATTTCCCACAAAATCAATGTACAATGAAGTTTTTCTTTTACATCATAAGTTACATTAATAAATATAAATTAATAATATAATAATAAATAGCAATATCCAAATGCTAACTTATTCCTCTAACCTTTCTACAATCAGTTTCAAATAATCGCTTAATTCGAACGTACAAGAGTGTTATACATTTGCTTTCTAAAAGAAAGTATATCAAATGGAGAAACTAAACTTTCACTGTTGAGAATTTGCTGCGCAAAATAACAGACATACACTCCACAATTCATATTGTCACTTTGAATGGTATGAGGAGGATAACTTAAACTAATATTATCCAGATTCAAAAGTGAACAAAAAAAGTTTCTCCATAACATTATAAAATTTGAATAACTATCTAAACTATGCAACCCTTTGGGATCATAAAAGTTAATCATTCTATCTTGTACTCGTAATAACAGTAAAACCTAATGATTATTGATATTTGCTGGTATAAAAACATAATCCGCACAAGAAATTTCTTCTTTCTTGTAGAAATCGCACAACTCATTCTTTTGGAGGAGCTGACTATGATATGATTTTGCAACAAGTGAATTACTACTTACAGAATTTCTTGTTATATGTTGCAGGTAGCCATCTACAATGCTTTCAAATAACCAACCATTTCGAAAGATTCCACTTTTCAACTTTAAAATACTTACTTCATGAGCAGATATATTGGGATCTAAAGATTTTAATTCCAAAAATGTTATGGGTACATCTCCTACTCTAACAATTGTTTTATCTAAGTTAAGAACATGTTCAACACTGGGAGTAAATAAAATTCTACTAGTTATTTCACAAATTGGACTCACGTTTGTTTGTTCCTACATGCAAAAAAGAATCATAATTAAGTTCGCGCAATAAGCAGACGCATTATAATTCACTATGTAAAATTCAGATCAAAATTAATGAATTAAAACATTAAGGTCAAATGTAACACAGAAATGCCGGAAATAAACATAATTAGCGTACCTACATGCAGAAAAAGACCGTCGTAATGGTGTAAATTCAGTGATGAAATTTTCTTTGTCAGCCTTTTGATGTTTATTCCTGGAAAAGAAACAACATTAATTTTGTGATCGGACGATTCTATTGGCAAATATTGTGATAAATATTTGACCATAGAATCCCCAGTAACAAGTGCACGCATAATTTGCAATGAAAAATAGAAATAAAAACAAATGAATTAAATCATAAAAGTAAATTATAAAACAAAAAATAAACAATTTTCGCAAATCCAATGACAACGTGGTCGTCTCGTGTTATGATCAAATCAGGCGTAAACAAACCCGTGAGTGATCAGTACTGTTCATAAGCGTTCCGAAATGTTGCCATGAGGCTTGGCGACGAGTACTCTTCGGCGATATTTCTTGGCGGTTTCCGGTTCCTATAATCTGCAAGAATCGTTTGTTCTTTGGTGCGACAAAAACAGGTATTTTTCTTAGCGAGAAAAAAAAGTAGTCAAATTTCCGATTTGGGGGGGGGGGGGTATATTAAAGTAGCTCCGAATTTTTAAGCCGTTGGTTGCAATTACCATTTAAAACAGCCGTAATTTAGTTTAAAAGTACAACCTTATTTAAACGATGCACACTAATATCACGTCACAATAACTTTATTTTGATCGATCTCTTTAAAAACGATAACAACTCTAACGTGTTGCCAAAACTCATTTGCCAAATAGCATAAAAATTTAAATTTACGCTGATGCGTTACCATCGTAACTCTGATTTTGAGTTTCGATGGTAACGGCTGATGTGATTAAATATGAAACCCATAAGTAAAGTAAAGCGTGGTTGCTATGAAACAGTAACAATATGAGTGATCACAAAGAAAATGGCGAAAGAAAGATCAAGTCAAACTTTTAATGAAGACACAAGAAACGGGGGGTTTTGTGAAAACTCGCGTTTTTACAGAAAAACACCGATGTAGATGAACTGAAAAACCAAAACTTTATCCAAATACAAAACTTTATCAAAATCGTTAGAGCCGTTTTCGAAATCCGAAATATATATATATATATATATATATATATATATATATATATATATATATATATATATATATATATATATATATATATATATATATATATATACAGGAATTGCTCGTTTAAAAATATTAGATTTTTTTGTTTCGAACTTAATATTTTAAGAAGAGTTTCATATTTATTGATTTTTTGCATGAAATATCTTACTAAACACTCTTGAGGAGGAAAAAAAGGATTTTGAAACTAACTATAACACTTTCTCAATTTTGAAATCGTATTTGAAATGTAAAGTAATCTGATTTTTATATAATGTAAGTATGTAAGTTACCATAAAACTCAATAGATGTCGCTAGACAATCACCATTCAGGGACGTCATTTCAAGTTTTTCCAGGAGGGGGCAAAGGGTAAAAACACAATACAATTTCACCAGAAAACAACTAAAACTACGCCCACTTATATGTAAATACATTGATTTTC